>JANAVB010022999.1:9172080-9642639 GCA_029216955.1 Iris pallida
GTTGAGGCTCTAGCGAGCTCTTGTTTCACCAATGTCATAGGAATGGGAGTGCCCGAGATTGCTGGAGAACAATCCAATCTTGACAGGGAAACTATACCCATTATTATAATTTGAAGATATTCAAGTTATTGGCATGATAAGTGAACAAGAGCAATTAAATTTCATTTGATATACTTTCTAAGTATATTTTAAAATATATTCGAGTTGTTGGCATGATAAATGAACAAGAGTTGAAGTGTGTGTAGAAGCATAGAATTTCAGGCACATCTATAGGCCAGAGTTCCTATGCGCTCAAACCAACCATGCGACCAACTCAAATGCGCCAAGAAGCTCAAACAGATACTTGGCACAGCAAAGAAAAGTACAAGTTTTTAGACATTGAAAAAAAGGCTTTTATTTCATATGAAAGTTTATTACATGTCTAAAAAAAGGCTTTACAAAGGAGAACTTCTACAAAAAAGAAGATCCTAAAGCTACAGCCAGGTACAACAACTGCCATATGCCCCATGCCAAGCGCATCATCCGTCAGGCGTATCACTCTGATGTCTCGTCCAGGCGTGTCATTCCAGCATCTCAACGTATGCACATCTCCATGCATAGTCAGAGCGAATCACTCTCTCTCATCAGCACCGATCATCCCTTGTGTAGCAGGAGGAGGAGCTCTCCTAGCTCGACAAAGATCGTAGCATGATGTCCCGATCTTTAGAAGCAACAGGCACACTTGGCAGCCTGTGGCTCTGCCAGCATAACGAAAGATAGAGCACGGCCGCCCCGATCTTTGGATGCAACAGGCACCATCGGTCTGTGTCAGGACTCGACGATCCTAATATTTGGATGCAACAGACACTATCACAGAAGCTCAGAGCGACGAAAAGACTGAAGCAACGCATCTTCACCGTCGGAAAGAGCTCGAGTTCGACAGTTCGCCAAGGCGGGGCTTCGACCAAGTTCATCTTTACATCAAAATGAAGAATGAAAGCAAAGCTTCCCCTCATGCGGCTATTTATAAGCACGGGCAACCTACACCCGAATGCCAAATGGCCAACATTCCAAATTTTATGTAATAAATTTACATTAAATAGCAAATGCATCCGTCGCCTCGTATTTGGCTAAGTCAAGGCAACCATTAAACGCCTCGAAGAACCCAACAGGCAGGCCAAAGAGGATGCGACACATTGGCAGATGTGCCATCAATATTATGCGATCCCCATGGATACGCCCAGCGGGCCATAGCCATGCGCCCAGAATGGCACTAACCAATGCAACCCTCTCCATCAAACATTTAATGCTGAATGACAAAAGGCGACAACGCATTCCATGAGCTATCCAATCAGCTGTGTATAAAACAAAGCACCGCTGATGTCAGCACCATCATTACACCTTGGGTTGGCAACAACTGCCACGCGGCAGACCGATCATTCGTATATACCTCGTGGCCATATGCCCAGAAGACTGCATGTGCCCCAGTGGTCATGCGCCCCCCAGCTTACTTCTAATCCCAAGCAATATAAGACAAAGCTCTGCATGCGCCTCAAAAGCTATGCGCCTAGATTTGTTCATGGCTCCTAAAGATTATGAGACCAAGTTGCCTCCCCTGCGCCTGATTCTAGGCACACCCTGATGCGAAGCTCTGTATGCACCTCAAAAGCCATGTGCCCAGACTCATCTATGATGCCTAAAACTCATAAACTAAATTGTCTCCATGCGCCCGATCCTAGGCGCACCCTGACAGATCACTCTCCTCCAAAACTGAGATCTTTGAGCCACATGCATACGCCACACCTCCCTTGACTCAGTTCTACTCAAGAATGGGTGCTAACCACCCAAGATCTCAGCAACAACCAAATCTTTGCGACTGCCACGTGTCAGCTCCATCGCAGCTTAGCACAGCAGTCCAACAGATTTAGTTTCAATTCAGGGCACATCAACCATGCTTCCCCGCCAGCATCAGCCACGTGGCATCCCCACGTCTAGGCGCATCCGACATATGTGTACATGAGCAACCAGCCAGCTATCTATAAATAGAAGGATCATTCCTTCACCCGAGACACACAAGGACGTATATATACACATACAGAGGCCAGAAGAGACACTTAAAGTCTGCTTCTCCTTACAATGCTCCGGCATCCAGAGCAACCCAGACCTTCAGAGAGTTCAAGATCATCGTCAGATCGTCAATCGAGTCAACGCATTACCACCCGCTCCACCAATACAGTTCCCAGATAAAAACAAAAGTGTACTCCTAGGACTACGTCTAAGTCCTACATTGTATACTGTTCTGTTTGTAATTAAAATACCAAAGTTTTAATCAACAAAACCTTGTTGCATTTTCTATGGCAAATAAGCTGGCGACTCTGCTGGGGACCTCTTTCTCCTCCAACGAGAAAGTTATGTTGTAATCTGACGACATCAAACTCGGCTCCTCCTATAAAACACCTGTGGTGTGCCTCAATCAACAGGCGTATGAGGAGTTCATCTCTGAAGGCAGTACGAGTCCTTCGAATCGGCAGCCAAAGCCGAAGAAGACTCGCCAAGTCTGGGTGCGCAAGGCTGATGCGTCTGGCACCATCACTGAAAGGGATGCGCCACCACAACTGGCCCTTCCTGCTGACATTCTCAGCAACAAGGATGCGTCCACTGGTGTCGTGCATCTATCTGAAAAGCACAGTGTTGACTGCATTCCCCAACCGTCTTCTTTCCAACCGAAGAAGATGCGCCAACGGAGCAGAGGTGCAACCAATCTCCAGCGCATGAGCTCTGGTATGCAGAAGAAAACATATGTCTTCAACAGACTCACTCACTGTCATGGCGAGACACAATTGGATTCTGAGTACTATGTGCCTTCACGGGCTAGTACAAAGAAATCTAAGGCAGCATAGGCCTTGTGCCATGAACATGCTACGCCAATAGCAAACCAGAAGTATGTGCTCACAATCATACGTGCTGCAGATGGTAAGCTGTACAGAGTCGACTCGGGCACATCTGTGCCAGAAACGGGTCGATTCTCAAAGTCCATATACCGTTTGGGCGTATCTACTGCGTTTTGAACCAAGTCTGGCTGGACAACTGCGATGTTGAGTCCATGCGCCCACCTGGGTAACATGCATGAAGTGGACTCAAGTTGCCATAAATGTTGTTCCTCTACCAATGATCTGGGCGTATCTCATGTGCGTGAACCAGATCAGGGGGTATAACATTCACATGACCACCACGGTGCTTGGCCTTGCCATGCTCCTGATAGGGGTGTTAAAGTAAAACTCTTCCAACATGATTTGCGTAATGTGATCAGTCACAAACGCAGATCAGGAGAGCGGACCAATGAGCACAATGTGTCCCTCGCAGGGCACACCTGTGCTATGGTCACCATTAACTGCTGTTGCTGCAAAACAGCGGCTCCACCATAAAGGTAGTCCGTGTTTTAGTGACTACAATCTACGACACCTATCTGACGTCACCTCGGAAAGAAAGTGCCAATTGAAGACGAAGCGTAGCCCAAGATCGCTTCTTGTCATGTTGTCTCCAATTCCCACTCATCCGGGAGAAAGACAACCACCAACTCCTCAGCCTCGGCATCCAAGACTCAGTTGAGGAAGAGCAAAACAGTGGTCCCATCCCCAGGGGTGTACAAACGCACCCAAGCAAGGATCAAGGCCCTAGCAGAAGCCACAGCCGGGGGTATTCAAACCTCTGACAACCCTCCCCTCGAAGACGAAGAAATGCTTTGACAAACCAACCCTGACATAGCTGGGGGTGGCCAACACGAGGCCTCAGAAGAAGAGGCCCCTCCACAGGGAAGCAAGATCGAAAGCGAAGCCTCGACCAATCCACCCACTTCCACCCATGTCATGATAGCTTATATGGAAGGGGTGGTGATGAAGGGGAATCAGACGCTTTAGCGCTAGACATCGTGCAGCGTATAGACACCCTCGAGGGGAGTCTCGAAATTCTCTCTGCCTCCATGCAGATCCTAACCCAGGCGGTGTTAGACATTCGAACAACTCTAGCAAAGGCACCTGTCTCCACCAGTCCCGATCCAGGGGCCAACGGAGATTCAACTATACCCCCTCAACGAGTATCTTCATGGGTAGAGCACCATACTGTACCGCGAGCGTCAGCTCCTTCTAATATCCAACTTCAGGCCATACCGCCTTTACCTGCTCCCAGATCGATAAAGACTTGGCCGAGGTGATCAGAGACCTGCGTGAACGCTTCGAGGCCCAAAATAGGCAGGAAAAACGTTAGAAGTTGGGGCTTCCTCAACTCTACCCTCTTGAGTGGAACAAGGTAGTTTATCTTGATGGAACTGGGGATTCCCAGGACCCTTCCTTTGGTGTGCGTATTGATCGATAGAAAGTTAAACAGATCAAATACATGTTCTAACCCTTCATAGGCGGAAACTAGAGTTCACGAATTATACCTGCGGTGGAAAGGAGACAAGTAATTCCTGGCAATCTCGAGTGGACGACCCCAAGATCTTCTGCATGTATTCCTTCTTCGAGTTGGACGTCGTGTGGGCGACGATCTCCCAACCTTTTCTTCTCCTTGGCAGCACTATCTTTCTCTCCTTACGTGAATCACGAATTTAGAGAAAAATTTCAGATTTCTAATCATTAATCTGGCGGCCAGAGAATAGAGGATATATATAGGCTACGGCAGGGACCATAAGGAGAAATTAGGGTTAGGCCTCCTAACGGATCTGGATATCCCGTGTTCAGCCCGAACACACAATCCAGGCCCATTAACAATAGCTCGATCCACTAATGAGCTATTGTTGCACTACCTCCCTAATCCCAAATTATGTTTGTGGGCTCCTTTTATTATATGCTCGTTTGGCTCCCCATGTTAAGATATCGTATGTCCGTCGATCAAATTAAGTTACTGACAACTATATTGATTCGACATCTTTTATCCTTAAGTAGTACCGCTCAACTTTATTTGTCATGTCGGATATAATCCACCTGCAGGGTTTACATGACAATCCTTATGAGCTCCTTAAGAGGACATCATCAACCCGATGTATCAGGACATGGATTCCATTTATAATCAACAGCCCATCATACATACAATGTTATTACCCAATTCATAGAGGTTGTTGATCCATAATGAATCTCACTCTTTTATGAGTCAAGGTAATGCACATTGCATATACATGTCCGTTATTATATCCGGATTAAGAGTACAAGCATCCATAATAACAGAGGTGTTTGTTCTCTTATGTAGTCAGTACAAAGAGAACAACCTCAAGTGGTCCTGTTCAATACACACAAAGTGTACTAGTGTAAACCTATAGTCAAGATAGACTAATACCAGATTACACTACAACCTTTCCAATAGATTGTCCAAGTCCATCTAGGTTGTGAACTATTTATATACTCCATAGAAAACTGATAATATGATCTTCTGTGTGACTTCATCCTCCAATGATGGTCCCCTGATCATCCGAGTCAAATGACGTACTACTCCAAAAAGTACTCCGAAGCCTCTTACAATTTGGATAAAAAAGAAGAACCCTGACAAGGTCAAACCATTGACCATCACTCTTAGCAAGACACCCCTGGAGGAACCTACTGATGCCCGTCCTCCAAATCCTGAAGAATTACCCTACGTGGTGAACTCGGCCAAGACTGTGGCTCCTCTTCCAGATGATGATCCTCTCAATGAGTATATCAATACTCATAATAATGTACCTTCAGCGGATGATGTTATCTCTGAAGAAGAAATTGGGTATTTCTTTAGTAAAGGTTTATCTTTAAATTACTCCGATGTCTATCAATCTGTAAACCACTACATAGATACGATATACGCTCTAGAGAACGACATAGGACCACACCTCTGTATGTCGATCACGACGCCTCACATGCGGGAAATTTTTTACCCAGAAGATATCCACTACTTCATCGTTCCAGCCAGAAAAAAGGATGAAGAACTAATCATCTTCGATCGTATAATTGGCGAAAGAAAGTTCGTTCCGGACTCTACTTCTCCCAAGCACAACACATAAGCTGACTATGACTTTAGGAAAATATAACTTTTTCGGTATAGTTGGCAGGCCAAGAATATCATCTATAACATGGGATATGACATCAAAAGCGACCAGGAGCTAAATTACAGCCGGGGACGACGGTTGCCAATACGACACTTTGCTCCTTCCGGCAAACTTGAGAACTACTATCAACGAAACAGTGTTGGTTTGGGCTATGTCACTCCTCCAACAACTCCTGAAAGATCAGATGATGAAGCAGATCATTGTTCTCATTCTTCTGACTCCTTCTTCTGGGTCTCAGACTCCAGCATTGGCGACATATTCAAAGCAACTCTGTCCGTCAACATGGCTTCTGTTGACCAAATCGCAGACGATGTCCAATAAATCAAACTCGAACAATGGGCTCAAAAGATGTAAACTAGGTGGGAGCTGCGCTTTAAACAACGTGAACCACCTACCGAAGATGAAGTCATCCAAGTCAATTTAGGAGATGAATCATCTTTCAAACCAATCTTCATCAGCAAAAGACTATCTGGCGATGAACGCCAATCTCTTATACATCTTATAAGAGAATATATTGACGTTTTTGCATGGAGCTATGAAGACATGCCAGGCTTGGACCATAAAGTTGCCATGCACCGCCTGAATATTTCATCTAAAGCTAAGCTAGTAAAGCAGCAACAACGACGATTCTGACCAGACGACATGGAGGCCATCGAGAATGAAGTCAAGAAGCTCATTGTCAGTGGATTCATTCACGAAGAACAACACCCAGACTGGGTTGCCAACATCGTTCCAGTCATAAAAAAGAATGGTAAAGTTCGAGTCTGTATCATTACCGTGATTTGAACTCTGTATGCCTGAAGGACGAGTTCTCTCTACCAATTACCGACATAATGATCGACAGTAATTGCGGCTTCGAGCGGATGTCCTTCATAGATGAGTTCTCAGGCTACAACCAGATCAAGATGTTCCCCGACGACGAAAAGCACACATCTTTTCAAACACCGTTGGGGGTATACTGCTATACGGTGATGCCCTTCGGATTGAAGAATGTAGGGGCGACATACCAACAAGCCATGAATATAATTTTTTACGATCATTTGCACAAAACTGTGGAGTGCTATATAGACGATATTGCAGTTAAAATTCGTCTCAAGGGCAACCACCTCCAAGACTTGAGAACAATGTTCGAACTAATGCGTGCACACCAACTCAAGATGAATCCAACCTAGTCTTTTCTGGGAGTCTCCAGCGGTAAGTTCCTTGGTTTTGTCATCACTTTAATGGGTATACATCTGGACCCGAAGAAAGTACAAGCTATCCTCGATATGCATCCTCCAAAAAACCTCAAAGAGCTATGCGGACTACAAGGAAGGCTAGCCTACATCAGACGATTCATTTCGAACCTCTCTGGAAGGTGTCAACCATTCACTCAGCTCATGAAGAAAGGCGTATCTTTCGTCTGGACTGAACAATATCAACGCGCAGTCGACGACATCAAGACATATCTTACAAGCCCTCCAGTATTGGTAGCTCCAATAATGGAAAAGCCCTTCTTATTATATGTCTGCGCTATGGACCATTCTCTTGGCGCCCTCTTAGCTCAGAAGAATGAAGGCGACCATGAACAGGCAATCTACTACCTCAGCCGCACAATGGTGGGTGCCGCGCACAGATACACACTTATGGAGAAGGAAGGCCTTGCACTAGTATTTGCCATCTAGAAGACACGCCACTATGTGTCTGGGCAGACTATCCACATTATGTCTAAAGTCAATCCTCTCAGAATACTCATGACTAAACCGGATTCTCTCAATTCTCGTTTAGCTACATGGACAATGCTATTGACTCCATATGATATGCTTTTCATTCCCCAGAAGGCAGTAAAAGGCCATACATTAGCCAATTTCCTGGCAGCTCATCCGGTGCCAGAATCGTCTAAACTTTACGACGAAATCCCCGATGAAGTAGTAGAGTCTAACACTGCAGCTGAATAAATCCCTATTTGGCGAATGTTCTTTGACGGTGCATCAAGAACAGGACCCAAAGGAAATATCGTGGCTGGAGTAGGTGTCGTGCTCGTGTTATCTGATCATCTGGTTATACATCGTCAATATTCTCTCGTGGAATCATGCACCAATAATGTGGCCGAACATAATGCCCTATTAATCGGCCTATAACTGGCAAAGCAACTGGGAGTTGACTATCTAGAAGCTTACGGCGATTCCAATCTAATAGTCAGTCAGGTCCGAGGGGATTATGAAGTTTGCCACAAAGATCTCATTCCCTACCACAGAGCAACAATCGAGTTGGCGTCTACTTTTGCTGGATTCTTCATCGATCACGTGCCTCAATTACAGAATATAGAAGCATATGCTCTAGCCGATCTCGCTGCTTTCTTGACCGTTCCTACCAATACTCAACAGTCGATCACAGTGTCTGGTTGAGAACTATTCTGTGTGAAAGATGCCTTGCATATTCATCACAGTTACACAACAAAAATAAGCGTCGATGCTAAAGACTGGAGATTTTCTTTCATAGACTACGCCGTCTATGGAATCCTCACCGAGGACCCGAAGGAAGCAACGTCTATCCAAAGGCGATACCTCAGATTTTACTACGATACAGCTACCAAGATGCTATACCGACGCTCGTACGACATGCTACTATTACGATGCCTATCAGACATAGAAGCCAAACATGCACTCCGGGAGGCTCACGATGGAGTTTATGGTGCACATCAACCCGGCCCCAAATTATAAGATCGCCTCAAACAAATGGATTATTACTGGCCCACAATGATAGCAGATATTGTTGAATATGCAAAGAAGTGTAGAGCTTGTCAGTTCCACGCCGATTTCATTCATCAACCTTCGGAGTTCCTATACCCGACGACAGTATCTTGGCCATTTAAACCCTGGGGCATGGATGTCATAGGACCAATTAGCCTGCCATCCTCCAAAGGACATCGGTTCATCCTAGCCAAAACCGATTACTTCTCTAAATGGGCGAAAGCTATACCGTTCATCGAAGTGAAGGCGTCAAACGTGATCAGTTTCATCAAACATCACGTCATCTACCGCTTCGACCTACCTCGCAGGATCATCCATGATAATGGTCCACAGTTCGCAAGCCATGCATTCTATCGGTTCTGCGATAGGAATCGAATCCAGAATGTAGCCTCTACTGCCTACAATCCAGCGGCTAACGGGCTAGCAGAAGCCTTCAATAAAACTATTATAAAACTTTTTAAGAAGTTTGTGTCTTCAAACAAGCACGATTGGAATGAGAAGCTCGATGAATATTTATGGGCCTATCGTACAACGGTCCGGACTCCAACAGGCAGTACGCCATTCTCTCTGGTTTATGGAAGCGAAGCAGTTCTTCCCCTAGAAATCAAGATTCCTTATCTTCGAGTAGCCTTAGCCAGCGAGTTGACTACCGAAGAAAGCTACCGTCTGCGACTCCAGGAGCTCGAAGCGCTAGACAAAAAATGCTTGTTAGCTCAGCAGCGCATTGAGCTATACCAAGCACGCCTTTCCAGAGCCTTCAATAAAAAAGTGAAGGAAAGGATCTTCCAAGTCGACAATCTGGTCTTAACAGTGAAAAGACCAATATTCATGATGCACAAAATAAAAAGAAAATTTTAGCCTAAATGGCAAGGTCCTTTCATCATAGAATCAGTGTATTCTAATGGTGCGTACCGAATAACCAAGCCTGATGGTGACTTGCTCATGATGCCTATCAACGGCAAGTTCCTGAAGAAATACTATGTGTAACCCTTTTTGTTCACATGTGTTCAGTCATGTAAATGTACAGTACGATGTTTATATGATTCAAAAAACTATCTAACTATTATGCATATTTCAAGAGTCTTGAATACGCCCTGGATAATAGGTCCTCTAAAAATTTCCCCAGTAGAATTATTTCTGTTTTTGACTCTGTCTAAACTCGGTTTGACGAAAACAAGTCACGTCCCTATTACCTCTGAATTGTTTTTCGATAATTATTTCCCCAGTGAAATGATTATGTTTTGCCATGTCCATATAACCTCTGAGCAAAGCATTCATCAAGGATAATCACGTCCTTACTACCTCTGAATTATCCACTCCCACCTAACGTTATATATCTTTCCACGTCCATATTACCTCTAGTCAGATATAAAATATCCTCTGCTATTACGTCCATATTACCTCTACTAGCATCTTCGTTCAACTTATTATCTATATTCGAATAACTTGAATATAAAATGGATAATAGGTTCACATCAAAATTTCCCAGCAAAATACCCACTAGAAATATCCTTGCTATGTCCACATTACCTCTAGTTTCGATATTTTGTAAAACCACATTCACTTTGAAAAGATTCTTTATTTCGTACTTGAATGTTTATCAAGAGACGGAAAAAGGTACAAGAGCCATGACGGCTGAAAAAAGTTACAAAAATCTATGAGATACATAGGCGGTTTATATTGTCTCTTAGAGCCGCGACTTTGGCCTTAGACTTCGTGGTAGCTCGGCGTCGTACCTCTTCTTGACGAGCAGCTTCATCTTCAAGAAGGACTAGACTTAGATGCTCTCTCTTCAACTTCACTAACTGTTCTTCTAAATGGGCGGATGTGGTGGCAGTCATGGTAGCCTGAGCCAAATAATCCTCCTATTCAGCTGTTGTCGCCCTCAAGTCAGCTTCCAGCTGGGCGATCTCGTTCTGGACCTGCACGATGTGATTATACCTCTCGGTGATCTATGCAACCAGTTTGTTCTTCGAGGTGGCATGCGCCTCACTTGCAGCATTGAACTAACCATACTGGTTAGCCAATTCGCCGATCTCCCGAACGAGGGCATCCTTCCTCACCTGGAAAGTAGCCTTCTCCTCTGCGAGAGCCTCGATCAGAGCCTCGTCTTCCGCACGGAACAGGGATGACGGGCTCCGTTGTTTAACATCCCGAAATTGAGCTACATGACCCTCCAGGTCATTCAGAACTTTCCTCAGAGTATTAGCCCGCTCCTCATAGCCGGTAATGCTCTCGAGGGCCGCCACTTGGCATTCAGCAACAGCCTTCACAGGGTCGAAGGCAGCATTTCCATTCATGACTCCAGGAAGCTTCACTTTCAGTATAGAATAGAAAGCTTTGACGACTTCCTGGGCTATCTCGTCATCTTCGGTAGAGGTCGTCGGAGAAGAAGCTTAGAAAGTCTCTTCCGCTCCAGGAAGGGATACCTGACAAGAAGTCGAATCTGACAAAGAAAAAATATATACATCAGTAACCAAAAAAGAGGGAGGAAAAATACGAAAGAGTTGGCTTGCTCAACTCCAGCCTGTACTACACCATCAACCTTGGTTTCAAGGAAACCAAGAGCAGGCCCAGATTGTTTAAGAAGAACAATATCAAGGCCCTGAGCGGCAACAGGCCTGATATCCTCCATAATTTCAGCCGGAATAGGAGCAGATTCAGCAACGGCCCCCTCAGCAGGCTGCTCAACCTTTTTTTCTGTATCCGATACCGGCTCACTAACAGCTCCCTCCGCAGCAGCAGATTTGGAGGAGCCGGGAATAACTTCTGTCCCTTTCCCAATGCTTGGGACTATCTTCGTGTGGGGTTCCTTCCCCTTGTCTACAAGGGAACATACAGTCATGGTCAGCCTCAAGAGGATCATGAAAAATCGAAGTCAAAAAATCTTATCCGAAGAGAGGCGCAAAGATGACTTACCCGCAGGAGGATGAGCCGATTGGACTTGATTCTCGTCCAACTCTTTCATCGCAGCTCCTATTGCAGACATATCCCCTACGGATATGTCGTAGGAGGGACTAATCTTCTGATCACCGTCATGGTCCGGGCCTTCGCCCTGATCTTCCCGCCGTTCAACTCTTACAACCGAAGAAGACCCGCCTTCATCCATTGGCTGAGGATGGACAGGGGACACCGTTGTTGCATCTACCTCCTCAGATGAAGAGGCACTAGCCTCAGCTTCAAATTCAGGGTCCTGTGCAAAGGACAAACGCAAGGGTGAGAAAGCTTCTAAAGGCTTGACCAGAACGGCTATGGAGTCTAGGAAGGGATCTACCTTCCGAATAATAATGGCTCGTGACGTCGTTCCTCCTCTTCCAGTTTGACGGGAAGACCTCCTCAAAGGAGGCGAGCCAGCACCCACTTCCTTGGCTCTCCTCAGGGCAACAGTTTTATTCTTTCGCTTTAAGGTTGGCTCCTGGGCCAATTCAGTTGAAGCTTTCCTCTTCTGAGGAGGATTGAGAGGAGAAGAATCATCATCTTTCGCGTCCTCCTTGTGAGACGCTGGTGGCTCCCTAAAAATAGCCTCTGGTCGTGGTACTACGGCTGACTTCACAGTGAGAACAACACTCTCCTTCTTACGGCCCTTTGGCACCTTTTTCACAGAAAGAGGGCCGAACCGAGTCCCCAATATCAAGCTCTGTTCACGATTATACCGGGGATAAAAAGTATTAATCTGAACATAGAATTTGGCGGCAGCATAGCACAAATGGGTCTCAGGCTTATCCAAGGGCAGAGTGAAGACTGCCCTCGTGCACCCGATATTGTCATATATCCAAGCACGTGCCCCATCAATTAAGCTACCTATCGACTCCAAATACGGGCTAGTATTCCCCAAGTGGAACTGGCTGTAGCCAAACTGCCGTACGAAATGGCTCGGCAGATATGGCTGCAGATAGGCATAATTCCTGTTTTGGAGCACCAGATGTGAGGGTCCAATAGACTGGAGCCAGTGAAATGCCCCAACAGTCAAGCTGGTGGCATAAACTCCCTCATCCACTAAGATATCTCCTGTATTTTTGCTGCTGGACGGAGGGGATACTCTGAAAAGCTCATAATTTTGCAAGGAGCCTAAAGCCTTTCTGCAGACAGGGACACCGGTAACGGCCCAATCTGTATCACAAAATCTACGAAGAAAGGTGTCTCCCTCCAAAGAGTTCGCTACCGGCCCAACATTCATCAGGGTAGGACAATGCAGTAGCAGCCACCCATCAAGAAGTGATACGGAAGTTCGGTCCGGACAAAGTTGGCCCTGCCGTCAGGAGTTACTGCATTCCTGACAAAGTCCCGCAGACCTCATCTAGTAGCACAGACCATCGCGGGAAGTAATGCAAGACGGTGTCTGAATGCCAACTTCATAGCCGAAAGTATCATAACCCGACTTATTCTCTCAATGGACCCTGAACCTCCAGGTACTATGCAGTCACGAAGCCAGATCATTAAGAAAGCTGCCAGCACAGCTTTCTCCGACAATGAATATTCGGTTTGACGGAAGTAGTGGCCAATCAGAGACTCAGGATCATCATTGTCCTCAGTATCTGCCGTCTCATAATCCGCCATCCGGGCTTCTATATCGAACTTGGTCATAGGTTTTAAGATCGAAAAGGAGGCCGGATCTTCCCCTTCCCCTTGAACGAAGATATAACCCATCCAGGCTCTCGTATGGGATTGCCCCCCTCGGTCCTCCCTTTCTTATTAATCCTATGACAGATAAAGAGGTGGCAGAGCAATTCCTTGTATACATCAATCATCCCAGAGTTTTCACTCTCCAGATCTCGGAGCTCTTCATCACAAGGCACGTATTCTTCATAAGGCTCCATGCCCCAAGGAAGCTTCGACACCTCCTGTATTTCGTAGAGAGCCAATCCCATCTCTCCGCCCGGAGTAAAGAAGGTACAGGTGTGAAGGTTATATAACTCTGCCAAAGAGACAAATATTGGCCAGTTGACCCTTACACCATATTGAGTGGCCCTAATAGCATAATAAAGGCCAGCAGTCTTCAGGGTGGCTTCATACGTGGAAAGCACCCAGCCAGTGAGATTGCTCCAGAATGAAGATGGATGCCTCCAGCCTTCCATCCGTATCTTTCCTGCAGGATATGATACATCCTCCATCATCATCAAATTACAAAGCGTGTCAACGGCATAAGGATGGAGGTTAGTCGGAATATCGTTCACTACGGTACCAGGTTGCAATCCTCTCATAGAATAAGATGCAGAGCCTCGGACACACTTGAAAGTGTCCTTCTTTCGATCGCCTGAGTCGGACTGTATCCTTCCAGAAATAACTCTGGGGAGCTCAAGAGTCAGCTCCCACTTCATCTGTCATCGTACGGCCAAGACAGTAAAACAAACAAAGGATATTGTCGCTCCATCGACGGTAGCCATATCCTCTGATTGTTCAGATAGATCACCATTGGGTTTTTCAAGCGTATGGTCTCGCCATCTTCAAACCCATACTATCACCAAACAAGAAGTACGACTTCTTAAAACGACGTGCCCCTCCATGCACGAACTTTTCATTATTAATCATCTGCCTCAAGAAGGTCTTATCCTGTTCAAGTATGGCGAGGGTCCGCTCTGAGGCTGGTTTTGACTGATCGTGGCTTGAACCTTGCCGATCATATTCGTTATAAAACTAGTACTGAGGACTTGATAAACAAAATCGAAAGGTATTCCCTCAAGCTTCGGAACAAACATGTTTACTGCAAGGACAATAGAGAAAGTCAGACACAGAAATCTGCAGAAAAACCTAAGTACTGAAGGGCTCTTATGCGCCCAAAGGGCTATGCACCCAAAGGGATATGCGCCCAAAACAAAAAAGTGGGCACATAACACACGAACAGTACGTGGGCGCATAACATGCCACAGCATGTGGGCGCATAACATGGCAACATGTGGGCGTATAGCACACCACAGTATTGGCACATGACTTCTGTAGGCGCATAAGAATGCCCACAGAAGTATGTTGCCATAGGCGCATGCTCCCAGGAAGAAGAAAAGTCTGAGCACCGCAAATTAACGCTCGAGACTATGTTTTTGAAGCGTGCCCTCACCCAAAATCGGGACCTAGACTGGTAAAGACGCTGCCGCAGGAGGAGAGCCACTCGGCGTAGCCCTTTGCCCTTCGCGGATCTCTTGGCGACCTTGGGAGACATGGTTCTTAGAGAAGAAGATGATGAGTTTCTAAAAAATTCTAAAAGAGGGGAATAATGAGCTTTCTCTCTCCTTTAGAGCCTATTTATAGGCACATGCCACTTTCTATGCGCCCATTATCTTTATGCGCCTATGCGCCCATTACGCAGTATGCGCCCACAATTACCTATGCGCCCACGTGAAGATCCAACCTCTTGCATACTATGTGACTGCCACTTGCTGACGTGGACAATGTATGAAGGATGTACCTCTTCAAATTCTACCCCGATGAATATGTCAGTTCAGATTTTGAGGAAGATCTCAACAGTCGTATCTCTCTGACAGACTGGCTAAACACTATGCGCCCAAAGAGAGAGCCGTGCTATGCGCCCATTGCATCACGATAAGACAGTCCATGCTTCTTTCAAAGTATTTCGAACTCGTTCAAGTATCAAAAACTTTGAAGGGGTCTTGTAGAAGCATGAAACATTTTCAGCAATGAAGTCTTATGCACCCATGCCAGTGAAGCTCTATGCGCCCAGCCAGTGAAGCTCTATGCACGCCCAGCCAGTAAAGCTCTATACACCCAGCCAGTGAAGTTCCATGCGCCCAAGACTAGCTCCCCCAAAAGGAGGGCGCATAGACTGAGACATGGCTATGCGCCCAAGCCTGACTCAGTCAAAGCCGTGATCAAAACGTACACCGAAGCATGCGGCCACGTCAGTCTCCACGAGCAATCGTGCATCGAAGCATGCGGCCACGTCAGCACCATGATCAACCTACGACTACGCAGCCTGCATGCGCCTACATCTTATGTGCCTAAAGTAGGACTATGCGTCCACATGAAAACCAGTGTGTTTTACTTTTGTGGGGGTATAACATCATTCCAGCTCAAGAACGACTATAAAAAGGGGCCTCATCCCTCTTCAAAATACAGAACGGAGAGCATTTTCAAGAGCCAAATTGCTGCACTTCTTGCTAGTGAGCCGAGAGTTAGCAATTTTTTAGGTTTTCTCCCACTTTTGTAATCGGAGTGTCAACGGAGTAAAGAAGCAATTGCCGCTCGATCTCCATCGTCCCATTTCCTAGAATTCTTTTTTGTACTCATGGATCCTCAGTACAGGATCTCTTAGACGTACTCGATTTGTGGTGCCTTGTGCCAATAAAGAAAATACATCATTTTCTTCTTTTTTTGTGTCCATAACTTCCAGTGCCAAAAGGGAAGCCGCGAGACTACTATCACCGTACCCGACGGGGGGGGGGGGGAGGGGGGGTAGGCTATATCACGCTTCCAACAATTCCAGAAGAATCATAAGTAGAGGATGTTATACACTCTCACTTATCTGAAACTTCAACTTGGGACTCCGATACCAGTATCGGCTCAGTCTTCAGGAAGGTGCTGTCAGCCAACATGACATCCGTACATCCTTCAGAAGATAAATACGATGATCAAACGGGTGATTTCTTCGAAGAAGAACCCTAGGCCCAATACTTAGGTGTGTAATGGGAGTCTCGCTTTGAATTACGAGCTACTGAAGATGAAGTCGAGCAGATCAACCTTGGGGACGAATCTTCATCCAAACCCATCTTCATCAGTAAGAGTTTGGTAGGGGAGGACCGAGAATTCTTGATCCACCTGGTCAAGGAATATATCGACGTCTTTGTTGGCTCATTGGTTATGGTCAAACCTGATTTTAATAATTGATCAAACTCTGTCTCGATATAAATGCAAGTCAATTCAGATGTTTATCTACGAGGTTTTGGACGCTGCTCAACAATGGATATCTACGATGTTCAAGACTGAAGCCGTTTGCCTTTCCAAATATATTTCTGTCAAAGCAATATAATTTTTTATTTTATTAAGTCTAGGAATATATTGTACACCGAGTCGTACTGGCAAATAGGCTATCCGAAATTGTTTTTCAAAACTGACCTATCTCTTTAAAAATGACCTATGTTGTTGAAAAACATCATTTATACAAAAAGCTTCTGAAGGACTTTTCAAAAAGCCAAAATTGATTATTCTCAAAAATGAACTGGCAGAACCCTAGTAGAACTTGGCCCGAGTTCGGCCAGAGTTCGGCCAAGTAGAACGTTAGTGAACATTTGATTTTTAACTTGGTCATCCTTCAGTTGCGGTTTGTTAAAAAGAGTTCCGTCCGAATTCTGTCAGAGTTCTGTCTTTGGAAAAACTATAAATAGAGAAGCATTTCGATCATTTCAAATCACCAATTCACTTTCAATCTCTTCTCTTCTTAAGCTTACATTCTTCCAAAGAGTTCTAAAAAGCTTTCATTTTCAAATCCCAAGCCAGTTATAATCCTCTAGTCGATTTGCCAGTGCGGTACGGTATAGAAGTTTCAAGAGCAATTGTAATCAGAGGCTTGATAGAAGATTCAACTCTTCACAATTGAAGTTGGTCGAGTTCTTCGTATCAAAGCTCGTATCTGTAGAAGTTGCAAGGACTTCGTATAAAAACTTGCAGGATTTTCCAATAGTGGATTCAACTGGAAGCTAGAGTTCTTCCGACTGGACTAGTCCTCACAAGAGGAAAACCAGTATAAATCTCGGTGTTTGCGTTTACCTTCTGATCACTTTTAATTTCTGTCATTTAGTTTGTGATTATTTTTTTATCTGTGATCTAATTGCTAACAAGATTTTTAATTAGCAATATTCTGCTGCCTACTCTATTCACCCCCCTCTAGAGTATTCTGCTTTATGATTTCGTTCCTACAATTGGTATTAGTGCAGGTTATACAGGTAAAGCAAGGTAAAATTGCAGTTATATTCAATTTTTATATAGATCACAGCATTACACATGGTAACTATGAAATTCATAAGTGAAAGCCAAGCCACAAACAGACCTCCACTGTTTGACGGCACAGACTACACTTATTGGAAAATACGTATGAGTTTCTTTCTGAAATCTCTTGATTTTGACTTATGGTCTGTAGTTATTGATGGCTACAAAAAGCCATCTCGTATTAATGTTGATGGTGTTTTAGTTGAAAAACCCTATGACAAATATACAGAGGAAGAAAAAAAAAAGGCCAGTCTTGACGCACATGCTATTAACGCTTTATTTTGTGCTTTAGACATAACTGAATTCAACAGGGTGTCTACTTGCACAACATCAAACAAAGTATGAAAACTTTTTGAAGTAACCCACGAAGGAACAACACAAGTCAAGGAGTCAAAGATCAGCAGACTTACTCAGGATTACGAGGAGTTCAAAATAAAGCCAAGTGAATCAGTCACTCAGATGTTTACAAGATTCTTGGATATTGTAAATCCTCTATCTTCACTAGGTAAGGATTACAGTAACCATGAAAAGATTCATAAACTTCTTCGAGCCCTTACAAAGAACTGGATTCCAAAGGCTACTGCAATCATTGAAGGGAACGACCTCTCAACAATGTCTCTAGAAACACTCATGGGTAAGCTACTCACTCACGAGTTAGAACTTTAAGACTTTGAAGATGCTACACCAAAGAAGAAGTCAGAGAAGACGATCGCTCTCAAGGCTCAACATAGAAGAACCATCGAAGATGATTCTGATGACAGCGACTCCGACTCAAAAGATCAAGCTCTTCTGGTAAGAAAATTCAAGAAGTTCATGAGATTCAACAGGAGAATAAAAGACAACAACAACAACAACAAGCATATGGCATGAAAGTGAAGCCAGCGACTCAAAAGATGAACAATCAGATGACGCTGCAAATGTATGCTTGATGGTTTGTGATCAGGTAATTACTAATCCACTATTTGATCCTTATGATGATTTCACCTTTGAGCAACTAGGAGAGGCTTTCAGTGAACTGTTAGATGATTACAGGAAACTGCATAGCAAATATGAAATCTCTAAGAAGGTACTCAAAGAGTACAAAGGTGAAATAGGAAGACTTACCGACCAACTGGATCATGTTAGAGATAATGACTCTTCAAATGAGTCTGGTGAGCTTTTTTCTATTAAATTGTTGTTACACGAGACTGTTAAGCTATCCAAAGAAAAAAACCAAACTATTATTCAGTTAAAGGAAGACCTATCTAAGGAGAAAAAGAGTCTCCAGTGTGCATAGGTCAGATTAGAATCACTTACATCTGACTATACTAAATTGTATGACACTTCCAAAAAGTTGGAAATTAGTTTAGAAAAACAGCCTGAAGTTGCTGCTTCCTATTATAATACATGTCAATTACCGAATCATCGGAACACACCCAACACTGTCAGGCCAAACCATACCAAGACTATGCCCAAGAAGACTAATAGGCATGCATTCTTCTATACTAGAAAACCAAAACCTACCAATCATGCACCTCACACTACTTTCAACACTCAACATGCTAAATGTCATTATTGTGGCCTCATTGGTCACATATCTTCTGCATGTAGAATCAGAAAGTTAGTAGATTTAAATATTTATGCATGGATACCGAAAACTAACCAGTCAGGACCCTACAAGAAATGGGTACCAAAAGTTTTATCTGCAAATTATTTTGTAGGTGGGACACCCTTCACATGCTAGGAGCAAATGGATCCTCGACAGCGGTTGCTCACGGCACATGACCGGTGACACTTCATTATTCGCAACACTGTTGAAGAGAAATAAAGAAGGATATGTCTTCTTCGGTAATAATCTAAGAGGGTACATAATCGGTATTAGTGACATTGGTAAGGCTCCCTATCTAGTGATTAAAGGTGTTTGTTTTGTTACCGAGTTAAAATATAATCTGCTTAACATAAGCCATTTAGCAGATCACGGTTATGGTATTAACTTCGTAAAAGATAAATGTACTATAATTGATAGTTTAACTAGTAGTACTATATTTGATGGTATTAGAGAAGACAATATTTGTATTCTATTTGTTGGAAGATGCTAATACAATAGGTAGATGTTTGATGGCCAAAAGCGTTGAGAGTTAACTATGGCATATGAGACTCGGTCATGCAAACATGGATACAATTTCAAGATTATCTACGAAGAAGTTGGTACGCGGCTTACCGGATATTTCTTTCAAGAAGGATACGGTATGTAGTGAATGTGATAGGAACAAAGCTACCAAATCCGCATTCAAGTCCAAGAACGCTGTAAGTACCACTAGACCTTTACAATTGTTGCATATGGACTTATTTAGACCAAGCAGAATTACTAGTCTAGGTGGCAAGTTATATGTATTTGTCATTATAGATGATTTCTCTAGATATACATGGGTTTATTTTCTTGCACGCAAGAATGATGCATTATCAGAATTCGTCACCTTTTGTAAGAAAGTACAGAATAAAAAAGGGTTCATGATTACTCGCATTCGTAGTGATCATGACGACGAATTTGAGAATGCAGAATTCAAGCAATTTTGTGACACACACGGTTATCTGCATGAATTCTCTTGCCCTAGGACTCCGCAACAAAATGGAGTTGTGGAACGTAAGAATATAACTCTATCTGAAATGGCTAGAGTTATGTTAAACCAGTTTAGTCTACCTAGATACTTATGGACTGAAGCTGTAAATACAACATGCTATATTCTCAATAGGGTTCTAATTCGACCTATATCAAAGAAGACTCCCTATGAACTATGGTTTGATAGAACACCAAATGTTTCTTATTTCAAAATCTTTGGTTGTAAATGTTATATTCTTAATACTAAAGATAATTTGAGTAAATTTGATGAAAATGCTGATGAAGGTATATTTTTAGGTTATGCAGCAAAGAGCAAAGGATACAGAGTCTTCAACAAAAGAACCATGATCATTGAAGAATCTATCAATGTCAAGTTTGATGAGCTAAATCAACACTTAGACGATGATGACAATGAAGACATAATCATACCAAGTACAGCTACTGCAAAACCTTCACACAAAGATACAGAACCATCACATCAGGCATCAGATGAACCTCCAAGCAAAGAAGCCGGAACTAGCAATCTTGAGACTACACCAAAAGAAATGTGATTCTTGGCTAATCATCCAAAGAACTTGGTAATTGGTGAAATTACCAAGGGTGTAAGTACTCGTTCATCTAATAAAGATATAGCTTCACGTGTTGCTTTTGTCTCGCAGTTTGAACCCAAAATTTTTGATGAAGCATGTAGTGATAATTTTTGGTTAGATGCTATGTAAGAGGAATTAAACCAATTCAAACGGAATCAAGTTTGGGAACTTGTTCCCAAGCCCATTGATCATCCGGTCATTGGCACCCGATGGGTATTCCGAAATAAACTGAACGAGAATGGTTTAGTGACTCGTAATAAGGCTCGACTCGTAGCTCAAGGATACAATTAAGAAGAGGGTATCGACTACGATGAGACTTATGCCCCAGTTACGAGATTAGAATCCATTCGCATGTTATGTGCATTTGCAAGTTTTTATAATTTTAAGTTATTTCAAATGGACATCCAGGGTCCTTTGCCCAAAGCTATGCGCCCAGGCTCACTGGATCCATACTATGCGCCCACATCAAGGAGGCTCAGACATGCTATCAAGGAGTATGCGCCAAAGGCCAGATTCCAAGACCTATGCGCCCACAGCAAAAAGATAGGCCCCAACGCATATAGCACGGGGCTGTCTTCAAGGACATTACAGAACTTAGGTGTGGGGGTTGCCCCTGCACGTAAACTAAGTCTGGATGTGCCAACTCTCCTTACGAACCCGCATGCAAAGCTCGGTGATACATGCAACATGGGTTGTAAGGCAAAATTTCCTTTCGCTGACTTGCGCGACATGATAAATCATAAGCGTAAAATGAGGGAGGACATAACAATTCATAGTGCACATCTGTGCACCAGTATTATTATCAACTGTTGCTGCTCCAAAGCAATAAGAGTGCCTCAGAGAAAGTTAGTGTTTCGACGGCTGCATTTCTCTGACGATGAAAAGCCACTATATGTTTCATCCAATATGGCTTCATGGGGTCTCCCTTACGGAAGCCCCAATCAAAGACGGTGGACCATGAACCCAACTTTCTCTCTCAGTTCTGTGAGAAAAAGAAGACGAAGTCTACCAATAGATAGCCAACAAGCTGTCACATCTGAAGGAGTCTATATGGGCACCCGATCAAAGGCAAGATTCCGTACCGATGATGAAGAATCCCATGCTGGGGGTAGTATTCCCTCAGAGTATAAAGCAGATGACCTTCACACTGGAGGTATTCTTCCAGAGGACGATGATCCCTCCGAATCTGATGGCGACTATCTACTTCCTCTACCTGAAAATGAAGGACTTGTCCACTCGGAGACAGACATTATCAACACCAATTGTACTGTTTCCTCTGTTTATCCTCGCATGTTATCTACATACATGGCGGACGAAGAAGGACCTGAAGAAGCCAGTGATCAGACTAGCAAACGGCTAGAGGGTCTTGAAACAGCATTCACCAAGATCACTGATATGCTTACCAGTATCATGGCGGTTCAAGCTGCTGGAGCTGTTTCTCCACCTCAACAAAATGTCTCAGCTCACGCTAATCCGGCTCATAGCAATAACCCTCCTTCACTACAAAAGGAATATCATTCTGTTATGCCTCCTCCAAATCTTATAAATACTGGGGGTGGTCCTTCGCCAACGACGCCTGACAACCGTTCAGCAGCCATTTTCCAACACCTGCTCAATCAACATGATGTAATTGATTCCCTGGTCGCCCGTCTCGACACTATCTCACACAAAGACGAGCTTCAGAAGATGGAGATATCTCAACCGTATCCCTCTGAGTGGGAGAATGCTACTTGCCCTCCTAACTACAAGCCGCTGACGCTGAATTCATTTGACGGGTTGACTTCTCCTCGTCAATACATGACATACTTCATCACGCAGACTCTACACTTGCCCAGAGACGATCCGTTCTTGTCAAAGCTATTTATTTGCACCTTGCAGGGGGTAGCTTTCGAATGGTTCTGCAGTCTGTCTAACGGATGTATCAATTCATTTAAAGACTTGGAGAGGTTGTTCCTTAACAGGTTTTACGCGAGTGGCATGCATGTTAGTATGTCCACCCTTATTGAGACCAAGCAAAGGAGGACTGAGTCTATCTTCGCCTTCATCGAACGGCTAGCACTGAAGATGCCCTTCGGCATTCCAGACTCAGAACTTATGGATACTTGTCGACATAACTTCATTCCTACAGTAAAATTTTGTCTGGGTATACATAAGTATGATATATGGCCCGCTTTTATTGGGGCCACTGATGCTGCTGAAAATGACGTTCCTAACTTGGAGCTACTGGGGTTAAAAATACTCAAATCCGAAGATAAGGGCAAGCATCCTCAAACTATCCCTGTTCGTGGGGGTAAAGGGAAAGAAGTCCTGAAGGTCGACACTTCTAAAGGAGCTTCCAATTCTCAGGGCGCCTCCGACAAATCGAAGGAGACCTTCTTCTTTGACAAAGACGATGTTATTACTATCTTTCACACATTAACAAAGGGTAATAAGATGACATTACCTCCACCACGACGTCCTGCAGATGCGAACCAGCTCAACGATCCCAAGTACTGTCTCTATCATCAGTACGTACATCATACCACTAAAGACTGCATCGTCCTGAAAAAAGAAAATACAACAGCTTATCGACAACCAAGTGATCAACCTCGAAGCTGAAGACAAGGTCGTATCTTCTAACATGATCTCTCTTCAGTTTGGTGACTTTCCTCCCACAGAAGTCCCAGACGGCGTGGTCCTGATTCCCAAGGCAATAATGGAAATCATCAACCTACTGCCAGCTCGCAACTCAACCTTGGTGCCACTCACGACTGAACGTGGTGAGATCATGTGGGTCCATCCGGACCTTGTGCAAGAAGTGACGCAGGGGGTAGTACCTCCCAAAGCAAAAAGGGGCAAGAAATACAAGTCATACCATATGGTATTCTCTTCCATCTACGAGGTTCTATCTGGCGATACATAACCGGGGAAGGCTTATCTTTGGACATACGATCCCGCACAAGAAGAAGCAGTACCTTCTCAAGCTCTTCTACCCCCACAAGCTCAGAAGCGGGTCCGTCGCCTTCAACTACGGACAAAGCCAAACAGAGGGAGATGCGGTTTGACAAGTCTCTGAAGGCTCCAGCTCCCGAGGGTATGGATCGGCCCTACAACTTTGATATACTGGCACAGCTAGCCAATATACCTGCCAGGTTGTCTCTGTTCGATCTGTTACGACTCTCCAAAGAAACGCAGAAGGGCTTAAGTGAGGTATTACTACATGCCGACTCTTATCTCGCCGAAGTCAAAGCTCCCACTGAAGACCCTGTATCCTGTCCTCACTGCTACAGTACTATGGAAGTGGTGCCCAACATCACCTTTTCACATGAGGATATGCTACTCAAAAATAATCATCATGATAGACCCTTGTACTATATAGGATATATCGGGGCGATCAAGGTGGACCGTATGCACATCGATCTAAGATTCTTCCTCAGTATCATTCTTAGAAGTCTGCTTCAAATTCTGGGGATCCCTCTGCATAAGCTATCTGCAACCAACACAACTATCATGGCTTTCAATACGGGTCGAAGCCACCCGCTGGGCAAGATCCGTCTCAAGTGCCAGATCAGTGATCTCCGAACGGAGGTTTCTTGCTATGTGATCGATGCCAATATATCCTACAACGTCTTGTTGGGACGTCCATGGACACACGAAAACATGATCGTTCCTTCCACACTTCACCAGTGTTTCAAGTACGTCAACAGCGACGGTGTCGTGAAGACGGAGTTTGCCGATGTCGATCCTTTTAAGGGCATCAAAGCTTACTACGGAGATTCGGTACTTTACCAATCTCAGTCCCCCAAGGATGACGACAACAAAGCTGACAATAAAGCTGAAGCAAATTCATCCTCCAATGATGGTCCCCTAATCATCCGAGTCAAAGGACGTACTACTCCAAAAAGTACTCCGAAGCCTCTTACAATTTGGATAAAAAAGAAGAATCCTGACAAGGTCAAACCATTGACCATCACTCTTAGCAAGACACCCCGGAAGGTACCTACTGATGCCCGTCCTCCAAATCCTGAAGAATTACCCTACGTGGTGAACTCGGCCAAGACTGTGGCTCCTATTCCAGATGATGATCCTCTCAATGAGTATATCAATACTCATAATAATGTACCTTCAGCGGATGATGTTATCTCTGAAGAAGAAATTGGGTATTTCTTTAGTAAAGGTTTATCTTTAAATTACTCCGATGTCTATCAATCTGTAAACCACTACATAGATACGATATACGCTCTAGAGAACGACATAGGACCACACCTCTGCATGTCGGTCACGACGCCTCACATGCGGGAAAATTTTTACCTAGAAGATATCCACTACTTCATCGTTCCAGCCAGAAAAAAGGATGAAAAACTAATCATCTTTGGTCGTATAATTGGCGAGAGAAAGTTCGTTCCAGACTCTACTTCTCCCAAGCACAACACAGAAGCTGACTATGACTTTAGGAAAATATAACTTTTTCGGTATAGTTGGTAGGCCAAGAATATCATCCATAACATGGGATATGACATCAAAAGCGACCAGGAGCTAAATTACGGCCTGGGACGACGGTTGCCAATACGACACTTTGCTCTTCCCGGCAAACTTGAGAACTACTATCAATAAAACAGTGTTGGTTTGGGCTATGTCACTCCTCCAACAACTCCTGAAAGATCAGATGATGAAGCAGATCGTTGTTCTCATTCTTCTGACTCCTTCTTCTGGGACTTAGACTCCAGTATTGGCGACATATTCAAAGCAACTCTGTCCGTCAACATGGCTTCTGTTGACCAAATCGCAGAAGATGTCCAATAAATTGAACTCGAATAATGGGCTCAAAAAATGGACACTAGGTGGGAGCTGCACTTTGAACAACGTGAACCACCTACCGAAGATGAAGTCATCCAAGTCAATTTAGAAGATGAATCATCTTTCAAACCAATCTTCATCAGCAAAAGAATATCTGACGATGAACGCCAATCCCTTATACAGCTTATAAGAGAATATATTGACGTATTCGCATGGAGCTATGAAGACATGCCAGGCTTGGACCATAAAGTCGCCATGCACCGCCTGAATATTTCGTCTAAAGCTAAGCTAGTGAAGCAGCAACAACGACGATTCTGACCAGACGACATGGAGGCCATCGAGAATGAAGTCAAGAAGCTCATTGTCAGTGGATTCATTCACGAAGAACAACACCCAGACTGGGTTGCCAATATCGTTCCAGTCATAAAAAAGAATGGTAAAGTTCGAGTCTGTATCGATTACCGTGATTTGAACTCTGCATGCCCGAAGGACGAGTTTCCTCTACCAATTACCGACATAATGATCGACAGTAATTGCGGCTTCGAGCGAATGTCCTTCATAGATGAGTTCTCAGGCTACAACAAGATCAAGATGTTCCTCGACGACGAGAAGCACACATCTTTTCGAACACCGTTAGGGGTATACTGCTATACGGTGATGCCCTTCGGATTGAAGAATGCAGGGGCGACATACCAACAAGCCATGAATATAATTTTTTGCCATCATTTACGCAAAACTGTGGAGTGCTATGTAGACGATATTGCAGTTAAAAGTCGTCTCAAGGGCAACCACCTCCAAGACTTGAGAACGGTGTTCGAACTAATGCGTGCACACCAACTCAAGATGAATCCAACCAAGTCTTTTCTGGGAGTCTCCAGCGGTAAGTTCCTTGGTTTTGTCATCACTTCAATGGCTATACATCTGGACCCGAAGAAAGTGAAGGCTATCCTCGATATGCATCCTCCAAGAAACCTCAAAGAGCTACGCGGACTACAAGGAAGGCTAGCCTACATCAGACGATTCATTTCGAACCTCTCTGGAAGGTGTCAACCATTCACTCAGCTCATGAAGAAAGGCGTATCTTTCGTCTGGACTAAACAATGTCAACGTGCAGTTGACGACATCAAGACATATCTTACAAGCCCTCCAGTATTGGTAGCTCCAATAATAGAAAAGCCCTTCTTACTATATGTCTGCGCTATGGACCATTCTCTTGGCGCCCTCTTAGCTCAGAAGAATGAAGGCGACCATGAACATGCAATCTACTACCTCAGCCGCACAATGGTGGGTGCCGAGCACAGATACACACTTGTGGAGAAGGAATGCCTTGTACTAGTATTTGCCATCTAGAAGACACGCCACTATGTGTCTGGGCAGACTATCCACATCATATCTAAAGTCAATCCTCTCAGAATACTCATGACTAAACCAGATTCTCTCAATTCCCGTTTAGCTACATGGACAATGCTATTGACTCCATATGATATGCTTTTCATTCCCCAGAAGGCAGTAGAAGGCCAGACATTAGCCAATTTCCTGGCAGCTCATCCGGTGCCAGAATCGTCTAAACTTTATGACGAAATCCCCGATGAAGTAGTAGAGTCTAACACTGCAGCTGAATAAATCCCTATTTGGCGAATGTTCTTTGACGGTGCATCAAGAACAGGACCCAAAGGAAATATCGTGGCTGGAGTAGGTATCGTGCTCGTGTTATCTGATCATCTGGTTATACATCGTCAATATTCTCTCGTGGAACCATGCACCAATAACGTGGCCGAACATAATGCCCTATTAATCGGCCTACAACTGGCGAAGCAACTGGGAGTTGACTATCTAGAAGCATACGGCGATTCCAAGCTAATAGTCAGTCAGGTCCGAGGGGATTATGAAGTTTGCCACAAAGATCTCATTCCCTACCACAGAATAGCAATCGAATTGGCGTCTACTTTCGCTGGATTCTTCATCGATCACGTGCCTCAACTACATAATATAGAAGCAGATGCTCTAGCCGGTCTCGCTGCTTTCTTGACCGTTCCTACCAATACTCAGCAGTCGATCACAGTGTCTAGTTGAGAACTATTCTGTGTGAAAGATGCCTTGCATATTCATCACAGTTACACAACAGAAATAAGCGTCGATGATAAAGACTGGAGATTTTCTTTAATAGACTACGCCGTCTATGGAATCCTCACCGAGGACCCGAAGGAAGCAGCGTCTATCCAAAGGCGATACCTCAGATTTTACTACGATACAACTACCAAGATGCTATACCGATGCTCGTACGACATGCTACTATTACAATGCCTATCAGACATAGAAGCCAAACATGCACTCCGGGAGGCTCACGATGGAGTTTATGGTGCACATCAACCCGGCCCCAAATTATAAGATCGCCTCAAACAAATAGATTATTACTGGCCCACAATGATAGCAGATATTGTTGAATATGCAAAAAAGTGAAGAGCTTGTCAGTTCCACGTCGATTTCATTTATCAACCTTCGGAGTTCCTATACCCGACGACAGCATCATGGCCATTTAAACCCTGGGGCATGGATGTCATAGGACCAATTAGCCTGCCATCCTCCAAAGAAAATCGGTTCATCCTAGCCAAAACCGATTACTTCTCTAAATGGGCGAAAGCTATACCGTTCATCGAAGTGAAGGCGTCAAACATGATCAGTTTTATCAAACATCACGTCATCTACCGCTTTGGCCTACCTCGCAGGATCATCCATGATAATGGTCCACAGTTTGCAAGCCATGCATTCTATCGGTTCTGCGATATGAATCGAATCCAGAATGTAGCCTCTACTGCCTACAATCTAGCGGCTAACGGGCTAGCAGAATACCCACCAGAAATATCCTTGCTACGTCCACATTACCTCTAGCTTCGATATTTTGTAAAACCACATTCACTTTGAAAAGTTTCTTTATTTCGTACTTGAATGTTTATCAAGAGACGGAAAAAGGTACAAGAGCCGTAACGGCTGAAAAAAGTTACAAAAATCTATGGGATACATAGGCAGTTTATATTGTCTCTTAGAGCCGCGACTTTGGCCTTAGACTTCGTGGTAGCTCGGCGCCGTACCTCTTCTTGACGAGCAGCTTCATCTTCAAGAAGGACTAGACTTAGATGCTCTCTCTTCAACTTCACTAGCTGTTCTTCTAAATGGACGGAAGTGGTGGCAGTCATGGCAGCCTGAGCTAAATAATCCTCCTATTCAACTGTTGCCGCCCTCAAGTCAGCTTCCAGCTGGGCGATCTCGTTCTGGATCTACACAATATGATTATACCTCTCGGTGATCTATGCAGCCAGTTTGTTCTTCGAGGCGGCATGTGACTCACTTGCAGCATTGAACTAACCATACTGGTTAGCCAATTTGCCGATCTCCCGAACGAGGGCATCCTTCCTCACCTGGAAAGTAGCCTTCTCCTCTGCGAGAGCCTTGATCAGAGCCTCGTCTTCCGCACGGAACAGGGATGACGGGCTCCGTTGTTTAACATCCCAAAATTGAGCTACCTGACCCTCCAGGTCAGTCAGAACTTTCCTCAGAGTATTAGCCCGTTCCTCATAGTCGGCAATGCTCTCGAGGGCCGCCACTTGGCATTCGGTAACAGCCTTCACAGGGTCGAAGACAGCATTTCGATTCAAGACTCCAGGAAGCTTCACTTTCAGTATAGAATAGAAAGCTTTGACAACTTCCTGGGCTATCTCGTCATCTTCGGTAGAGGTCGTCGGAGAAGAAGCTTGGAAAGTCTCTTCCGCTCCAGGAAGGGATACCTGACAAGAAGCCGAATCTGACAAAGAAAAAAATATATACATCAGTAACCAAAAAAGAGGGAGGAAAAATATGAAAGAGTTGGCTTGCTCAACTCCAGCCTGGACTACACCATCAACCTTGGTTTCAAGGAAACCAAGAGCATGCCCAGATTGTTCAAGAAGAACAATATCAAGGTCCTGAGCGGCAACAGGCCTGATATCCTCCATAATCTCAGCCGAAATAGGAGCAGATTCAGCAACGGCCCCCTCAGTAGGCTGCTCAACCTTTTTTTTTCTGTAGCCGATACCGGCTCACTAACAGCTTCCTCCGCAGCAGCAGATTTGGAGGAGCCGGGAACAACTTCTGTCCCTTTCCCAATGCTTGGGACTATCTTCGTGTGGGGTTCCTTCCCCTTGTCTACAAGGGAACATACAGTCATGGTCAGCCTCAAGAGGAGCACGCAAAATCGAAGTCAAAAAATCTTATCCGAAGAGAGGCGCAAAGATGACTTACCCGCAGGAGGATGAGCCGATTGGACTTGATTCTCGTCCAACTCTTTCATCGCAGCTCCTATTGCAGATATATCCCCTATAGATATGTCGTAGGAGGGACTAATCTTTTGATCACCGTCATGGTCCGGGCCTTCGCCCTGATCTTCCCGCCGTTCAACTCTTACAACCGAAGAAGACCCGCCTTCATCCATCGGCTGAGGACGGACAGGGGATACTGTTGTCGCATCTACCTCCTCAGATGAAGAGGCACTAGCCTCAGCTTCAAATTCAGGGTCCTGTGCAAAGGACAAACGCAAGGGTGAGAAAGCTTCTAAAGGCTTGACCAGAACGGCTATGGAGTCTAGGAAGGGATCTACCTCCCGAATAATAATGGCTCGTGACGCCGTTCCTCCTCTTCCAGTTTGACGGGAAGACCTTCTCAAAATAGGCGAGCCAGCACCCACTTCCTTGGCTCTCCTCAGGGCAAGGGTTTTATTCTTTCGCTTTAAGGTTGGCTCTTGGGCCAATTCAGTTGAAGCTTTCCTCTTCTGAGGAGGATTGAGAGGAGAAGAATCATCATCTTTCGCGTCCTCCTTGTGAGACGCTGGTGGCTCCCTAAAGATAGCCTCTGGTCGTGGTACTACGGCTGACTTCACAGTGAGAACAACACTCTCCTTCTTACGGCCCTTCGGCACCTTTTTCACAGGAAGAGGGCCGAACCGAGTCCCCAATATCAAGCTCTGTTCACGATCATACCAGGGATGAAAAGTATTAATCTGAACATAGAATTTGGCGGCAGCATAGCACAAATGGGTCTCAGGCTTATCCAAGGGCAGAGTGAAGACTGCCCCCGTGCACCCGATATAGTCATATATCCAAGCACGTGCCCCATCAATTAAGCTACCTATCGACTCCAAATACGGGCTAGCATTCCCCAAGTGGAACTGGCTGTAGTCAAACTGCCGTACGAAATGGCTCGGCAGATATGGCTGCAGATAGGCATGATTCCTGTTTCGGAGCACCAGATGTGAGGGTCCAATAGACTGGAGCCAGTAAAATGCCCCAGCAGTCAAGCTGGTGGCATGAACTCCCTCATTCACTAAGATATCTCCTACATTTTTACTGCTGGACGGAGGGGATACTCTGAAAAGCTCATAATTCTGCAAGGAGCCAAAAGCCTTTCTACAGACAGGGACACCGGTAACGGCCCAATCTGCATCACAAAATCTACGAAGAAAGGTGTCTCCCGCCAAAGAGTCCGCCACCGGCCCAACATTCATCAGGGTAGGACAATGCAGTAGCAGCCACCCAACAGGAAGTGATACAAAAGTTCGGTCCGGACAAAGTTGGCCCTGCCGTCAGGAGTCATTGCATTCCTGACAAAGTCCCGCAGACCTTATCCAGTGGCACAGACCATCGCGGGAAGTAATGCAAGACGGTGTCTGAATACCAACTTCACAGCCGGAAGTATCATAACCCGGCTTATTCTCTCAATGGACCCTGAACCTCCAGGGACTATGCAGTCACGAAGCCAGATCATTAAGAAAGCTGCCAGCACAGCTTTCTCCGATAATGAATATTCGGCTTGACAGAAGTAGTGGCCAATCAGAGACTCAGGATCATCATTGTCCTCAGTATCTGCCGTCTCATAATCCGCCATCCGGGCTTCTATATCGAACTTGGTCATAGATTTTAAGATCGAAAAGGAGGCCGGATCTTCCCCTTCTTCTTGAACGAAGATATAACCCATCTAGGCTCTCGTATGGGATTGCCCCCCTCGGTCTTTCTTATTAATCCTATGACAGATAATGAGGTGGTAGGGCAATTCCTTGTATACATCAATCATTCCAGAGTTTTCACTCTCCAGATCTATGAGCTCTTCATCACAAGGCACGTATTCTTCATAAGGCTCTATGCCCCAAGGAACATTCGACACCTCCTGTATTTTGTAGAGAGCCAATCCCATCTTCCCGCCCGGAATAAAGAAGGTACAGGTGTGAAGGTTATATAACTCTGCCAAAGAGACAAACATTGGCCAGTTGACCCTTACACCATATTGAGTGGCCCTAATAGCATAGTAAAGGCCAGCAGTCTTCAGGGTGGCTTCATACGTGGAAAGCACCCAGCCAGTGAGATTGCTCCAAAATGAAGATGGATGCCTCCAGCCTTCCATCCGTATCTTCCCTGCAGGATATGATACATCCCCCATCATCATCAAATTACAAACCGTGTCAACGGCATAAGGATGGAGGTTAGTCGGAATATCGTTCACTACGGTACCAGGTTGTAATCCTCTCATAGAATAAGATGCAGAGCCTCGGACACACTTGAAAGTGTCCTTCTTTTGATCGCCTGAGTCGGACTGTATCCTTCCAGAAATAACTCCGAGGAGCTCAAGAGTCAGCTCCCACTTCATCTGTCATCGCACGGCCAAGACAGTAAAACAGACAAAGGATATTGTCGCTCCATCGACGGTAGCCATATCTTCTGATTGTTCAGATAGATCACCATTGGGTTTTGCAAGCGTATGGTCTCGCCATCTTCAAACCCATACTATCACCAAACAAGAAGTACGACTTCTTGAAACGACGTGCCCCTGCACGTACGAACTTTTTATTGTTAATCATCTTCCTCAAGAAGGTCTTATCCTGTTCAAGTATGGCGAGGGTCCGCTCTGTAGACTGGTTTTGACTGATCGTGGCTTGAACCTTGCCGATCATATTCGTTATAAAACTAGTACTGAGGACTTGATAGGCAGAACCAAAAGGTATTCCCTCAAGCTTCGGAATAAACATGTTTACTGCAAGGACAGTAGAGAAAGTCAGACTCAGAAATCCGCAGAAAAACCTAAGTACTGAAGGGCTCTTATGCGCCCAAAGGGATATGCGCCCAAAACAAACAAGTAGGCGCATAACACACGAACAGTACGTGGGCGCATAACATGCCACAGCATGTGGGCGCATAACATGGCAACATGTGGACGCATAGCACACCATAGTATTGGTACATGACTTCTGTAGGCGCATAAGAATGCCCACAGAAGTATGTTGCCTTAGGCGCATACGCCCAGGCAGAAGAAAAGTCTGAGCACCGCAAATTAACGCTCGAGGCTATGTTTTTGAAGCGTGCCCTCACCCAAAATTGGGACCTAGACTGGTAAAGACGCTGCCGCAGGAGGAGAGCCACTCGGCGCAGCCCTTTGCCCTTCGCGGATCTCTTGGCGACCTTGGGAGACATGGTTCTTAGAGAAGAAGATGATGAGTTTCTAAAAATTCTAAAAGAGGGGAATAATGAGCTTTCTCTCTCCTTCAGAGCCTATTTATAGGCACATGCCACTTTCTATGCGCCCACTATCTTTATGTGCCTATGCGTCCATAATTGCCTATGCGCCCACGTGAAGATTCAACCTCTTGTATACTATGTGACTGCCACTTGCTGACGTGGACAATGTATGAAGGATGTACCTCTTCAAATTCCACCCCGATGAATCTGTCAGTTCAGATTTTGAGGAAGATCTCAACAGTCGTATCTCTCTGACAGACTGGCCAAACACTATGCGCCCAAAGAGAGAGCCGTGCTATACGCCCATTGCATCACGAGAAGACAGTCCATACTTCTTTCAAAGTATTTCGAACTCGTTCAAGTATTAAAAACTTTAAAAGGGTCTTGTAGAAGCATGAAACATTTTCAGCAATAAAGTCTTATGCGCCCAAGCCGGTGAAGCTCTATGCGCCCAGCCAGTGAAGCTCTATGCACGCCTAGCATACACCCAGCCAGTGAAGTTCCATGCGCCCAAGACTAGCTCCCCCAAAAGGAGGGCGCATAGACTGAGACATGGCTATGCGCCCAAGCCTGACTCAGTCAAAGTCGTGATCAAAACGTACACCGAAGCATGCGGCCACGTCAGTCTCCATGAGCAATCGTGCATCGAAGCATGCAGCCACGTCAGCACCATGATCAACCTACGACTACGCAGCCTGCATGCCCCTACATCTTATGTGCCTAAAGTAGGACTATACGCCCACATGAAAACCAGTGTGTTTTTCTTTTGTAGGCGTATAACATCATTCCAGCTCAAGAACGACTATAAAAAGGGGCCTCATCCCTCTTCAAAATACAGAACGGAGAGCATTTTCAAGAGCCAAATTGCTGCACTTCTTGTCAGTGAGCCGAGAGTTAGCAATTTTTTAGGTTTTCTTCCACTTTTGTAATCAGAGTGTCAACAGAGTAAAGAAGCAATTGCCGCTCGATCTCTATCGTCCCATTTCCTAGAATTCTTTTTTGTACTCAGGGATCCTCAGTACAGGATCTCTTAGACGTACTCGATTTGTGGTGCCTTGTGCCAATAAAGAAAATACATCGTTTTCTTCTTTTTTTTGTGTCCACAACTTCCAGTGCCAAAAGGGAAGCTGCAAGACTACTATCACCATACCCGAGGGGGGGGGTAGGCTATATCACGCTTCCAACAATTCCAGAAGAATCATAAGCAGAGGATGTCATACACTCTCACTCATCTGAAACTTCAACTTGGGACTCCAATACCAGTATCGGCTCAGTCTTCAGGAAGGTGCTGTCAGCCAACATGACATCCGTACATCCTTCAGAAGATAAATACGATGATCAAACGGGTGAGTTCTTCGAAGAAGAACCCTGGGCCCAATACTTAGGTGTGTAATGGGAGTCTCGCTTTGAATTACGAGCTACTGAAGACGAAGTCGAGCAGATCAACCTTGGGGACGAATCTTCATCCAAATCTATCTTCATCAGTAAGAGTTTGGTGGGGGAGGACCGAGAATTCTTGATCCACCTGGTCAAGGAATATATCGATGTCTTTGTTGGCTCATTGGTTATGGTCAAACCTGATTTTAATAATTGATCAAACTCTGTCTCGATATAAATGCAAGTCAATTCAGATGTTTATCTACGACGTTTTGGACACTGCTCAACAATGGATATCTACGATGTTCAAGACTGAAGTCGTTGTCTTTCCAAATGTATTTCTGTCAAAGCAATATAATTTTTTTATTTTATTGAGTCTAAGAATATATTGTACACCGAGTCGTACTGGCAAATAGGCTATCCAAAATTATTTTTCAAAACTGACCTATCTCTTTAAAAATGACCTATGTTGTCGAAAAACATCATTTATACAAAAAGCTTCTGAAGGACTTTTCAAAAAGCCAAAATTGATTATTCTCAAAAATGAACTGGCAGAACCCTAGCAGAACTTGGCCCGAGTTCGGCCAGAGTTCGGCCAAGTAGAACGTTAGTGAACATTTGATTTTGAACTTGGTCATCCTTCAGTTGCGGTTTGTTACAAAGAGTTCCGTCCGAATTCTGTCAGAGTTCTGTCTTTGGAAAAACTATAAATAGAGAAGCATTTCGATCATTTCAAATCACCAATTCACTTTCAATCTCTTCTCTTCTTAAGCTTACATTCTTCCAAAGAGTTCTAAAAAGCTTTCATTTTTAAATCCCAAGCCAGTTATAATCCTCTAGTCGATTTGCCAGTGCGGTACGGTCTAGAAGTTTCAAGAGCGATTGTAATTAGAGGCTTGATAGAAGATTCAACTCTTCACAATTAAAGTTGGTCGAGTTCTTCGTATCAAAGCTCGCATCTGTAGAAGTTGCAAGGACTTTGTATAAAAACTTGCAGGATTTTCCAATAGTGGATTCAACTGGAAGCTAGAGTTCTTCCGACTGGACTAGTCCTCACAAGAGGAAAACCAGTATAAATCTCGGTGTTTGTGTTTGTCTTCTGATCACTTTTAATTTCTGTCATTTAGTTTGTGATTATTTTTTATCTGTGATCTAATTGCTAACAAAATTTTTAATTAGCAATATTCCGCTGCCTACTCTATTTACCCCCTCTAGAGTATTCTGCTTTATGATTTCGTTCCTACAATTGGTATCAGCGCAGGTTATACAGGTAAAGCAAGGTAAAATTGCAGTTATATTCAATTTTTATATAGATCACAGCATTACACATGGCAACTGTGAAATTCACAAGTGAAGGCCAAGCCACAAACAGACCTCCACTGTTTGACGGCACAAACTACACTTATTGGAAAATACGTATGAGTTTCTTTCTGAAATCTCTTGATTTTGACTTATGGTCTGTAGTTATTGATGGCTATAAAAAGCCACCTCGTATTAATATTGATGGTGTTTTAGTTGAAAAACCCTATGACAAATATACAGAGGAAGAAAAGAAAAAGGCCAGTCTTGACGCACATGCTATTAACGCTTTATTTTGTGCTTTAGACAGAACTGAATTCAACAGGGTGTCTACTTGCACAACGTCAAACGAAGTATGAAAACTTTTTGAAGTAACCCACGAAGGAACAACACAAGTCAAGGAGTCAAAGATCAGCAGACTTACTCAGGAGTACGAGGCATTCAAAATAAAGCCAAGTGAATCAGTCACTCAGATGTTTACAAGATTCTTGGATATTGTAAATCCTCTGTCTTCACTAGGCAAGGATTACAGTCACCATAAGAAGATTCGTAAACTTCTTCGAGCCCTTACAAAGAACTGGATTCCAAAGGCTACTGCAATCATTGAAGGGAACGACCTCTCAACAATGTCTCTAGAAACACTCATGGGTAAGCTACTCACTCACGAGTTAGAACTTTAAGACTTTGAAGATGCTACACCAAAGGAGAAGTCAGAGAAGACGATCGCTCTCAAGGCTCAACATAGAAGAACCATCGAAGATGATTCTGATGACAGCGACTCCGACTCTGAAGATCAAGCTCTTCTGGTAAGAAAATTCAAGAAGTTCATGAGATTCAACAGGAGAATAAAAGACAACAACAACAACAACAACAACAACGAGGAAGATCCTATTTGCTACGGATACAAGAAGAAAGGACACATGAAGAAAGACTGTCGTACAGCATCATCATCAAAGAAAAACAACAAATATGACAAAGGCTACCTGAAGAAAACTATATCGAGAAAGTACGCCAACACAAGCATATGGCATGAAAGTGAAACCAGCGACTCAGAAGATGAACAATCAGATGATGCTGCAAATGTATGCTTGATGGTTTGTGATCAGGTAATTACTAATCCTCTATTTGATCCTTATGATGATTTCACCTTTGAGCAACTAGGAGAGGCTTTCAGTGAACTGTTAGATGATTACAGGAAACTGCGTAGCAAATATGAAATCTCTAAGAAGGTACTCAAAGAGTACAAAGGTAAAATAGGAAGACTTACCGACCTACTAGATCATGTTAGAGATAATGACTCTTCAAATGAGTCTGGTGAGCTTTCTTCTATTAAATTGTTGTTACACGAAACTGTTAAGCTATCCGAAGAAAAAAACCAAACTATTATTCAGTTAAAGGACGACCTATCTAAGGAGAAAAAGAGTCTCCAGTATACATAGGTCAGATTAGAATCACTTACATCTGACTATACTAAATTGTATGACACTTCCAAAAAGTTGGAAATTAGTTTAGAAAAACGGCCTGAAGTTGCTGCTTCCTATTATAATACATGTCAATTACCGAATCATCGGAACACACCCAACACTGTCAGGCCAAACCATACCAAGACTATGCCCAAGAAGACTAATAGACATGCATTCTTCTATACTAGAAAACCAAAACCTACCAATCATGCACCTCACACTACTTTCAACACTCAACATACTAAATGTCATTATTGTGGCCTCATTGGTCATATATCTTCTGCATGTAGAATCAGAAAGTTAGTAGATTTAAATATTTATGCATGGATACCGAAAACTAACCAGTCAGGACCCTACAAGAAATGGGTACCAAAAGTTTTATCTGCAAATTGTTTTGTAGGTAGGACACCCTTCACATGCTAGGAGCAAATGGATCCTCGACAGCGGTTGCTCACGGTACATGACCGGTGACGCTTCATTATTCGTAACACTGTTGAAGAGAAATAAAGAAGGATATGTCTTCTTCGGTAATAATCTAAGAGGGTACATAATCGGTATCGGTGACATTGATAAGGCTCCCTATCTAGTGATTAAAGGTGTTTGTCTTGTTACCGAGTTAAAATATAATCTGCTTAACATAAGCCATTTAGCAGATCACGGTTATGGTATTAACTTTGTAAAAGATAAATGTACTTTAATTGATAGTTTAACTAGTAGTACTATATTTGAAGGTATTAGAGAAGATAATATATGTATTCTATTTGTTGGAAGATACTAATACAGCAGGTAGATGTTTGATGGCCAAAAGCGTTGAGAGTCAACTATGGCATATGAGACTCGGTCATGCAAACATGGATACAATTTCAAGATTATCTACGAAGAAGTTGGTACGCAGCTTACCGGATATTTCTTTCAAGAAGGATACGGTATGTAGTGAATGTGAAAGGAACAAAGCTATCAAATCCGCATTCAAGTCCAAGAACGCTGTAAGTACCACTAGACCTTTACAATTGTTGCATATGGACTTATTTGGACCCAGCAGAATTGCTAGTCTAGGTGGTAAGTTATATGTATTTGTCATTATAGATGATTTCTCTAGATATACATGGGTTTATTTTCTTGCACGCAAGAACGATACATTATCAGAATTCGTCACCTTTTGTAAGAAAGTACAGAATGAAAAAGGGTTCATGATTACTCGAATTCGTAGTGATCATGACGACAAATTTGAGAATGCAGAATTCAAGCAATTTTGTGACACATACGGTTATCTGCATGAATACTCTTGTCCTAGGACTCCGCAACAAAATGGAGTTATGGAACGTAAGAATAGAACTCTATCTGAAATGGCTAGAGTTATGTTAAACCAGTTTAGTCTACCTAGATACTTATGGGCTGAAGCTGTAAATATAATATGCTATATTCTTAATAGGGTTCTAATTCGACCTATATCAAAGATGACTCCCTATGAACTATGGTTTGATAGAACACCAAATGTTTCTTATTTCAAAATCTTTGGTTGTAAATGTTATATTCTTAATACTAAAGATAATTTGAGTAAATTTGATAAAAAGGCTGATGAAGGTATATTTTTAGGTTATGCAGCAAAGAGCAAAGGATACAGAGTCTTCAACAAAAGAACCATGATCATTGAAGAATCTATTAATGTCAAGTTTGATGAGCTAAATCAACACTTAGACGATGATGACAATGAAGACATAATCATACCAAGTACAGCTACTGCAAAACCTTCACACAAAGATACAGAACCATCACATCAGGCATCAGATGAACCTCCAAGCAAAGAAGCCGGAACTAGCAATCTTGAGACTACACCAAAAGAAATGAGATTCTTGGCTAATCATCCAAAGGACTTGGTAATTGGTGAAATTACCAAGGGTGTAAGTACTCGTTCATCTAATAAAGATATAGCTTCATGTGTTGCTTTTGTCTCGCAGTTTGAACCCAAAAATATTGATGAAGCATGTAGTGATATTTTTTGGTTAGATGCTATACAAGAGAAATTAAACCAATTCGAACGAAATCAAGTTTGGAAACTTGTTCCCAAGCCCTTTGATCATCCGGTCATTGGCACCCGATGGGTATTCCGAAATAACCTGAACGAGAATGCTTTAGTGACTCGTAATAAGGCTCGACTCGTAGCTCAAGGATACAATTAAGAAGAGGGTATCGACTACGATGAGACTTATGTCCCAGTTGCGAGATTAGAATCCATTCGCATGTTATATGCATGTACATGTTTTCATAATTTTAAGTTATTTCAAATGGATGTCAAAAGCGTATTTTTAAATAGTTTTATAAAATAAGAGGTTTATGTAGCTCAATCACCCGATTTTACTGATTTTAAATTTCCTGAATATGTTTTCAAGTTGAAGAAAGCTTTATACGGTTTAAAACAAGCCCCTCGTGTTTGGTACGATCGTCTAAGCTCTTTTCTACTTGATAATGGTTTTTCAAAGGAAAAGGTTGATACTACTTTGTTTATAAAATCTTTGAATAACAATATTCTTTTGATTCAAGTCTATGTAGATGATATTATCTTTGCATCTACTGATGAATCTCTTTGTTAAGAATTTTCAAAGTGTATGCAGAATGAGTTTGAGATGAGCATGATGGAAGAGCTAAAATTCTTTCTCGGACTGCAAATCAAACAAACCAACAATAGGACGTTCATAAATTAAGTAAAGTACACGAAGGATCTATTAAAGAAGTTCGACATGGAAGCAGCAAAGCCACTTAGCACTCCAATGGTGACTTCAACCAAGCTTGATATTGATGAACAAGGCAAACCTGTCGACATACGTAAGTATCGAGGTATGATCGGTAGCTTACTGTATTTAACTGTTAGTTGACCAGATATTATGTTTAGTGTTTGCTTATGTGTACGTTTTCAAGCTAATCCTAAGGAATCATATCTGTGCACAGTTAAGCGTATCTTCCGATACCTTAAAGGCACTTCTTCTGTTGGCTTATGGTATTCCAAAACCACGTTATTTGACCTAATCGGTTATTCTGATGCTGATTTTGCCGGATGCAAAGTAGATAGAAAAATTACTAGCGGTACATATCACTTCTTAGGAAAAGCTCTAGTCTCTTGGTTTAGTAAAAAGCAAAATTCTGTTGCATTATCAACAACCGAGGCTGAGTATATCGCCGCAGGACGTTGTTGTGCACAAATTTTGTGGATGAAAAAAACTTTAGAAGAATATGGATTGCATTTTACACACATACCCATTTTCTGTGACAACACTAGTTCTATTAATTTGACTAAGAATCCAGTATGTCACTCTCGTACTAAACATATCAAGATTCGACATCACTTTCTTAGAGATCATCAACAAAATGGAGATATAGACCTTGTATATATAGACACTCAGAATCAATTAGCTGACATACTCACAAAACCTCTAGCGGAAGATTGTTTCAATTACTTACATCGAGAATTAGGCATTTTAGATGTCAATAATATTAATTAATTTTATTTTATTAATTAATTTATTCGATACTCATAAACTATTTCGAGACAAGCTTAAAAAGAGTCTATCTGTCACCACGACTGCGGTCGAAGCGAAGCGGTACTTAAGAGTTCCCCGGTGAACCTCCTTTAGCTAGGACAGTACTCCTACAGCTAATCTGAGACAGATGCTGAGTAAAGAATATTAATTTAAAAATAATATTAATTATATTACTTTGAGATTTAAAATTACTAAACTCTGAATTAAACATTTGAAATGAATTAATGAAAAAGATGTGGCCCCATTTCTATTTTTATATATATATATAGCCAGGCAACCCTTGGCGAATTCGGCCCGAGTTCGGTCCGAATTCGGCCAGAGTTCGGCTGTGTATATATATGTACCAGCCAGAAACCGAGGCCCCATCTTCTTCATTATTCCAAACATCCTCAAACAGCAGCAGCCGTGCCTCCAAACCCTAGCTCTTCTCCACCCTTGTTCCTCCAATCCGTGTGGAGATTTTCGTCGAAACTTTGGATTCGTGCAGAGAATCTCGTCCTCAACAGCATATCCAATTCTTAGAAGGTATAATTCCTTCTCTCCTCCACTTTTCAATTCTTAGGGTTTCTAAAATTTTGGGAAAAAATGCCTAAGTTCAATCCTTTCAAGAGGAAGAACACCAATGCCAGTGAAGAGGCATCGTCTTCGGATCCGCATATGGATTACTTCTTTTCTCTGGTCCAATTGGACGACGGTGCATCGGACGAGTTTTACTTCAAAACTTTCGACCAAGCTTTATTATGGTATGTCGATTTTATTATGCATACTATTTGTACCGGTTCACTGATCAAATGGACTGTCTTTCCGGATCACTGCCCTTACTTTGAGGCATTAGGGTTACAACACTTTGTTACCTTATAATTTTCTATTGCTACTAATGCCATTAGATTATTCTATTATAATTTTGAGTTAGACACTTTCACCGTGAGAACACGTGTCGGAGGGATCGATATCGAATTCACTGATGAAACGTTAACGAAAATCCTTGGTATTCCAAACGAAGGTGCCCCGCTCAATGACATCACTGATTTTGATTTCTCCGATGGTACGACTCTCGTTAGTTTCAAGAATGAGCTTTGTGCGCCCGTACATGCTCGTCCTGGAAAGTTCAAGGCTAATAACTTGAACTTGTTTAACTACGAATTATATCGCATCATCTATTCCACTTTACTTCTAAAATCCACCTCCAAAGATGATGTCACTGTACTTGAGCTCTCTGCTCTTTATCATATTCTTAAGGGGATTTCTTTTTCTGCCTCTATGACTATCATTCAGATGATGGAAAGATGTCGCGAAAGAGACCGCAACCTATCTTATGCGATGATCATCCCTTGCATCTTTCAGAGATTTGACATTGATCTATCTACTTATGCTGTTGACCCTGAACCCAAGTTCCTCAAACTCTCTCATCGCAGCATTGCCACTGTTCCTCCACCTACTGCATCTGCTCCTCCTGCACCTACTCCCACTGCACCTGGACCTCCTCATTCCTATCCTATGACATTTGAGGGTGTTCATTAGCACCTTTCAGATCTGCAGTCAGTCTATGTTGATACTTCCAGGGAACGTGAGTTCCGTGACGTGACTTGGTTCCAAGCTATTGCCAACTCCTTCGCTGATATGAGATTTGCGCAGACAAGTCACTCTGCTAGCTTTCTACCTCGCGACCCTTCTGTTTCTGGATATCGCATTGATGATGAGGTAATCCACTCTCTGTTCCAGCCAAGGAATGCCTACGATTGGTATCGTACTATTGGTGCCACTCCTCATACCTATGGCGCTGGTACTTCTGGAGCTGGTCCTTCTGGACATGCTGGCGCTGCAGCAACTGACGATGATGATGAGGATGATGACTTTTGAGTTGTTATGACTTTTGAGACTGATACTTTTGTCTTATGTTTACTTGGAAATGCTCCGACATTCCAAGATTTTATCAGTACTCTTATTTTAGTTATTATCAACACTCTTTTAGTTATTATGTGACTTCTCATAGACACGGTTTTTATTATGTCTCAGTTTGGCATTTTAGTTTATCATTCAGCACTTTATTTGTTTCAGTTTTATTCTAGCATTATCTCTATTTCTACTTCATATTAAAACTGCCTATGACAAATAACATGCCTGTGTTGTGTATACAATATCTTTTTAATTGTTTCTACCATGCCTGTGATGAATGTTTTATATACATTTTTTGTGTGTTTCTTCACTGTGTGTTACTTATGCATTTATTGCGGGGGTGCTTTCTCTTTTGCAATTATTTTGCTAAGTGACAACGGGGGAGAAATAGATCTAACATCTTCATGAATACAGGTTATGAACAATTTCTTTTGATACATTTTTGAATTGATCCAAACTTAGATGTTATATCGACAAGGTTTGTCAATTATCAAAATGGAGGAGATTGTTGGCCCGTTGGTCATGGTCAAACCTGATTTTAATAATTGATTAAACTCTGTCTCGATATAAATGCAAGTCAATTCAGATGTTTATCTACGACATTTTGGACACTGCTCAACAATGGATATCTACGATGTTCAAGACTGAAGCCGTTTGCCATTCCAAATGTATTTCTGTCAAAGCAATATAATTTTTCATTTTATTAAGTCTAGGAATACATTGTACACCGAGTCATACTGGAAAATAGGCTATCCAAAATTGTTTTTCAAAACTGACCTATCTCTTTAAAAATGACCTATGTTGTTGAAAAATATCCTTTTTACAAAAAGCTTCTGAAGGACTTTTCAAAAAGCCAAAATTGATTTTTTTCAAAAATGAACTGGCAGAACCCTAGCAGAACTCGGCCCGAGTTCGGCCAGAGTTCGGACAAGTAGAACGTTAGTGAACGTTTGATTTTGAACTTGGTCTTCCTTCAGTTGCGGTTTGTTACAAAGAGTTCTGTCCGAATTCTGTCCGAATTCTGTCAGAGTTCTGTCTTTTGAAAAACTATAAATAGAGAAGCATTTCGATCATTTCAAATCACCAATTCACTTTCAATCTCTTCTCTTCTTAAGCTTACAATCTTTTAAAGAGTTCTAAAAAGCTTTCATTTTAAATCCCAAGCCAGTTACAATCCTCTAGTCGATTTGCCGGTACGGTACGGTCTAGAAGTTTCAAGAGCGATTGTAATCAGAGGCTTGATAGAAGATTTAACTCTTCACAATTAAAGTTGGTCGAGTTTTTCGTATCAAAGCTCGCGTCTGTTGAAGTTGCAAGGACTTCGTATGAAAACTTGCGAGATTTTCCAATAGTGGATTCAACTGGAAGCTAGAGTTCTTCCTACTGGACTAGTCCTCACAAGAGGAAAACCAGTATAAATCTCTGTGTTTGCGTTTGCCTTCTGATCACTTTTAATTTCTGTCATTTACTTTGTGATTATTTTTAAATATGTGATCTAACTTATAACAAGATTTTTAATTAGCAATATTCTGCTGCCTACTCTATTCACCCCCCTCTAGAGTATTCTGCTTTACGATTTCGTTCCTACAGTCTTCGCCTAGAGCTACGAGGATATGCTGGGACTCGACCCACAAGTCGCAATGCACAAGCTTAACATCTTGCCTGACGCTAAGCCCGTTAAGCAGCAATAGCGGCGCTTCCGTCCTAACATTATGGATGCCATTGACAAAGAGATCGACAAGCGCTTGGACAGCGGGTTCATCCGTGAAGAGCAACACCTCGACTGGGTAGCCAACATCGTCTCCGTCACCAAGAAGAACGGGAAGATCCGAGTCTGCATCAATTTCCGGGATCTCAACTCTGCATGCCCAAAGGATGAGTTCCCACTCCCGATCACTGACGTAATGGTCGACAACACATGTGGCTTCGAGCGTATATCCTTCATGGACGGCTACTCAGGATACAATCTGATTAAGATGTTCACAGACGACGAGAAACACATATCATTCAGAACTCCAAAGGGGGTTTACTGCTACACAGTAATGCCCTTTGGCTTGAAAAATGCAGGTGCCACATACCAACGAGCTATGAGCACCATCTTCCGTCAACACCTTCGCAAGACAGTCGAGTGCTATGTTGACGATATCACCGTCAAGATCCGTCTTAAGGGTGATCACCTACGAGACCTGAAGACAGTCTTTGACATCATGCGGGCGCATCAGCGTAAAATGAACCCCGCTAAATCCTTCATTGGGGTCTCTAGCGAAAAGTTCTTGGGCTTCATCATCACTGCGAAAGGCATTCATGTCAACCCCGAGAAGACTAAAGCCATCCTTGACATGGACCCTCCAAAGAACCTCAGAAAACTTTGAGGCCTACAAGGACGACTCGCCTACATCCGGAGGTTTATCGCGAACCTTTCTGGAAAATGCCAACTCTTCACCAAGCTTATGAAGAAGAGAGTTTCTTATGTCTGGATGGAAGAATGTCAGAAAGCTTTGAACGACATCAAAGCTTATCTGACAAGTCTTCCAGTCCTGGTGGCCCCCGTCGCAGGCAAGCCATTCTTGCTTTATGTCCGTACAATGGACTATTCTCTTGGCGCTTTGTTGGCCCAGAACAACGAAGCAGGCTATGAGCAGGCCATCTACTACCTCAGCAGGATGATGGTTGGGGCCGAACACCGGTACAACCCCGTGGAAAAAGAGTGTATGGCTTTGGTGTTCGCCATCCAGAAGACTCGCCATAATATTTTGGGACAAACAATCCATGTCATCTCCCGAGTCAATCCATTCAGAATTCTCATGACAAAACCAGGAGCACTAAACTCTCGGTTGGCTATATGGGCAATATTATTGACACCATATGACATGGTATTCGTACCATAAAAGGCTGTCAAGGGCCAAGCATTGGCCGACTTCCTAGCCACGTACCTAATCCCGGAATTATCCAGGCTCTACGAAGGTATCCCCAATTATGTGCAAGAAGCAAACATTACCGAAGAAAGCCCAGTCAGGCGGATGTTCTTCGATGGTGCTTCCAGAACAGGCCCCAAAGGACAAATTATCGCAGAAGTGGGGGTGGTCTTAATATTTCCCGACAAACTGATCATCCAGCGTGCTTATTCTCTTTCAGAGCCATGCTCCAACAATGTTACAGAGTACAATGCCCTCATCATAGGGCTTCAGCTAGCAAGACAGCTGGGGGTGGACTACCTTGAATCTTACGGCGACTCAAAGCTCATCATCAATCAAATCCGGAGACAATATAAGGTCCGCCATGAAGACCTCATCCCCTATCACAAAGCAGTGTTGGGCATCATCTCAACCTTCGCAGAATTCTTTATAGAGCATGTGCCTTGGCTGCAAAACTTGGAAGCTGACGCTCTGGCCGGCCTCGCAGCCTTATTTGCTGCACCCGTCGGGACTCAATACTTCATCACGATGACGGGTCGGGACTTGGCTTGCCCCAGAAATAATCTATGCATACGGACAACTCATGCCATGGCCGCGGACCCTGGCATCAATGTCAGATACTGGAGGTTCCTATTCATCGACTTTGCTGTCTACGAAATCCTTCCGGAAGACCCAAAGAAGGCAGTCTCAGTCAGAAGGTGCTCCCTCTGCTTCTATTACGATACAACCTCCAAAATGCTGTACCAACGCTCCTACGATGGACTTCTCCTCCGATGTCTATCTAACGAAGAAGCCGTCGAAGCTCTTCGAGAAGCTCATGACGGAACGTGCAGAGCTCATCAACCAGGTCCTAAGCTACAGGGCCGACTTTGATGCACGGGCTATTACTGGCGCACCATGATGGCCGACGTTGTCGAGTATGCAAAGAAGTGTCGTGCCTGTCAGCGATACGTCGACTTCATCCACAGTCCGTCAGAGCCTCTACACTCGACGATTGCCTCTTGGCTATTTGAAGCCTGGGGCATAGATATAGTGGGGCATATCACTCCTCCTTCGTCAATGGGATACCACTTTATCCTGGCAATCACTGACTATTTCTCTAAATGGACAGAAGGAGTACCTCTTACAGAGGTAAAAAGCTCAAGAGTGATCAGCTTCATCAAGTATCACGTCATCTACCGTTTTGGGTTACCACGAAGGATTATCCATGACAATGGCCCATAATTTATCAGCCATGCATTCAGTAGATTCTGCGACAAGAACCGTATTCAGAACATGGCATCAATCGCTTACAATCCAGCAGCAAACGGATTAGCTGAAGCTTTTAATATGACCATCATCAAGCTACTCAAAAAGGTCGTGTTATCCAATAAGCACGACTAGGACGAGAAGCTCGACGAATGCCTTTCGGCCTATCATACAATAGTACGGACTACGACGGGCAACACACCATTCTCTATGGTTTACGGGAGCGAAGAAGTACTACCACTAGAGATCTAAATCCCCTCACTCCGAGTGGCGATCACAAATCAGGTGACGGAAGAGGACAATCAACGTCGCCGTCTGCAAGAGTTGGAAGCGCTGGACGAAAAATGTCTCTTGGCTCAATAACACATTGAACTTTATCAAGCCTACATATCACAGACTTTCAATAAAAGAGTCCGACAGAGGAATTTCCAAGTGGGCGACCTGGTTCTGGCAGTCAGGAGACCGATGGTGATGACTCACAAAACACCGAGAAAGTTCGAACCCAAATGGGAAGGACCCTTCATCATAGAGACGGTATACTCAAACGGTGCTTATCGTCTCGCTCAAGCTAATGGGAACTTGTTCATGATGCCGATCAACGGCAAGTTCCTAAACAAGTACTATTCTTGATCTTCGTCGAGAACGTACTACCTCTCCCCAGAGAGAGGACTGGTGAACTTGACCAAGCCAAGTTCACACCCCTTCTTTTGATAAATTATATGCTTCTGGAACCTAGCTGTTTCATTGCATTCTATCCCCAGTAGAGGAACAACCACGTCCACATTACCTCTGAGTTGCTTCTCTACACCTCATCAAGCAGGATCCTGCACCATATAAGATCATGCTTAAGGCAATGTTTACCACGTCCACATCACCTCTGAGTAAACATTCCATACAACAATCCCGGTTGTTGCACCATAGAACATCTACGTCCATATCACCTCTGAGTTATTCTATAAATACCCACAGAGTTCACTCCTACCATGTCCACATTACCTTTGAGTAGAAAAGCTCCACTATTTTAGCCCATATTTACCATGTCCACCTTACCTCTGAGTAAATATGTCGGTCCTCTCTCTCAACTTATTATCCATACCTAACACCAAGGTACGCCAAGGGTGATAAGTCTACACAAAAATTACCCCATATTTACCACGTCCATATTACCTCTAAATGAATGTGTTGGTTTCCTTCATGAGTAACTTATTATCTGCACCCGGAAACCAAGGTGCGCAATAGATAATGGGTCCACAAAAATCACAGAAAATGAATAAAGCAGAAAATTCTTTCATTTTCTTCAACTAAACAGAAAACAAAAGATTACATCGATATCGAAAAGAAATAAACTACATCTTCAGGTTTCTTCAGATCTCAGAAACACTAAGACAAAATAGGGACATTGACTTTATTCATATTTCGAAAACGGCGATCACAAAGTAACCTATGAATCCTCACAACCAGGGATCATAGTTGTGTTGAGGCATGTACCACTCTCTCAGCCACTTTGCATACAAAGGCTTAATCTGGTTGAGGTCTTCTGCAAGGACAGGAGGGTCAGTCCCGAAGCTGCTACTCTCTGACGGTGGCTTCTCCTTAACTTCAACCTTGGGAGCAGTCTCTTCCTTGAGGGTCATGAGTTCTTCCTTGACCTCGACCTTTGGTGACACCTCCTCCTTAACGGTCATCGACTCTTGTTTGACGAGAGGAGGCGGTATCTCTTCCTTCACGAAAGCCTCCACCTTCGACATGGATACTACAACAGAGTCAAAAAGCAAAAAGACTTAGAAGCTCAAAACAAGTATCTGAGGTGCATCGACAAATCTGGTGCATCAAACTGGGTCAAAACCTATGCGCACAGATAGAACCTCATCAACGGCGCATCATCGGGACTTAAGTCCATGCGCGTCAGCTGAAAGGGCTTTGACGCATCATCAGAACAAAAGTCCATGCACGTCAGCCTAAGCACATCTACATGAGGTGACTCATCTACAGTTGGGTCACCCTAATATAACTGTAACATAGACCAAGGCAAGAGAATACCCACCGAGCACTTCCGGGCGAACGTCGACGTAGGTCGCCATAACGACGAGGACTTCCTCCGCGTCGACCTCCAAGGGTTCCTTGTCTCGGCCCCTTCCTCGGCTAGCAACACTGCCTAAGGGAGTCTTCGAAGCCATCTCTCTAACAAAGAAAAAGAAAAGAGAGATCTGAGGAAGAAGAAAGCTTTTACAGAAAGTAAATGATACTCTCTCCTCACAAGCCGCCTATTTATAGGCTTGGCCTCGCGTGTAAACCGATGAGGCGTGACATCAGCAATCAGTCGCTTCGGGTCTCGAGAAATCGACGGCTGCTTATCTTCAAAAGATCATCATTAATATTTGCTAAGATCGAGGCATTATCTCTTCAGAAGAAGCATGTGCCCTAGCAGTATGCACCTAAGCAACAAGCCTTCCCCACAGCGACGCACAGAACGACTATAGCCAAAAAGAGCCATGTGCCTAGGCAAAGGGCATGCGTCCAGAGTCGTTAATCCCCATACTTCTTATTCAAAGTATTCCAAAACTTGCCCAGAAAGTTTTGGAAACTTTGAAGGGGATCTTGTAGAAGCATGGAATTTCAGGCGTATCTATAGGCCAGAATTCCTATGCGCTCAAACCAACCATGCAACCTACTCAAATGTGCCAGGAAGCTCAAACAGATACTTGGCACAGCAAATAAAAGTACAAGTTTTTAGACATTGAAAAGAAGGCTATTATTTCATATAAAAGTTTATTACATGTCCAAAGAAAGGCTTTACAAAGGAGAACTTCTACAAAAAGGAAGATCCTAAAGCTACAGCCAGGCGCAGCAACTGTAGCCTCCCTTTCCGAATTTTTTTTGAATTATTTATTTATTTATTTGATTTAAATGGTGATTTTTAGGATTTTATAAATGATTATTTAGTTAATGATTTTGGTAGATGACTTTAGCCATGGTTTAGTTTTGAAGTATCGGGTGATTAGAAATCATGGTATGGATAGTGCCATGGCGTGCTTTGACTAGTGTATTAGCCCTGGTAGGGAAGACCGAGCCATAATGACGTCCTAACTAGGAAAACCAGGCCAAATTGCGACTTAACCCTTACCGAAGATTTTATTTATTATTTAATTATATTATTGAGTTTTAGGGAACCCGGTTGTACCGAACCTGTCCAGATTGGGCTCAAGTCAAATCCAAGCCCATGTAGGCATGTAGTGGGACCAAATACGGCCTTGTAGACATGTTTGATAAATGCAAATATTTTTGTATATATTTTTAGGAATTGAAAATTATTTTCTAAATATTTGTTATATGTAGATTATAGGTATTATTATTATTAAATAATGTTTTACAAAATTTATATGATCTTCTGGAGCCAGATAAGTAGTGTGCATGTCATATCCATCAGAAACGACTTTTGGGCTATTTTAATTGTTAATAGGATTTTTATTATCAATAATATTACTTTGTTGTTATTAAATGATAACGATTTATAATTATTAAATTATTTATTATATAAATGAAATATATATATATATATATATATATATATATATATATATATATATATATATATATATATATATATATATATATATATATATATATGTGTGTGTGTGTGTGTGTGTGTGTGTGTGTGTGTGTGTGTATTTCTATAAATAAGACACTATGTTATGAATATATATTATTATGATATTATTTGGTTGCTGTAAATATTTATTGTGGTAGTGGTAGGTATGCATAGAAGGTATTTATAAATATATACAGAGTTATATAAATAAATACATAAATGTATGTGTATGTATAAATATATTTATAATATATATGGGTGTAAATGTATATGTATATATAAATGTATATAAATATATGTGTGTTTGTAAACGTATATGTATATATATATAAAAGTATATATATACAATTGTCACGACCCGTACCCTGATTAGGGACACGAGTACGTGGGTACGTCTAGCCTACGCCATAGAATCGGCGGTAGAATGCTGTATAGGTCGTCTATAAATACTACAACTAGACAATATAAGGGTACATGTCATCTCCGCACGGAGGTATAATATGGCATAACTCAATCACAAGAAAAACTATGATAGATAGCACGAAATAGAAATATGATAGAAGTGAAATAGGAAATGAGTTCAAGATCCAACACAAGCTCAGAGATATAAACACATCACAAAAACTCAAAATATAATATAAAAACTATAGTCTGAAAACACTAGCTGGATCGCAGTCCAGGCAAACCTACTAAGCTATACTAGTCCGGGTGTGCAAAGTCTAGTGGCTTAACTATCAGGCCACAGTCCTAGCCTAAGTCTCCATCTGCCCCGACCCCATAGTAGTGTCACGCCCCAGAACCAGAATACTGGAGAGCGGGGGCAGACATAGCCAGCTACGTATATGAAATGGAATCCATCTCGCTATACGATCACGGCTGTTTAGATACATGAGGGTTTATCTACAAGCCAACAGTCTCCTATGGTCATGAACAAGCCTAGTGTCTCAATCACAAGCAAGTAAGTAAAAGTTACAAGATGTATGATCATTAAATATATAATAGTAAGGCGTCCCAAACATTACATATTCAGCTGATCATGAAGCTAGTCGTTACAAAATATTAGGACTAGCAAGATTTTAGTCATACATGATCAACCCTAGGATCTGTTAATCATGTTACAGCTCGTAGGCAGACAGTAAGTAAAGTGCAACCGAGCTAAATAGGTGCTCGTCGGCTAAACGCCTCAAAAGAATATTTTTACAATAAGTAGGAGATCAAAAATAAACCCACACGTTGCCAGGGTTTCGTCTAGTGGTCACCATCTAGCTGGAAGGCCGGTAGATCCTCTGGAGCTGCTCCGAAATCTGGCCATACAAAACCAGCTGGGTCAGATCCCAGAAAGAGTAAGTGCCACAAAGGAGGCTTCACTTAGGAACTAAAACCAGCAATCATCACAAGAGTATAAATAAGGTAAAAACTGGAAATAAAGAAAATACATCAGGATGATATACGACGAGATAACCATGGAACTATTCAGATAACCAGGTTACAACCCGTAAACCAAACAAGGACCGGGATTGTAACCCTTCGTCTAAACAGAACTTGAAATTCTCACCATTTATCGGTAAAATAAATACAGGCATTCAGGTCATATAGCAATCTGGAGCAGGATCAGGACAAGACTAGACTGGTTAAACTCCATCCAATTATTTCACGGCCAAACAAGACCTACCGCTTGATACTTTAACTAACTAGGGTTATCACAGGCCTAGTTACTAACAAGATGCAGTGAGATTGCTCCACAGCCACAAGCCCTGCAGACCATCCAGGTTACCCAGGTCGAAATTAGGGATTGAATACAGGTGGGTACATCGTCCAGGAAACGCATGTACCCTTAAGTAGCTTGAAGGGTGCAACACATGACAGTGTGCTGGAAATGTGCCCTATTCGACGACAGGCTACAGATCCCAGGCGCGCCCAGGTAACGGGATTGCCTGTAGCTGGGGAATCTCTTCATGACTAATGTGTTAATCTAGTTATTAACCTTAGTCCATTTCAATAGGTACTCCTGACCGTGGTACTCAGGAGTCCCTGTCCTAGACATGATGCAAGACATGACTGGTTTATTTGTACAAGTACAATCGTCCACGGTGTCCAGGTAAATTATACAGGTCATGTCATGTCAGGTAGCCGTCGCAACAGCTATTCGAGATAATCATGTCAAGTGTACTTGTCAGGAGTGCGCCACGACGGGCCACTATCATGTCATGCCAGGTCACTTATCAGGAATGCACCACTACGGGTCACCATCGTGTTATGCTAGTTCCTTGTCATACCATGTCATGTACAATAGTCATTCCAAACATAATAAGTAAAAAATCAAGTTCATGACAAAAGGCGTAAGGATATAAAATGGGCGTAAAATATCTAATGAAATATCAATATACAGGGCCATAGAAGAGCCATACGGCTAAGGCATATGCGGCCAGGAGAGAATAAGACACATGCGGCTCAAATATGAGAGCGCATGCGGCCAGGGCCGCTGGATCTCATACGGCCAAGTTCAGGAGGGCGCATGCGGTTCCAAAAGAAATGGGTCTCATACAGCTGGAAGGTGAACAACCCATGCGGCTAGGCTAGGAAAAGTCCATGCGGGTAGGCTAGGAAAAGTCCATACGGCTGGAAGTGCAAGGGCACATGCGGCCAGGAAACTAATCCCCATGCGGCCAGGAAAAATGGGGCGCATGCGGCCAGGGAGGTGATGGCGCATGCGGCTCCAAGTTGTTGGGCCTCATGCGGCCAGCGGAAGAGTGGCTTCATGCGGCTGGAGGAGGGGAGGCAAGCTCATACGGCTAGAAAGAAATGCAAGTTCATGCGGCTCAAGAAGATGGGCGCATATGCGGCTCGAGGAACAATGCCTACGCGGCCAGACTGGTCACGGGCCTATGCGGCTAGGAAATGAAGGGGCTGCATGCGGCTAAGGGAGTTCAGAACTTATGCGGCTGGGAATTGAGCGAGTTATGCGGCTGAAATAGGTTCGACTCTCATGCGGATCAAGAACTTCCAATCATGCGGCTGAAATAGAACACTTGCCGCATGAAGTATTCATGCGGTCAAGTCAAGCACTGTTCATCTTCTCCAAAATTTCAGAGAAGAGAACTCCATGAGAGCCAAGTCCTCAAGCTCCATAACTCTATCATCCGGAGCCCAAATCCGAACTTCCACAGGTCAAAATGGGGTAGAACGAAATTCTCTACAATATGGAACCATCAAAACTCGAAAATAACAAGCTTAAGTAGATCAAAACCCAATAGATCCGAAAATAATGTAAATATAGATCTACAAGAATCTAGCCATGGAAAGTAAAAATGCCAAGTTCTAAAGTAAGTTAAAATGCTGTAAGGAAGAGAATAAAACAATAAAATTTGAGTTCCTCCATGAAGCAAGTTGCACTTGCCTAGAGCTCACTCTCTCTCTCTTGGTAGGTGAAGGAGTAATGGTGGAGAAGATGATAAATGAAGAGAGAGAAAGGAGAAGGGTTAATAAATGGTAGTGGTGGTGGTAGGTAGGGGGTTCACCCCTTGGTTCATGATGAACCAAATAGCAATCCCAAACCGAACCAAGCCAACCTGAACCAAGAATAACCAAGCCATGAAGGAAAGCTAAGCAAGAAAATCAGGCAATACAAGAATAAATACGTACACGTATTCCAGAATATGTAATACGAACCACAGGCATTACAAGTAGGTCGAGCAGTCTGCCTCTGAATCATCTGTAATATATCAATGGTATCCTGTCAGAAAAATGAGCAAGTACAAACACTAACAGCAGTTCCATATGAATTGACAAATTCTATGAGAGACAGTATAATAAAATATAAGACAAAATCAACAGAAAATATATATAACAGGATGTGAGTACTGAATAGGACGACGATTTATAGGATGACTTGGGAGCTATTCCGAAAGTCAAGTTACAACCCGTAAACCAAACAAGGACCGAGGTTGTAACCCTTCTCTTGAACAGAACTTAGCCTCCTGTAATAAAATAAATATAAAATATGCCATGAATTATTAGTATGTTATGTGATCGGCTTGGGAATCAGGATCAGGCTTTCCATCTAACCGGCTATGAACAAGTTGTTTGCAAAAACAAAAGTATAGAACTTTATTGATACAAACTGTAATAAAGATTATAAGAATTCTGGGAAAATTACAACTATAGGAATCCAATCTTGATGACGATTGCTTTATCCCTTAGACGATGTGAACTGTGAAGACGAAGCCTTTGAAGTTGAAAACAACTCTGGAAACTGAAGGCAAAAGCCTCTGAAGTTGAAGACAAAAGTCTCGGAAGAATGCAGTAGCACTTTGGCAAGAACTTCTGAACTCTCTGATTTCTGATCTCTGATCTTGATCCCCCTTGAAATGAAGACTTGAAACTCTATTTATAGAGTTCTAGAAATAACTAACTTTCAGTTATTTTGGGACTGCGCAGGATGATTTGTGCAGCATTGGTTTGCGCAGCATTGATTTGCGCAGACAGTTACTGGATCGTGGGCCAACTATCATGGACACATGGCATAATTTGATAGAAATGCGCATGATCGTGCATAAACAGTTGCCACATAATGAGCAATCGATGGCATGAATGCCACGTGTAACTTATCAGTTATATTGATGGAGTGCGCAGAGTTGAATTGCGCATACATGGTTTGCGCAGACTCAAACTGCGCAGGATTGGTTTGCGCTGCCAGCTGTCAGCCGCCCTCGAGCACTGTGCGGCGCAGGAAATGAACAAACTCCTTGTTATTCGTGCTGTCAGTTGTCCGAAAAAGATTTGATTTGATTTGGTAATGATGACTTCTGCCACGTCAGTCTGCGCAGTTGGAAGTGTGCGCAAAGCAGTATGCGCAATCTGTTGTCTGCGCAATTCATCCAAATGATGGGTTTCTTGATTTTTTGACTTTGTTGATTGATGCAACTTGATTTTTTAGGACCTACAAGACCCCCTTCAAAGTTTTCGAAAGTTAATTTGATTCAAAGTTTCGAAATACTTTGAATTTTTGAATTTTGAATCAAGTTGTGCATGATGATGAGCTGTCTGCGCAAAGTGAAGTGCCCCCAAATTTTAGGCGCAATCCAAGGCAGCCGTTTCGTATTTCAAAGGCTATAAATAGCCGTCCTTTCATTTTCAATTCTTTACTTTACAATCTCGAAAAATCTCCTCTGAGCCCTTACTGTCTTCCAACTCCAACGACTTTGCCATGGCGCCCCGACGATCTAATGCTGCCGCCGCCGCCGCCGCGAAGAGAAAAGCTCCGGCCGAGTCATCTGACAGAGTTGCACGGCGAGCATCTCGACATGAGTCCGCGCACCCCGCTCTGATAGGTAGTTAAACCGATCGAAAACCCCTTTTTAGGGTGTTTCGACTTCCTTCGATCTTCGAAACTCATCTCTTTTTAGAGATGAGTTCAAATTGCGCCATCCTTTTTAGGGTTTTTGGTTGCATAAACAGTCAGTCTTCATTTTTATGAAGGCTGCAATCCTGCGCAATCTATCGAATTGTGCTGACAGAAAGTCAGCACAATCGATTGATTTGCGCTGGATGTCAGCGCAATCGATTGATTTGTGCTAGATGTCAGCGCAATCGATTGGTTTGTGCACCCTGATAAGATGCGCAAACTGATATTGTGCAATCTATGTCAGCGCAATCTGAGGATTGTGTACTCTATTGTTTTGTTTGTCTGAAAAATAGAGTCTTTGACTTGTACTGATCTTCATCTGTTTTTGATACAGTTGAAACTAATGAAGATCCAAACTATGAACATTTTGTGGGAACCCTTTCAGAGTCTGAATATAAAGAAGATCTGTCTCACGTTCATTATCCTCAGTACGATCTGCCGGCTTCTCGTCAGGCAATATTGATTTCCCAGGACAACGAAACTTTAATGTGTCTGATGAATGGACAGCCTCTGGAATCAGCAGATGCTGTTATCCACAAGAAACCCTTATTCTTGTTTGGTGACGCCTTTGAAAAAATCTTCCAGCCTAGGCCAAGGATGGAGGAGATGGTAGTCCACCGGGAAGATAGATCATTCTTTATTCCTGACATTTCTCGCTGCCTCCCTTTGTCGCGGTATGCTCATGCGAGTTACCCAAGGAAGATGGAGTGGAACATCACCCTTCTCCAGGATGCTCGTGTAGGGAAGATCTTTGTAAAGAAGGTTAACGGGAAAGATATGTTTTACAGCTCTTCTGACAGATACAGTGTTATGTTGAGAGGTTTGAGACCCGGCTGCATTCCACCGGAGAACTCCTCTATGCTGATACCCGTCAGAACCCCTATATTCGCAAATGAATTTGCGAAGGAAGAAGGAAAATACCCTGAACAGGATATCAGAATGACTGGATTAGTGAATCCAGATTACAAGCGATAGAATTGTATTGCAAATTGGGTTCTGACAGCCTTCCAAGACAAACTCCAACAGATTAACCTGTTTCAAGCAGTGCATGCAACTGTATACGGCTTTGCTCCTAACCCTCATATGTTTTTGGCCTTGGCTGAGCGATAAATTACAGGACAGGAACCTTCATGACCCCGGGTGGAGAGATGGGGTTTGCACTCCACGAGATGAAGTACATCTCATACTTGCCCATGGCGGATGCTCCGTATGAGGAGTTTGTTCCCACAAATGATGAGTTAGAGAAACTCAGAAAAGAAAATACAGAGATGGTAGCAGTGTTTGAGGAACTGCTATGCTATTACAAGATTTGCTCTTTGTACTATAAGAGTGCTACAGTCAACACTTGCTATTCTTCAAAGTGGCTGCCATACTTGTTCTTAAATCATATTGAAGAGAAGAAAACCAAGGAAAATGATAAATGTTACCCTAATTTTTTCAAACCCTTAAGTAACACGGAAGTCATGAAGATGATGGAAGAAAGTAAACATTATGATAAGGAAATGAAGGATGATTATCAATGTCCACCTTTAAAGAAAGGTGACATTTTGGAGAGTTTTTTGAGAATGGGTTACAGACCCATGTCCAAAGAAGCCCAGTTAGCAGGGTTTCTGACACACTGGCTCAGACGATTCGTGGTCCCGGGATCTAGTGCAGTGGACCGTTTTCATCGCGGTATACTTTTTGCTGCCGTCAAGCTAGTCTTCGGTTATAAGGTTGACTTGTTATCAGCAATGACCTGCAGATTGAATGCGAGTCTTCGTTTGTATGTTGACTCGATGCTGAAGGCAAAGGGAGAGAAAGAATTCCCCCGTCTCGAACTGCCGTACACTTATCTCTTTGGATGGTTACTCCTCCACTATCCAACTTTAATAGACCCTGGTATGGGACCAGTAGATGGCAGCTTCTTGCGCAGATATTCTCAGGGTAAATGGAAGTACACCTCTCTGAGTGAGTGCAGATTTGTTTTAAATTTGAACAAAGGATGGAACTTCTGTTGCGCCCCTCTCCCTGCCGGTCATGACCAGATGCCACCAAACATGGTAGATTCAAAGCTGCAGCCCTTAAACCGTGTGGCCTTTGAATGGTTGAAGACAATTCGACCATCTCATTTAGTATACCGCTTTGAAGAAGAATGCTTTTTGGAACCATACCTCCCTAGCCGGTTTGCCCGACAGTTTGGATATGACCAATTCCATGTAGGGAATGCAATCACCTGCCTTCAGGGCAAAGGTTTCTTGATTGACGGGGCCCGAACTTGGGCCTACTACAATGCCCGTGATACAAAGGCTACCTTCTCGATGCCACCAAAGAGCACTCCTCAAGGGCCTCGGATGCTCTTCACATACTCGGTATTTTACACATCTGTAAATACTTTTGCCGAGAACTTTAATCTCGCCGATAGTTTTGCTTCTGCGATAAGATTGAGGAAAGGAAGGATAGCTTTATCAATCCCTGCCAATGATGAGACGAACGAGCCGGCGGATGCACCTCTAGAAACTTCAAGAGAAATGATGTTCCAACAAGAGGTAAACGCAGCAATGCGTATCTCTCTGAGAGTGGGAAAGTCTCCTACCAAGAAAAGAAGAAGAGAGGAGCCTCCTGCTCATGCAGCAAAGAAGAAATTGGTCTTGGAGCATTCTTCTGATAAAGTTACTACAAGATCCCAATCTCGGCAGCTAGCCGAGACAAATCAGGAAGCTGCTACTACACCAACTTCTGTACAGAAACAAACAGCACCAATAGATGTAGAGAGTCCTGATAGACCTCTACATAGAAAGAAGAAGAAGAAGTTGGCCACCAGAAGAAATTTAGAAGCCTCTTCTTCCAAACAACTCCTAACTTCAGTAGATGCTGCAGCAGGACTTATAATGCCATCTCCCACACCTGCTTCTGAATCAAGGAGTAAAACCCTTGAAGAGACTGAACAGAGGGGAGATCTTGACCCCAGAACTGAAGTTGAAACACTCAGAGAAAATATCATTGAAGAGGAGCTAAATATTACACGACCTCTTTCACCTGTCGCGGAGACGACTCAGCTTCCTCCTACTCCTAAGACTCTTCGTGAAGAAGAAGAGCGTGAAATGATCGGAGCTTTAGAAGATTGTTATAGCTTGCAGGAGGATCAAACCGCAACTGACAGTGGGAATGCAGCCCAAGAAGAAGATAAGGATGAAGAAAGCTCTTCGTCTGGAAATGTTGATAAGTATATACAGAATCCTGAAGGGGACAACGAAGAACACATATCTCTTGATACCGCCGATGATGCTTCGGAAAAAAGGATATTGAAGTGGAGGCGTCCGTAGAAAAGGTTGTTAACCCTGATGAAGACGTCGAGATAGAAATATCTCCTGAAGAAGCGGCTGGTGAAGATGTTCAGCAAGAGAATCCCGCCACCGAACCCCAAGGTATAAAACGAGATTTAACAATCTTCTTTCTTTAAAATAGATTGATATCTAATATCTTTATTTGTAGTTCTTGCAGATCTTGATACTCTACCAACACCTCCGATGAACCTGGCTATGGTGCCTATTCCGACGGTGGTTGTTAGTAGTAGCCATCACTTATCTTGCGGTTCTGAAGCGGGTAGCAGCCAAGCTGTCGCAATTGAAGCTACTTCCGTTCAACGGGAGTCTATTCCAGCAGGAGATGCAGTTGTTGTTATATCAAATCAAGGTAAGACTATTTTTTTTATTTGATCTTTTTGTTTATTGGCAAATTAGTAAAATAATAATTTTACTTTTTGCAGAAGAACAAACAGGAGGAGCAGCTAGCTCCACTCTGGCTCCTTTGTTTAAAGAGCCCATCATTCAGCAGCAAAGGATTGAGCAACCGACTACCCCATCCTCAATAGGGATAGCTTCGACTCCTGGAACTATAGCCATCAATCAGCAAGTTGTACAATCATTTACCAAATGCTTTTTTGAATCGTTGGGATCTCTTGCTCATAAGATGATAGAGAAGGAAGGAGCTGACTTTATCATGGTTAGGAAGCCAACTTCTTTTTTAATAAGAGCCATAAGGGATCAAGGAGATGAGGCTCAAGCCATTCTTCTTGAACATATATTGGATGAGTTGGAAGTATCCATAAAGAAATATAAGGAGCTCAAGAAGAAGAATATAGACTCTCTGGTGCAAGCCGAATATGAGCGACTAGCCCAAGAAGCTGATATTGAAAGGATAAACCTTCAGAACCTTTTAGAAGCTCATTCTGCAAAGTCAGCTGAATTTAACTCAAAGATAGAATCAGTTACTTTGGCAGCTGAGAACAAAGGACAGAGGCTTACTGGATTGAAAGCGGAAATTATTCGCCTTCAGAAGGAATTTGAAGAAGAAACTGCCAATCAACGACTTATGATTGAACAACTCAATGTCCTAATTCAGGAGAAAAATGAGTATGAAGAGACTCATAGTGCTGAAATTACCCGCAGGACAATAGATATGCCTGTTTTTGATGAAGAAAAAGGGATGGAAGAAGCAAGAATGAGAGTAACAACTAGTCACGAAGAAGAGTTGCAGACTTTGAAGCAACAGATCAACAATTTGATTGTTCCTCCCTCTTAATTGAAACTCTTTTGTATCTTTGTTTTTGTTGCTGTGGAAGCATTTTTGTACTGTCTTATATTCTGATTAAATAAAAGATATTTTGTTGTGATTCCATTATTTAAAATATATTCAGAGGTGCAAGACATGATATATTTCTTGATGATTTTATAGAAAATAATTATATTCATTATATCTACTCAGAGGTAATATGGACGTGACAGAATATATTGAGTATAATTATTTCGATTTGACAACTTTAATCAAAAACGACAAGTTGCTGATGTAAATAATGAACGATGACGAATCGTCAATGTTTGTGAGATGAATGAACGGGAAGACCGTCAAATAATAGATGATAATGAACGGGTGAACCGTCAAGTGGTGATTAATGAATGGATGAACCGTTAAATGGAAATGAATGGATAACCCATCAGGTGATGATGAATGAACGGGTAAACCGTCGGGTAGTAATGAACGGATGAATCGTCGGATGAATGTGATAAATGAACGGATGAACCGTCGGAAGTTAATGAACGGATGAACCGTCTGATGAATGTAATAAATGAATGGATGAACCGTCGTTTGAATGTGATAAATGAACGGATGAACCGTCGAAAGTTAATGAACGGATGAACCGTCTGATGAATGTAATAAATGAACGGATGAACCGTCGTTTCATTATTTGAGGAACTTCTGTCTATAAATATAGCAGAAATCTGACAGGAATAAATACTTCTGCTCTTCAACATAAAAATGTCGTCCGGAGAAGCATGTAAGAAGGCCGAAATCGCCTCGAAGGTTGAGAAGGGCACTGAAGAATACCCTGCTGATCCAATCCAGTCGAAGGAGGCAAAAGCGGGCGAAGGTCCGTCGGTACCTCAGTCACCACGAGACATCTTGGACTTCCTGCTCGAACCTGGAAGGACTAAAGAAGAAGAAGCCATGAGGATGGCCGCCTGCAAGTTTCTTGTGGGATCCAGCAAGGAGGTTCTCGACTCTTTTGCTGACCGTATTTTTGAGAAGGATGGCAGTGGCCCTCGTCCAAATGTAGAAAAGGATGATAGTGACCTTTGATATGTACTATCATATAATAAAATTTAAATTTTATTCATGAACTTGATTCTGTCTGATAATTTACAAATATTTACATTTATACATAATACTTCTTTAAGAATTTGCCATTGATAGGCATCACAGCAACTCGACCATCAAGTTTGGAAAGTTGATAAGCTCCGTTTGAGAAGACTTTGCTCACAACATAGGGACCTTCCCATTTCGCATCGAATTTCCTTTTGCTCATATGAGTCATAGTCATAGGACGTCTGACCGTTAGAACAAGTTCTCCTTGCTGAAAGGCTCTGACCTTCACTTTACGATTAAATGTCTTTGAGATGCGGGCTTGGTATAACTCAATATGCTGTTGAGCCATTAACCGCTTTTCATCCAATGCTTCCAACTCTTGGAGTCGAAGAAGGTCATTATTTTCTGTGGTAAGCTCATTGGCAATAGCAATCCTTAAAGAAGGAATTTGTAACTCCAAAGGAAGGACAGCTTCACAGCCATACACCAAAGAGAAAGGTGTAAAGCCTGTGGGATTGCGGACTGTAGTTCGATAGGCCCAAAGACATTCACCAAGTTTCTCGCTCCAATTCCGTTTGTTAGTGGATACAAACTTCTTAAGGAGCTTAATAATGGTTTTGTTAAAGGCTTCAGCTAAACCATTAGCGGCAGGATTGTACGCCGTCGAAGCAACATTGTTAATCCGATGATCATCGCAGAATCTAGTGAACTTCTGACTAATGAATTGAGGTCCATTGTCATGAATGATTCTGCGAGGTACACCGAATCTATAAATGACATGGTGTTTAACGAAATTGATGACACTGCTAGTCTTGACTTCAGCCAGAGGTATAGCTTCGGCCCACTTGGAGAAGTAATCGGTTATCGCCAATATGAACCGATGTCCTCTAGAAGAAGGAGGATTAATAGGACCTATGATGTCCATACCCCAAGCTTCAAAAGGTCATGAAGCAGCAGTCGGGTGTAAGAATTCCGAGGGTTGATGAATGAAGTCTGCATGGATTTGACAAGCACGATATTTCCTTGCATATTCAATGGCATCTGATACCATAGAGGGCCAATAATAACCCATACGTCTAATACGATCCTGTAATTTAGGACTAGGTTGATGTGCTCCACAGACGCCATCATGAGCTTCACGCAACACTTGTTTGGCTTCATCACCAGCTAAACAGCGTAGAAGAAGACCATCATAAGTTCGCCGATAGAGTGCTTTGGTGGTTTGATTGTAGTAAAATCGTAGAGATCGACGTCGAACGCTTGTAGCCTCCTTAGGATCTTCAGGGAGTATGTCATGTAATACGAAATCGATAAAAGGAGTTCTCCAATCGTCATCAATAACTTCGACTTCAGCAAGATTGCTAAATTCAATATTACGATTGTTCTCAATAAAGAACAGTTCTCGGTTAGAAATAACCACCACCTGATGCCTTTTGACAGGGATGGCTAAGACAGCTGCAAGATTGGCCAAAGCATCGGCTTCAGTATTGCAAGCTCATCGAACATAGTCAATGAAGAAGGCTTTGAATGATGTAGCTATATTGATTGCCGCTTCATGATAAGGCACCAGGTCTTGATGACGGACTTCATAGGTTCCTCTAACCTGGTTTACAACCAATTTAGAATCACCATAGACTTCCAGATATTCAACATTCAGTTGTTTAGCTAGCTGAAGGCCGACAAGTAAGGCGTTGTACTCTGCCACATTGTTGGAGCAAGGTTCATCTAGAGAGTAGGCTCTTTGGATAGTTAATCCGTCTGGAGAAACGAGAACAACTCCAACACCTGCCACTATAGCACCATTTGGTCCAATTCTTGATGCACCATCAAAGAATAAATGCCAGGTTGGAAACTCTTCGGAGATCATGTTGACTTCTAACGTCTCATCAGGAATTTTGTCATAGAGCTTAGATGTTTCAGGCACAGGATGAGCTGCTAAGAAGTCCGCCAACGTTTGACCTTTGACAGACTTTTGTGGAACATACACCATGTCATATTGAGCTAGCAGGATTGCCCATGTAGCCAACCGAGAATTAAGTGTACTTGGTTTCTTCATGAGTACCCGGAGAGGGTTAACTCGAGATATAACATGAATAGTTTGACCAATGATATAATGCCTCGTCTTTTGCACAACAAACATGAGAGCCAAGCATTCTTTCTCGACAGGACTATAACGGTGTTCAGCACCAATCATAGTTCGGCTAAGATAGTAGATAGCTTGTTCATGACCTTCTTTGTTCTTTTGGACAAGTAAGGCACCCAATGAATGGTCCATAGCACGGACATACATCAAGAATGGAATGCCAGAGATAGGTGGCACCAAAACTGGTGGGTTCATAAGATATTGTTTGATATCATCGAATGCTCGTTGACATTCTTCAGTCCAAACAAAAGATACACCCTTCTTCATTAGTTGAGTGAATGGTCTGCAGCGTCCAGACAAGTTCAAAATGAATCGCCTGATGTACGCAAGTCGGCCTTGGAATCCTCGTAGCTCTTTTAGGTTGCGTGGAGGACGCATCTCTTGGATGGCTTTGATCTTCTCGGGATCCACGTGTATACCCTTAGAGGTAATGACGAAGCCGAGAAATTTGCCACTAGAGACACCCAAAAATGACTTGGTGGGATTCATCTTGAGCTGATGTTGACGCATGAGATTGAAGATAGTTCTCAGGTCTTGAAGGTGATCTTCCTTTAGACGACTTTTGACAGCAATATCGTCAACATAGCATTCAACAGTTTTGCGAAGATGATCTTTGAAAATGGTACTCATAGCACGTTGGTAAGTTGTACCAGCATTTTTAAGACCAAATGGCATCACTGTATAACAATAAACACCACGAAGAGTGCGGAAAGATGTATGCTTTTCATCTTCAGGATGCATTTTGATCTGATTATACCCGAAAAATCCATCCATAAAAGATATCCTTTCGAACCCACAAGTATTGTCAATCATGACGTCTGTGATAGGAAGAGGAAATTCATCTTTTGGACATGCTTCATTGAGATCTCGGAAGTCGATGCAGACTCGAACTTTTCCAGTTTTCTTCAGAACTGGGACGACATTGGCTACCCAATCAGGATGCTGCTCTTCTCGAATAAAGCCACAAGCGATGAGCTTCTTGACTTCATCATCAATTACGTCCATCATTTCAGGCTTAAATTGCCTTTGTTGCTGTTTGACTGGTTTAGCATTAGGAAGAATGTTCAGTTTGTGAGTAGCAATCTTAGGATCTAAACCTGGCATGTCTTCGTAACTCCAAGCAAAGACGTCAATATATTCTTTAATGAGAAGAATCAACTCTTGCTTATCTGCTTCTGGAAGATTCTTGCTAATAAAGATTGGTCGAGGTGACTCTTTTTCCCCTACATCAATTTGAATTAGTTGATCTTCAGTAGGAGGTTCACGTTGTTCAAAACGAAGTACCCATTGGTTATCCATATGTTGAGCCCAAGGATCTGTTTTCGGACTTTCTTCAACATCTTCATCACAGCCTTCTGGTAGTTCAACAGAGACCATGTTAGAAGATACAATTATATGATGGACTTCACCGATGCTGGTATCGGAATCCCATGATCTGGAATCAGAAGAGTTAGAACATTCTTCACTATCTGATTCAGAAGCTGTTGGGGATAACAGTGGAGGAGAAGTATATCCGAGACCTTTCTTGGTCCTGTCATAATACATTTGTGATTTTCCGTTCGGAACTGTTATACGAATGGGAGTTCGTCTACCTTTACCATAGTTAAGGCCGCTCTTAAAGTCATAATCCATCTTTCGGAGGATGTCTTTTGATTGTTGACTATAACGATGGAACTGGAGACGTCCCGTATCGTTAACTTTGCTATCATCCGTATAGTTAATCTTTGTTTCTGGTCTTTTATATAAAAATGCTGAACTTTCACCTTTCTTTAAAGAAGGATGAATACGGTAAGAATCATCTGGATCTTCAAGCGAGACTTCTGTCTGAAGAGATTGTACGACTCCCAGTGTAATTGATTGGAAGCTATCTAACATATCCAAATAACTTTTAGTATAATAAATAACATCAATATACTGGAAAGTAGGTGCTTTTTCATTGATTTGTACATCAGTATTTACAACAGGACCTTTAACCTTAGCAGATTTGGTCAAATTGATTACAAGAGGGGGAGAAGAAGAACGTGGAGGAGGCTTGTTACGACGGAGGTCGATAACAAGTGGCTCAGAAGAGGTGAGCTCCCTTTTTTCCTTGTTGCGATTTAAATCAACAACAAGTGGCTCAGAAGGAATGAGCTGCTTTTTGTCTTTGTTACGACGTAAGTCGATAACAAGTGGCTCAGAAGAGGTGAGCTCCCTTTGATTTTCATCAGCATCAACTGATTTCTTTTGAACTGGTAAGTGAATAACCAGTGGCTTGGAAGATTGAGGATGAGAAACTCGCCCCTTAACAGGTATGATAAGAGTGTCTTGAGGTACTGCTTTTTGATCTTCTTCAGTATCCATAGCCAATACTACCTTCATAAATTCATCCTTGTACATACGAGCATCGTTGCAATAAGCTTCAACACCCTTGAAAGGATAAAGGTCCGCAACTTCCTTATGAACTTGTCCTTTGTCATCAACGTATTTAAAGCATTGATGAAGAGTTGATGGAACGACATTGTGTTCATGGAGGAATGGCCTTCCCAGGAGAGCATTATAAGAACAACCATGATTGTCAATGATATAAAAGGTCACCTTTGTGCGAAGATTGCCTATTTGGAGTTTTAGACGGATCTTGCCCAAAGGTTCACTCTTTCCTTGATTAAATCCCAGAATAGTAGTGATCGTGGTTGAAAGACTATGCACCGGTATCTTCAACGCATCGAGCATTGTCTTTGGCATAATACTAAGTGAAGACCCTGGATCAATCAGGATACGATCAACCTTCATTGAATCTACATATCCTGTATAGTAAAGAGGACGATCATGTCTATTATCTTCCATTAGCATATCATCCTGAGTGAAGGTAATATTTGGGATCAGTGTAAAACCCCTAAATTTCTACTGTATTTTTAAAATTTTGATACTGATTTAAATTTTTGTATTGTACGCCACATAGTCGTATTGTACATTGCGCGCAAATTACGTTTATTCGTGAATGCTCGCCGAGTACGAATATGTACGAGCGTACATATTTTTGGAAAACATTAGTTTTATTTTTAATATATAATAATTATTTGTATCTATATATTTTTAGAGATTGTAAAAAGTATCGTATCGGGATGGCCAAGTCTTATTTTTATTTTTATTTAATTGTAAAAGGCTAACTTATTTAATAGTGACAATTTAGAAATACTATTTTATGGAAATATTCTTAACATGAGGTACATGAATTTTTATTCATAAATATAATTTTATTTTCAAAATTATTATATTAATATTTTATAATTCAAAAAGATATTTAAAAATATTATTATTTTCGAAATTAATATTTTAAGTATTTTTAGAAAATATATTTTGTAAATAAATATGGCAATTTAAATATTGATTTGATTTATTTTAAATAGTTTAAAAATAAAGGATGAAGATTTATCTATGTTAGAAAATTTTTGGATTTGATTTTGATTGGATTGATTGATTTAAATTAAATGAGTAAATTATCTAAGGGGATTTAAAGTCCCCATAAATCCTATCCTAATGGGGATTCCCACACCTATAAAAGGCAGGTACTCATCCATGAATCTCTATTTTTCCACAATTTTTTTCACACAACATCGTGCATCGTGTCCGTGTCCCGTGTCATCCACTATATGTATCTCTAGTACATATACACTTTGGCCCTGTCCGACAGCCCGGACGTCGGCCCCAATTCTAACCCTAGCAAAGCTGGCCAACGCCACCACTGTCGCAACACCGACCATCCATCACCACCATCTGCAACCAGTAAACTCTGTCACCATCGTCATTCTGCCATCATCGTCACCTCTGCCATCATCGTCACCACCCTCGCCACCATCACCAGCTTACTCCGGTCATCCCCAGTACGACCACCACGACCCGAATCGAACTCCATTGCCATCACCACCTCCATCAAGCATTGCCACCAAACCGGACACATCCACCGCCTCCGACCATCGTCGTCATCATCACCACACAACCAACGCCACCTCGGCCATTGTCGGTCGACGCCACCCAACCAAACAACAGAAGAAAAAGAAAGAAGAAGAAAGGGAAAACCAGACCCAAACCCTCACCTGAGCCGGCGCGCCACCGCGCCGTACAGCCGGGACTCCTCCGCCGGCCGTGCGGGTGATTTCCGCCTCCACCCGACCTCCGCTGGTGGAGCTCTCCGCCCAGATCGATCTCCTCCGCGAGCCGCCCACCGTGTCTCCGCCGCTCCAGGTGCCGGCGACCCCGCGTCTAGGGCTGGCGCCGCCCCACATCGTCGCCGGCCTCCGCCTAGAACTGCGCCACCGCCTCCTTTCTCAGGAGCCGGAGCAGCCGCCATCCCCTCCGCGGTGCCCCACCGTCGCGGCAGTGCCCTCACCGGAGCAGCTCCGCCGAACCCCTTTGCTTCCTCCGCGCCCGACCACTGTCTACCCGAGTGCCCGGTCCGCCGCCTTCCCGGTGACCGCGCCACTTCCTCCACCGCGCGGTCCCCTCTCGCCGGAGAGTCTCCCTCGCCGGCCGAACGACGAACTCCGTCCGCCCTTGGTAATTCCCCGATCCCCTTCTTTCCCCAATTTCTGTCTCCCTCTCACTAAACGAAGAGAGCAGCAGTATTTTATAACCAGTATATACTAACATTACTTTTATTATTATTATTATTATTATTATTATTATTATTATTATCAGTATTATTATTATTGTTTGTGTTATATAAATTTTTAGTTATCTAATATTTAATTCAGTTTCATTCAATTTAATAAATATATATGTTATTAATATTACTATTATTTTGATACTCAATTAATTGGCTAGATAATATTTTGCAAAAATATTAACATAAAGGATTGCCTATATGGATTTCAAAATTTGTTTTGCCAAAATGTATATATTATGGTGTATTCAAACATAGCTTGACAACAAGTCATTATTTTCAGTACCAAATTACTTTTCTAGATTTCTTATTTATCTAAACCTATATATATTCGAGAAAGTTATAGTTTTCTGCTTAAATAATTTCTTAACATTCCAAATAATTACATAAATATTTTCAGATAGGAAAAGTTATTTTTAACTAAAAATATTTTACAAACTCGAAGTTTCTTGCCTAAAAACGGTATTGGCTTTTAAGTATCTATATTTACTAATAAAAATTTAGCCTTCAAAATATTATGAAATATTTACTAAAACTAGTATAAGTATTCGTTCACTCCGAATCTCTTCCAATTATCGCCATGGACCTCGACTAATCGTGTATACCTATTTTCACACGACTAGGACCTTTGCAAATCAAATATGACTACTGGACATTCGAGACTTGTCGATTATCGCATCACACCAGGCGACTCATCAGGCAAGACACCTTGCCTTTACTGTTTAAATTTTCTGCTCAATATCATGCATGTTTTAGTTGTTTCTTTTTAAATTATATGTAAGTACAAATTACTATTTTATGCAATTGGCTTAGAGTTAAGGGACTATCGTCAAAGTTAGTGTGTCTCATTGACTTGTCACGATTGAACACGAGTTGTGGGTGAGAGTTGTGAGATTCATATAGAGGTCACATGCGTGTTGGCCGATCACCCGTGCGCATGCGTAGGAATAACTGTCAATAGATTGTGTAGAAGACTTGGCAGTTATTAAGGATTAAACAGTGTCGTGGAGTCGACACATGTAGAGTATCATGGGGAGGGGGAAGACAGTTATTAGCGTAGGGGCTACCTGTTCAGTACACAAATAGATTTGGGCCGATAGTGACTCGGATGAGCGCTACTTACTGCCCCGGGGCCGATAGTTCTCATATGAGAACTACTTTCTGCCCATAGTTGATAGTGCCTCTTAGGAGCGCTACCTACTACTACTCTCTCTCCATCTATGCTGAACACTATAAGCTCCTGCGTAGAACGTTGTCTTCTCAAAGTATATATCACATAGAATGATTAGGAACCTTTACACATGTATGTTTTCTATTGAGCTTTTACTATTCAGTTTATGGCATGATATTATGTGTCTTGTTACGTCCCTCTGAGGACCTGGTTTTTCCCCAGGTGTGTGTTTTCGTGATTTCTTGCAGGTGCTCTAGCTAAGGTCATTCCTTCCTCCGTGATGATTGCTCTTGGACTCGCCATTGCTCTCGCTTGCTAAATTCTTTCTTTGTATATTTCTTCTCTATTTAATTTGGTCGGTAGTGGACTTTGTCTCCGCCCGACTATTGTGTATATGACAAACTCAAAGTTGCTTATATATCATTAATTATCTTTGGGGATGAGATTTAGTGTTTTGGCTTTCTACATTTACAGCTTATGTATATATACGAGTCGTATATTTACTCGTATGTATACAGCTGTCATGATACGTATCTAGTCTCAAGTATTTGGGACTGGGGCGTTACAATCAGTTCCAAGACATTATGACTGTGATGACAAGAGACTGATTCTGATTCTGGCTTATTGAGAAGAGTTAAGCAAGTTTCAGCCTGCATCAGAGCTTTACTTAGAGTTTCTCGTGTCTCTTTGGAAAGACGCAAGAGTTCAAAGATTGACAGCCTAGCTGGTGTATTGGCTAATTGAGCCAATATATCAAAGTTGTAAGGCTTCTCAAGCCCAGTAGGAGATGACTTCTTTAGAGGTTTGTCAAATCGAACTTGTTGCTTGCCTTTGTCAGCCGTTGTTGGCTTAGGAGAAATTGACACTACAACTGGTGAAGATGTAGAAGGGACCTCTTCAACAGATGCAGGTTGTGCCAGAGCAGGTTCGGAAGAAGAAGCAGGATCCTTTTGACCTTCAGAATGATCTTTCAAATAAGCTTTTCCTGATCTGGTGCCTAACAGAATCTCTTCGTCAACAATGGGATCAAAAGATACCATGTTGTAGATTTTGGTTTGGCCTTTAGAACGAGTTTTCTTCTTGGAAGATATCTCAAATTCTGGAACAAGATCAGGATGGATCCACATAATTTCACCGTTGTCAAGAGACAAGGGAATAAGACCTTCATTGGATGGAAGCGGGAGATTCTCAATCTCAAGGGTTGCTTTAGGAATTGGAATGACACCATGCTGTATCATCTGCGGAGGAAAATCTCCAAATTGGACTGAAACCATATTTGCCGTAACAGTCTTCTCATCTTGTTGCAAAGTGACTACATCTGCATTGACAAGATCTTGAATCTTACCTTTGAGCACATAGCATGCTCGAGTAGGATGTCCAATGAATCGGTGATAGACACAATATTTGGGATAATCAGTCTTATTGACTTCATCAGGTTTCTTTGGATCAGGGAGTTGAATTTTATTGCTTTTGAGTAAACACTCAAAGATACTTGCCGTGTCATTTTCGTCAAAGGAATATTCTACCTTCGGACGAGGTTCCCTCGGTGGAGGTGCAGAAGGAGTAGGAGTAGATGTAGGTGAGGCCACATTGACAGCCAAAGATTCTTTATTTTTGTTCAAGTTAATGTTTAAAGTCTCTTTCGCTTTGCGATTGTTCTGGCGATTGCCACCACCTGAATTCTGATGCTCATCGCGATCAGGATTAGACATTGTACCCCCCAATTGTTTGAACTTGTCGGCACTTACTTCAGCAGCTTTGGTGTTGACGATGAATGAGGGCCAATCTTGGAATTGGGTTGATCCTGTCCACATACTGATAATAGGCAAAAGATTTGCCTTACAAGTATCAATAGTGACAGCAGCTGGAGTTCCTGGAGGCATTTTCAAGGCTTCACGGCGGAACCGTTCAATAAAGCTCTCAGCCGTTTCATTATATTTTTGTTTGATTTTGTTGAGAGCTGACATAGTCATATCATTAAATCCTTCATAGAATCGTTCCAGAAAGATTTGTTTGAGACCTGAAAAAGAAGTAATGCAACCATCGGGCAAACTTCTGTACCAGTCATATGCTACGCCGGCTAAACAACCGACGAACACTCTGGTAAGAAGCGCGTCATTTGGCTGAAGTTGAACAGTCATTACCTCAAAATGATTGATAAATTGACTTGGGGAAGTACTGCCATCGAACAGAGAAATTATAGGGATTTTGTACTTTGGGGAAAACAGGACGTCCTTCCATTCAACCGGATAGGGTTGTTTAATCCCCAACATTTGTAGATTGTCTTTCTCTTTAAATGCTTCAAACTGGGTTCGTAAGAGTTTGACAGCTTCATTGGCGTCTTCTGATGAAGAAGAAGGAGCAGGTTGAGTTGTAGTAGTAGGAGGAGGAACAGCGTTGTAAGCACTACCCCCAGCTCCTGAATGACTGGGCGTAGTTTGTACTTGCACTTGTACAGGAGGTATTTGAGGAGGCACTACCCCCAGCCCAGTATTGGCCGGTATTGAAGATGCTATGATCTCTGGACTAGTAATAGGTGCAGTTGGTGGTGTAACATGCTGTGCTACAATGATGGAATGCATACTAGCAACCATCTCAGCCATGGTTTTTAATTTATCTTCGAGTGCAGCAATTCGTTGTTCTTGATTTGCGGAGGTTGAAGCATCTGGATCATCGGTGACAACATAAGCCGTCACTTCTCTTGGCACAGTGGAAGATACTGTTTGTTCAGAACTTTCACTATATGCATCATAATCAGAAAACGAATCATCTCTTGACTGGAAAACAGGGAGATGACTTGAAGGATTTTGAGGAAGATTCCTTTGACCGATTGTATCTCGACTTCGGGAACGGGTATGTTGAAATACTCCTTCAGAAGATTCTTGAAGTAATTCTAAATACCGTTGGCTTGGCTTGCGGAGTCTACCATGCTTAGAGCATCTTTTACCCCCAGTGTCTCGGGAAGTCATGTTAACAGAAGCATACAAAACTTCATCTTCTTCTGACATAGGTTCAGATTTAGCAAAAGTTAAACGATCGAAGACAGATCATTTTGTCGTTTGACAATAGCATTGGATGATGACTTTATGATTACAGTGATGATCAGATGGTTGAGATGGAGATATTGAGACATTATCCTGTTTTTGTCTTAAATGTTCTCGAAGATCAACAACAGGACGAGGAAAGTTCCGAGGGATCTGTTCTTTGATAACATTTGGAACATGATTCCGATTCTTCAAATGTTTAGTCCCTTGAGTATACAGGGAAGTACTCACTTCATTGGCATAAGTGTCGGGATTTCTGACTTTGGAGATTTGTTTCTGATGATGTTTAACCTTCGGCATTGGCTGTTTGCGTTTTACCGAAGTGGGTCGATTATGATAAGTTCTGAGGTCAGCAAATTCACCCTCAGGAGTTTCTGTTTGAGACACTAACAGTTTTCCATGTCTGGAACGACAAATTTGGAGAGTCGGGAGGTCCTGGAATTCTGCTATCGGAGTAGGCAGAATACCTCTTGATTAGTACAAGTACTCTTGTTATAAAGGAAAGAAGAATCCTTATTTGCCAGAGTTCTTGAATTGATTGGAGCCGAGACACATTGAGATGGATCTTCTTCAGTAAAGACTGAAGAAGACTGAGAAAAGACTAAAGGGCCTTTTCCTTTGTTTTGAGATGAAGGGTTAGCTAAAGAGCGTTTCCCTCTGTTATATTCCAAGTCATGAGACAAGGAAGTTTGAGAAAAGACCAATGGACCTTTTTCTTTGCTTTGAAGAGAAGGAGGAATAGTCAAAGGACTACCCTCAATGGATTGCGCAGGGGCAATAGGGTGTTTGGGAAGAGGAGTAGAATCTCTTCTTTTATTGTGAGAAGAAGGAAATTTAGCCAAAAGGCTGTTTTTCTTGGATTGCGCAGACTTTGTTTGCGCATGGGTGGAAGGTGCACTAGTCATTTGTGCATTAGAAGCTTTGGTAGGAAGTGCATCAGGAGTTCTTGTCTTAGAGTGCTTGGGATGCACCTTAGTTACAAGAGTGCTATTTTGCGCAGGAAAAGCTACTGCCAATTGCGCCAGAGTCATATGAGTCTTCTGTTTTGACAAGGCAGCATATGAAGTAGCCTGTGCAACAGTTGCAACAGATTGTGCAGCCTTGACTGCAATAGATTGTACAGCAGTTGCTGAGACAGACTGTGCAACAGTTGGCACAGCAGTTTGTGCAGCAGTCTGACTAGCAGATTGCGCAACAATTGGTACAGCATCCTTGGTGGCAAAAATGCCAGATTGTGCAGACTTGGAGACCCAAACTGAGCGCACTTTGCTCTTAGCAGAAGTGGCTACAGTACGGGAAGTGGTCTTGGAGTTGAGCATCGCCTCGTAGGCTGTCTGGTTGACCTTCACAACCAGCGTCTTCTGCGTCTTCCCGATAGACGCTACGTCACATTGAGTTGCTACTTCCTCGTCGGAGGAGAAAGTTGTCCCCAGCAGAGTCGCCATTTTGTTTGCAAAAACAAAAGTATAGAACTTTATTGATACAAACTGTAATAAAGATTACAAGAATTCTGGGAAAATTACAACTATAGGAATCCAATCTTGATGACGATTGCTTTATCCCTTAGACGATGTGAACTGTGAAGACGAAGCCTTTGAAGTTGAAAACAACTCTGGAAACTGAAGGCAAAAGCCTCTGAAGTTGAAGACAAAAGTCTCGGAAGAATGCAGTAGCACTTTGGCAAGAACTCCTGAACTCTCTGATTTCTGATCTCTGATCTTGATCCCCCTTGAAATGAAGACTTGAAACTCTATTTATAGAGTTCTAGAAATAACTAACTTTCAGTTATTTTGGGACTACGCAGGATGATTTGTGCAGCATTGGTTTGCGTAGCATTGATTTGCGCAGACAGTTACTGGATCGTGGGCCAACTATCATGGACACATGGCATCATTTGATAGAAATACGCATGATTGTGCATAAACAGTTGCCACGTAATGAGCAATCGATGGCATGAATGCCACGTGTAACTTATCAGTTATATTGATGGAGTGCGCAGAGTTGAATTGCGCATACATGGTTTGCGCAGACTCAAACTGCGCAGGATTGGTTTGCGCTGCCAGCTGTCAGCCGCCCTCGAGCACTGTGCGGCGCAGGAAACGAACAAACTCCTTGTTATTCGTGCTGTCAGTTGTCAGAAAAAGATTTGATTTGATTTGGTAATGATGACTTCTGTCACGTCAGTCTGCGCAGTTGGAAGTGTGCGTAAAGCAGTATGCGCAATCGGATTGCTGCGCAATCTGTTGTCTGTGCAATTCATCCAAATGATGGGTTTCTTGATTTCTTGACTTTGTTGATTGATGCAACTTGATTTTTTAGGACCTACACAAGTGTACAACGAAGCAGGATCAGGCCGACCACCCGGGAAAGCTATGAACAAGTAGGGTCAGGCTTTACCCGTCGTGAGGCGAGGGTATAGCTATGAATAAGTAACAAGTACAAGTGTAGAACAAGTAGGGATTTTGATCACACAACCACTAATAACTCCCCATCCCCGAATAGTATAATAGATCCGGACATGACACGTCATGATACGGGACTTAAGAGCAGGAGGCCAGCCCGCTCCCAAGTCCATGTCTATAAAAGTATAGGTAACAAGTCGAGTAATGTACCAATATACCAAGTAATCCAGGAACAACATCTCATGCCAGGATCCGACGTATACTAATCGTGAACCATAGTGTCAGAAAATCAAGTAAGACACTACAACTGAATCGGATATAGCAGATATCAAGACAATAAAAACTATCAGTGAATGTAATCACCTGTGGTCCTGAGCTGATAAGGTGAACAGATGCTCAGAGTAATCACAGACCTAAAGATGAGATACCATAAATCAAAATAGGGTTTGATAATGAAAGAAAAGTTAATCTAGTCATGATATACAAGTCTAAGTCAAAACTAGGTCAAACTAGGTCACACTGGGCCAAACTAGGTCATACTGAGTCACACTAGAACAAACTAGGTCACAGGAAGTCAATCCAGGTCAAACTAGATCAATCTGGATCAAAGGTTGACTTACAGTTGACTTTTGGTCAACTGGTCAACTCTAGGTCAAACTAGTCTAATATTGACTAACAGTTGACTTTTGGTCAACTGGTCAACTCTGGTTGAGTCCGGTCAAGTTCTAGTCACTTTTAGGCTAAGTTTGACTTTCGGTTGACTTTTGGTCAAAACGGTCAACCGAGGTCAAAACTATTCTAAGAGCACTATTATTGACCATTACCAACCAAGGAAACCAAATTCTACTTACATCTTATGCCTTAAATCACATACCTTAACTTAACTTCTAACATTACCTTACCCTATCTCAATACCATACCTTATCATTACACTAACTATATACTAGCATTCCTTTCTATCTAAATCCCAACTCACACCCACACACACACACACAAACTCAAAACATCTCACAAAGGGGGGTTTAGTAGGGTGTGAAATGAAGGCTATGAATGAGTATGGAATATAAAACGAATGGGTGAATGTAATGGAATGGGATGTGAACATTGTAGTGTATGGATTGGAGGAAATGAATGGATGAATGAATGTGATATTGGACTTCTATGTAGTGAATGTAGACTGATTTTGAGAGTGGAATGGATGAATGAATTTGTATGAATAAATTAATGGATGAATAGGGATTGGAATTGGACTGGATTGAATGAATGGGGGAAATGGAAATTTATGTTGAATGAATTGGGTTTGAATGTAAGGAAACTGAAATATATTTGAATGAATGGGTTGAATGAATTGGATGAATGGATTTAATGAGTGAATGGATTGAATTGATGAATGGCTGAAATGGATGAAGGGCTGAAATATAGGTTGTTATTAACTAAATGGGGGAAATGGTATTGGATGGTTGGATTGGATGCAAATGTTTTACATGGACTGATTTGTATTGGAGGAATGTATGGGGACTGAAACGAGGTCCCAGTGGGCTGATATGTATTGAAATTGAATGTGAAATGGGGGGCTGATAGGGTGCAATGGGGGTATGAAATAGGGTCATTCCTATGGGTTCAAAATGATCCTATATGCATGTAGGATTGAAATAGAGGGTGGATTTTACCTTCCGGGAGGTGAAATCTAAGGGAACTCCTTCCGATACGACACCAATACGAAGGGATCTCCAAATGGACACGAACCAATGCCAAAACCTTTCAAACTTGGCTAGCACCTTCTCTTAATAGAGTAGAGAAGAAATAAAGAAGATTTAGTGGAAGAATGGATTGATTTGGAGATGAAATCAATGGAGGTTCCTCTCAAATTTGGGAAAGAACAAAGGAGAGAGAAATTTGTGGATAAAAACAAATAAGGTGACTCATCCTTTATGCCCCTTGTAGCTGGCCCAAGTAGGCTAGGTGTCCCCATTTGTAAAGTCTAAAATACCCCCCCTCTTGTCTCATTAGGTTCAACTTAATTTAGGTTTTGGTTTGAGGCTAAATTAGTCTAATTTGAAACTCTAATTAACCCAACCTAGTCATGAATATTTAGCCTAACCATACTAACTTAAATATTGTCATATGTGGGCCATGACTAACTAATGAGTGGGTCCTACTAGAGTCAAAGCTACCCCGGATCTCCGATACAAGTCGGATTGAGTTAAAATTCGAACCCGACTCAAATAACCCCAAAACAATATCATAAATAATAAAATAAATCCAAAAATATTCTAAAATAAAAATGACCAAAATACCCCTTTTCTTGAAAACTGGGGGTGACAAATTTATCCACCTTAAAAAAAATTTGTCCTCGAAATTAAAATAAAGCAATCACAGAAAACACATGCAGAAAACAATCCCATTCAAATACTTTCAAAAAAAATCAGCAAAAAAAAATCTCTTTGAGGCACATCAAACACCTTGTAAATAAAACTGATACGTGTCCAATACGGACACGAAACCAACACAAAATTACTCCTATCAAAAGTCAAAATTAACAGTCACCAATGCAATAAATATCAAAATAATTTAAAGAGGTCAAATGACCAAAATACCCTTAGGTTATAAATGACATTAAAACATCCTAATCACATGGTTAGGCTCTAGGTCAAGCAGTCTCTAGGGTTTCACTAGCAACACTTCGATAATCATATACGTCTGTCCAAAATCATGATACTCAGAATCTTCGTCATGCTAGTGAGCATGGCTACGATAATCACAGAGTCCTCGACTAAGGTATATACCTCTAGAATTATAGAATTTGAAATTTTTGCATTGCCGCATGCTTGGCCGCGAAAACCTTAAATTTTCATACCCGAGAAATACGTCCATAATCCGACTGTATGTCCTCACTATGCTTGCTAACATGACCATAGAAGACTCTAAAATCCTATAATCGAGGCAACCTAGCCTATACGACTTATCTCAGAAGAAAATCAAAATCATATCACAAGAATAACAGAACAAAATTGATCAATTAACAAGGAAGAAATAGAATCAAATTTCAAGACATGTATGAGGAGGCAAATACGGGAATAAGATCGAAAGATTAGAACCTGTAATCTGCCATGTACTGCCTAAGTATCCTCAACTGTCATGGCAAAAGCTCGCCCCTGCTGGCCTTCTCTAGCCTGTTGTACTCTGTCCTGGCCTGCCTGTCTGGTTGCTCGAGCAGCACAGTTCTTCATCTGGTAATCTGAAGCTCCACAGAATAAACAAACTTCCAGCCTCATCCTGTAAACCTCCCGGGTGTGCCCCGACTTCCCGTAGAAAGCACACTACATGGCCTGCCTCTGGCCCTAACCCTGCTGCTAGTGGACACATGCTGGTGCCTGCTAAAGCTGTAACTGAGGCTGCTGCTGCTGAAACTGCCTCTGCTGAAACTGAGGACGCTTCGTCGGCCCCGTACTAGAGCTCGCTTCGAGAACATCACTGCCCCTCTTCGGCTTGAGGCTGAAGTCCTCTTCTGCTATCTGTGCCTCCATCAGTATCTGCTCAAAGGTCGCATCGCGTCGCCCAGAAGTACGAGTGTGAACCGCATGAATAAGGCCCCTCCGAAACTTGTGGGCCTTATACCCCTTATTCTGGATCAGATCTGGTGCAAACCTACTCAAACGGAAGAACTCTGCTGCATACTCGTCCGCCGACGAGTTCTCCTGCACTAATCCGATGAACTGGGCCTCCAGAGTTGTCAGAGCCACATCGGGGTAGAACTTTTCCTTGAAGAGCCACCTGAAGTTCTTCCATGTCAAACCTCTCACTGATGCATGAGGATCCGTACGAAACCACGTCAAGGCGATGTCGAAGAACTGACTCGCCGCAGCTGTGACCCACAGTCCCTTCGGAACCTCTGCTAACTCCAGGCTTCGCTGGACATCTGCCAACCAGTCATCTGTATATAGGATACCGTCGGTACCCTTGAAGTCCTTCGGGTTCATCTTTCTAAAATCCAGACATGTGCCAGGCCTCCCCATCGGTACCCTCTCAACTGTTGTCATCGCCAGCTGGTGGGAGTTCTCCATACTCTGTCGTAGTACCTCTGTCTGGCGGTAGGATGAGTCAGCCTGATGCTGCTGTGCCTCTGTCTGGGCCCTCTGGGTCTGTATCATCTGTTGTAGAATAGCCATCATCTGATGTGCATCCGTCGGTAGCAAAAGTGGCGGTAGAAGGGTCTCAGAAATGACTATAGACGGTCCCGCAGCTGGAGGTGGAAGACCTCCTGGAACTGTCGCTGCTACTTCCGCCTGAAGGGCAGAAACAAAGGTGGCAGCTCTCTCGACTGCTACTCCCGTAGCCGGAGGTAGAGGTCCTACTGGATCAGATCTCTCTGGAACTGCACTAGGTCATGCTGCTTGAGAATGAGTCACTGTCATCCTGAAGACGAATTGAAACCGAAAGATCAATATGGTACATGATAGGGAAAATCAAGGAAGGACAATTGAATTCAATGCAAGAAGAGTTGTCATGGTAATCAAAAGATTAGAATTTTTCTAAAATGTGATTGAGTAACTCCTATGATATCCTAGATCCTATGTCCTAATTGCAGGCTCGTAATTAGTACTCTAAGTCGAGCACCATTACGAGATCATACTAATTGTGACACAGACCTACATGGGCCACCACAAAAACGTGTCACGACCCGTACCCTGATTAGGGGCACGATACGTGGGTACGTCCAGCCTACGCCGTAGAATCGCGGTAGAACGCTGTATAGGTCATCTATAAATACTACAACTAGACAATATAAGGGTACCTGTCATCTCCACACGGAGGTATAATATGACATAACTCAATCACAAGAAAAACTAGGATAGATAGCACGAAATGGAAATATGATAGAAGTGAAACAGGAAATGAGTTCAAGATCCAACACAAGCTCAGAGATATAAACACATCACAGAAACTCAAAATATAATATAAAAACTACAGTCTGAAAATACTAGCTGGATCGCAGTCCAGGCAAACCTACTAAGCTATACTAGTCCGGGTGTGCAAAGTCTAGTGGCTCAACTATCAGGCCATAGTCCTGGCCTCAGTCTCCATCTGCCCCGACCCCATAGTAGGACGAGTAGTCTGCCTCTGAATCATTTGTAATATATCAACGGTATCCTGTCAAGAAAATGAGCAAGTACAAACATTAACAGCCGTTCTATATGAATTGACAAATTCTATAAGAGACAGTATAATGAAATACAAGACAAAATCAACAGAAAATATATATAACAGGATGTGAGTACTAAATAGGATGATGATTTATAGGATGACTTGGGAGCTATTCCGGAAGCCAAGTTACAACCCGTAAACCAAAAAAGACCGGGGTTGTAACCCTTCTCCTGAACAGAACTTAGCCTCATGTAATAAAATAAATATAAAATGTACAATGAATTATTAGTACGTTATGTGATCGGCTTGGGAATCAGGATCAGGCTTTCCATCTGACCGGCTATGAACAAGTGTACAACGGAGTAGGATCAGACCGGCCACCATGAAAAGCTATGAACAAGTAGGGTCAGGCTTTACCCGTCGTGAGGCGAGGGTATAGCTATGAACAAGTAACAAGTACAAGTGTGAAAAATAAGTAGGGAATCACACAACCACTAATAACTCCCCATCCCCGAATAGTATAATTGTTTGCCATTGATCGTCGTAGAACAGAACAATTTTATGGGAGGACTGAACTTGACTCATAATTACAAACTCGCTTGTACAAAAGAGAGTCTAGGAACGATGATTTGGAGCCGTCTTTTGGATAGAATCCCAAGAGTCGCCTTTATCCTTTGGTTTGCTTTGATGATTTGGAGCCGTCTTTTGGATAGAATCCCAACAGTCGCCTTTATCCTTTGACCAGTACAAAATCTGAAGCGGTGTCTATCGATCTACGCGCCTTTGCCAGCCTATAAATACGAGAAATTTGAGGAAAGAGGTTCTTTCTTTCTTTCTTTCTTTCTTTCTTCAAACTTTCCGTCGCCCTAGTCGTCGTTTCTCCTTTTCTTTTTTTAACGAGGACGTGGTCCCAAGAAAATGTAGCACTTTTGACTTTAAATGAATGAGTATGTTTACCTCATCCTTTATTTGTGGTATCTGTTGTATTTGTACAGTATCTTTGGTGTTATGGTACTTGCCCTACTAGGGGACTTTCTGTTGACCTATTACCCTTGGCATACCTTGATTATAGGTATGGATAATAAGTTCGATAGAGAGACCAAGCATATTTACTTGAACGTGGTAAACATGAGGTTTGATGATAGAACCTTCCTACTCAGAGGTACTGAAGACATGGTAGGGGTGGGCTCAATGTAGATACATAGAACAACTCCGTGGTAAGGTAGACATGGAAGTTCTTGGTATTGGAAGAAAGAATGCTATGGAACAACTGGGCTCCAGAGGCATTTGATGGTGAGGAAAGATGTGCATGTACTAGAGGACCTAGTACATCATTTGTGGTCAGCTGCGGACATTTGTGGTCAACTGTGGACATTTGTGGGTCTATTACCCTTGGCGTCCCCTGGTTTTGGATACGGATAATAAGTCAAGAGAAAACCAACATACTTAATCAGAGGTAATGAGGACGTAGTAAATATGGGGGTTTTACAATGGAGTCTTCCTACTCAGGGGTAATGAGGATATGGCAGGAGTGGACTCAACAAAGGATACATAGAACAACTCAGAGGTAATATGGACGTAGAAGTTCTATGAAAGGGGTGATTTGTTTGTGATAGAAGAGAAACAACTCAGAGGTGGCATCGACGTGGTTGTTTCGGGAATTTTGTGGACCTGTTACCCATTTTTATGCACTGAAAGTACGGGTAACAGATTCTGAGGAAAATGCTTTTTTTAGGGAGGAAGTTCAGAGGTATGATCATACATGACTTGCTGCCCGGAAGATGCGATATGAATTTATTTGGGGTAACCAGAGTGTAAGTTCAGCGGTACTTAAGGGTACATAACTCAACAATTCGGTTGATTCGGAGGGTGTCGTTTAGACATAATATTTCTTCAGAAACTTGCCGTTGATGGGCATCATGAGCAAGTCTTCGTTTTGCTTTGCGAGACGGTATGCACCATTGGAGAATACAGCCGCAATGATAAATAGGCCTTCCTACTTGGGCTGGAACTTGTCGACGGTTTTATGAGTCATAACCATCGGCCTACGAACTGCCAAAACGAGATCGCCTACTTGGAATATTCTCAGTTTGACCTTTTTATTGAAGGCTCCAGAGATGCGTGCCTGATAAAGCTCGATTCGTTGTTGAGCTAGTAGACGCTTCTCATCTAAGGCCTCTAATTCTTGTAGCCGACAACGGTAATTATTATTCGACGTTAGTCGGTAAGTGAGGGCGATACGGAGCGAGAGGATTTGAGTTTCCAATGGAAGAACTGCCTCACTTCCATATACCAAGGAGAATGGTGTGTTCCCAGTGGCTGTCCGAACTGTAGTACGGTACGCCCATAAGCATTCACCAAGCTTTTTATTTCAGTCGCATTTTTTTGAGGACACGAACTTCTTGAGAAGCTTGATTATGGTTTTGTTGAAAGCTTCAGCCAGACCATTAGCCGTCAGGCTGTATGGTGTTGAAGCAACATTCTAAATTCGATGTTTGTCACAAAACCGATAAAAGGCATGACTTGCAAACTGTGGACCATTGTCGTGGACGATCCTTCAAGGTAATCCAAAGCGATAAATGACGTGATGCTTGACGAAGTTGATCACGTTTGATGTCTTCACTTCTGCAAGCGGAATAGCTTCGGCCCATTTAGAGAAGTAGTCCGTAATTGCGAGTATAAAACGGTGTCCTCTGGATGAATACGGGGTGATTGGACCAATGATATCCATTCTCCATACCCCAAATGGCCAGGATGCCATCGTCGGATGTAAGAATTTGGATGGTTGGTGTATGAAATCGGCATGGACCTGACAAGCTTTATATTTTCTTGCATTGTCTATCACATCTGCTACCATCGTAGGCCAGTAATAGCCCATCCGGGGAAGGCGGTCTTGTAATTTCGGGCCAGTTGATGGGCCCGGCAAACGCTATCGTGAGCTTCGCACACGGCTTCTTTAGCTTTCATATTTGATAAACACCGGAGTAGTAATCCATCATAGGATCGTCGATACAGCATTTTTGTCTCTGTATCGTAGAAGAATCTGAGAGAACGTCTTCTAATAGAAGTGGCTTCTTTCGGATTTTTCGACAAGATACCATAGACTACGAAGTCAATGAATAGAAGTCTCCAGTCCTGTGTTTCATCGACCATCAGGACAGAATAACTCACAGCAAATTGAACGTTGTTCTTAGGACAAACCAATTCATGGCCTATTACGTCAACCAAATGATGAGCATGATTTGGAACTGCCAAGGAAGCGGCAAGGCCTGCTAGAACATCGGCTTCAATGTTCCGGAGTCTGGGAACATGTTCTATGAAGAACCCTTCCAAGGACGTAATGATGGCGATTGCTATTTGATGATAGGGGATCATGTCTTCATGGCGAACTTCATATGAACCCCAGATCTGATTAACAATTAATTGTAAATCGCCATATGCTTCCAGGTACTCTACCTCCAGTTCCTATGCAAGTCGGAGGCCGATAACCAAGGCGTTGTACTCGGCCACGTTGTTTGAACAAGGTTTCGTGAGGAAGTATGCCCGATAGATCACCAACCCAGAAGGAGAAATCAGTACCACTCCGACTCCAACGACTATATTGCCCTTGGGCCCGATTCTTAAAGCACCGTCGAAGAACATTTGCCAGACAGTATCATGGAAAGCTATATTTGAATTGGCGACCTCATCTGGGATCTCTTCATATATTTCGGTTGTCTTCGAACCTGGATGGATAGCTAAAAAGTCTGCTAAAGTTTGACCTTTAACAGCCTTCTGCGGGACGAAGATCATGTCGTAGGGGGACAATAATATCGCCCAGGTAGCGAGACGAGAGCTGAGTGCACCTGGTTTGGTCATGAGGACCCTGAGGGGGTTGACTCGTGATATAACATGGATGGTCTGTCCTATAACATATTGTCGCGTCTTCTGAATGGCGAATACCAAAGCGAGGCACTCCTTCTCCACGGCGGTGTATCTATGCTCAGGCCCTATCATCATTCGGCTGAGGTAATAGATAGCTTGTTCATGTCCCGCATTATTGTTTTGTGCTAGTAGAGCGCCGAGGGAATGCTCTATCGCTCGCACATAAAGCAAAAATGGCTTTCCAGCAACCGGGGCCACCGGGACTGGAGGTTTCGACAGATATTCTTTAATATTGTCAAAGGCACGTTGGCACTTTTCATCCCATATGAAGGAGATACCTTTCTTCATGAGGTGTGTGAATGGTTGACATCGTCCGGAGAGGTTAGAAATAAACCTCCTGATATAATCTAGCCTCCCTTGTAGGCCTCTGAGCTCACGGAGATTTCTCTGGGGATCCGTCTCCATGATTGCCTTTGTTTTCTCAGGATCTATATGGATACCCTGGGAGGTAATGATAAAACCCAATAATTTCTTGCTGGATACGCCCAAGAAGGATTTGGTGGGATTCATCTTTAAATTGTGTACTCACATCAGGTCGAATACTGTCCTCAAATCGTGCAGACGATCTTCCTTAGAGCGGCTTTTGACGGCGATGTCGTCGATGTAACATTCCACTGTCTTACGCAGGTGGTCTCTGAAGATGATACTCATAGCTCGTTGATATGTGGTGCCAATATTTTTTAAACCAAAGGGCATGACTGTGTAGCAGTATACGCCAATCGGCGTTCGAAATGATGTATGCCTTTCATCGTCATGAAACATCTTGATTTGGTTGTATCCTGAGAAGCCATCCATGAACGACATACGCTCAAAGCCACATATATTGTCAATCATTATGTCCGTAATAGGAAGAGGGAACTCATCTTTAGGACGTGCTTCGTTCAGATTTCGGAAGTCGATGCAAATTTGGATCTTTCCATTCTTTTTGAAGACCGATACTATGTTGGCTACCCAGTCTGGATGTTGTTCTTCATGGATGAAGTCGCAGGCTATTAGTTTGTGGACCTCAACTTCGATAGAATTTATGATGTCTGGGCAGAACCATCGTTGCTGTTGCTTGACCGGCTTTGTGTCCGAACAAATATTGAGCTTATGGAGTGCAACCTCGAGGTTTAGTCCTGGCATGTCTTCATAGCTTCAGGTGAACACGTTAATATACTCTTTGACGAGTTACAATAGCGACTTCCGCTCTTTGTCTGTCAGACCTTTGCTAACGAAGACTGGCTTTGATGAGGATTCATCGTCGAGGTCAACTTGTATGACCTCATCTTCGGTATAGGAATCTTTTTGTTCGAAACGCTTCTTCCATTGCGCATCTAGCTATTAGACCCAAGGCTCTAACTCAAGAAGTTTGGGTATGTCTTCGTCTTCTTCGTAGGCGTCAGCAAATGCCATATTGATAAACCAAGCTTGCCTGAGTACGTCTCCAATGCTGACATCTGAATCAAAAGTAGGTAATCCGGTCGAATGAGAATGCCATTCGTATTCCTCATCCGAGCTCTCGGGAGTTGTTACGGGTGTAACATAGCCTAGACCATGTCTGGTCTTGCCGTAATAATCCCATGGTTTTCCAGCCGGGACTGGCAGTTGCAAAGGTAATCGTCGGCCGGTGCCGTGGTTCAAGCCTGGTGTAGTCTTCATATCATACCCCTGTTTTTGCATGAGGTACTTGGATTGGGAGCTATACAGATAAAGCGTCAGTCTTTCGATGTCGGGCTCGAGATCGACTTCTTCTGGCCTGAAGGACGGTTGATCATTCTTTTGGCCGAAGATGATTGGATGATCCTCTCCCACGACTATAAAGCAAACGCCTTCCACGGGAGTAAGTTGGTTCATGGTATAGACATTTGTCACTTGTGTGTGTAAGTTGATGCCCATACCGTGTTCCATAGCATATATTATACAGAGCTTATTAAGCTCGAGGTAGTTCAAAGATAACCCTTTATTGATAAAATAAGGTATATTCTCTAGCGGTATTACATCATCGGCAGAGGAAACATCAGTGTGCACAGCTACATATTTGGCTAGCTCTAGCTCCTCTTCAGCCATCCCCTGCATTATTGAAGATTGGGAGGATGACCTGGACAGCTTGATCATCAAGGGTTCCACTGGTGGTGCTGGACGTGGGGTCGTTGACTCACTAGCGGTCCTTGGCTCAGTACTGGGATGTCGATTTGTCCTAGGGAGACAAATGACCATCAGCTTAACAGAAGGATTTATCTCTCCTGATTGTTGTTGGTCAGCTCTTGGCAGTCTGATTGTCATTGGCTCCACAGTGGGTCTCGGCCTCTGGCTAGACCTTGGGAGGCGGATAACCATTTGCTCCTTTTGTGCAGTAAGCACTGGTAGACTGGTTACTTCTTTACGCAGAATGGCTATAAGAGATGCAGTTCTGCCTGGTTTGTGGGCTTGGAGATGGATCTTCAGAGGTTCTTTTGATCCCATTGTAGCCTCTGTTTGATCTTGAGCATCCTCTTCGACCAGGTGCTTTTTTGATTTTTCGTACAAGCAAGCATCCGAATAGTAGGATTCAATTCCTTTGAAGGGATCGACGTCGGCGAATTTCGTTCTTACGAAGCCGTATTTGTCGATATATTTGAAGCACTGGTACAATGTGGAGGGTACGATCATATAATCGTATATCCAAGGACGCCCTAGAAGAATGTTGTAGGACGTATCTACGTCTATGACGTAGCAAGTCACTTCCGACTGGAGGTCGCCAATTTAGCATTTCAGGCAAATATTCCCTATAGGATAGCTTCTTCCAAAATTGAAATAGCTGATGGCGGTGTTGGTAGGTGTCAGCCGATGCATAGGGATGCCCAGGAGGTGAAGCAAGCTCTTCGGAATGATGCTTATTGAAGAACCGGGATCAATGTGCATCCGATCTACTTTGATGTCGCCGATGTATCCAGTGTGATACAGAGGGCGATCGTGCAGGTTGGTCTTGATGAACATATCCTGCAGAGTGAACACGATGTTGGGCATTGCACCTATACAAGCACTGTCCTAGAAATCCGCTGGTGAGGTCTCCCCTATAAGCTTGACCTGAGCCAAATAAGCGTCAGCATTTTGGAGTGCTTTGCTCAGTACGACACGAATATCCTTGGAGAGCCTCAGGAGCTCATATAATGATAATTTTGCTGGTATGTTGGCCAATTGTGCCAGGATGTCAAAATTATAAGGCCTCTCCAGCCCCTGAGGTGCGTCTTTACGGAGCGGCTTGTCGAAGCGGGTCTCCTTTGGCTTAGGCTTGTCGGCCGACGGAGGCTGAGAAGGTCCTGGGGCATCAGCAGTGGCCGGCTGACGATCTTCAGCCGAGTTACTCGGTATAGGTTGAGATTGTGCACCGGACCGGGTAACGACAGCTGTTGCTTCTTCGGTTCTGGCTGAGATTGTGTGGCAAGACTTAGCCTTCCCGCCCTTCTTCTTGCCGGTGGAGGTTGATGCTGGCTGGGTTACTTCAGGCACCAAGTCCGGGTGGACCCATATGACCTCCCCTCGTGATGTGGTGAGGGGCACCAGCCCAGTCGTCTGGTTTCGGGGAGGTGGAAGATTAGCGACCTCCATTATTGCCCGGGGGATGGGTGCTATGCCATCTTGAGTCCTCGTTGGAGAAAAATTGCCGAATTGGACCGACACATTATTGGCAGCCACGGTTACCTCCTCAAAATTAATGGTCAGAGCCTTGGAGTCAATGAGGTTTTGGATGTACCGCTTCAATTGGAAGCAGTCCTGAGTAGCATGGTGGACGTAGCGGTGGAAGTGACAGTACTTCGGGCTCTCCATCTCTGTAGGTCGAGGTTCACGTCTTGGTTGAGAGAGCTGTATTCTATCCCCTTGCAAGAGCATGTCAAAGATGGGCTTGATATGGCTATCATCGAAGGAGTAGGTCACCTGAGGCTACTATTTCTCTACCTGCTTTAGTTCAGGCTTCTGGGCTGCATCGACAACCATATCCTGTTTGCCTTTGGTGTCCCGGTTATTAGAGGAACTACCGCCGTTGTTGTTGTTGGTATTAGGGCGTTTGCCCTTATCCTCTCCATCCGAGATATACTGTCCCAGTTGGCGAGCCTTCTTCAATTTTGCTTCTGCGCTAGTGGCACTGATAATGAAGGCCTTCCAGTCTTTAAATTGATCTTCGCCCATCCAGAGGCTGATTGTGGGGAGCAGCCTCTTTTGGCAAATCTCAATTAAAGAAGAGTCCGGGTTACCAGAGGGCAATTTTATCGCGGTTTGGCAAAACCGCTCGATGTAATTCCTTGTCAGTTCTTTTTCTCCTTGAACAATGTCCATGAGGTTTGACATCGTCACATCTTGTCCTATGTCGTAGAATCTTTCCAAGAACATATGTTTGAAGCCGGCAAAGGAATGGATGCAGTTATCCGGCAGGTTACGGTACCAATCGAACGCGACCCCCTCCAATGCCCCGATGAATAATCGCGAGAGGATGGCATCGTCATGTGACAGATGGTCTATTATGACCTCGAAGTAGGTCATATACCAGCTCGCAGAGGTCTTCCCGTCATATGGATTGATATTGAATGGTTTGTATCATGGGGGGAAGGGGACATCTCTTCATGCAACGGGATATGGCTGTCGTATCCTGAGGTCCTGAGAGGATTCTCGGGCATAAAATATTGCACGGAGCTCCTGGACTTCTCTTCTCGCCTCCTTAGCTTCTTCTGCAGCAGTGGGAGCCGATGTTCCGGATGGATCGTTGCCCGGGGTTGGTGCGGTCGTGTTTGAGTCCTCATTGACGGCGGGACTCAAGCTTGTTTGACCAGGTATCGTTGCTTGTAGAGCCGGTAGGGCAGCCTTGATCTCGTCCACTGACTTAACCAAGGTTTAGAGTATGGCCTCAAGAGTGTCGAGGCGCTGCCGATCACTGGGACCGTCTTGGTCGTTATCAGCCATGAATATCGTCCTCACATGAGGAGAAGTGGAAGGGACTGTAGAAGACGTGCCCTCTAAATCATACCCTCGCATAGAGAAGTCGTCGGGGTATGTGGAAATATTCTCCTCCGGTTCGAACTCGGAGGAGGTGCTACCCCCTGCATAGGAGGTTGCCTCGTCTTGGCACCTATGGACGTTTTCAGGGATGTCTGAGTCTGTTGTATCTGTTGGAGGGATTGTTTCCCCTGGTTCATCTTCTCAAAACGCCAGATTATTGTGGATGTTCCGAGAATTGCTACCCCAGTTCCAACTACCCCCAGGGATGTAGATGACGAATCCCCAAGTGATGAAGATTTCTTCTTTGAGCGGGTACCTTGATAAACCCCTCCTGTGACGGCTGTGGACAACCCCGTAGATGAGAGTTTCCTGGCCGTGCTGGTTGAGATTGTCGGGCTGGACATATTTATTTTCTTTCCTTTCTTGTCGGTAGGGACCTTCCGGATAGAATTATAGGAGGCAAAAGGAAGTGCCTCGTCCCCCGAGCTTTGTTATAGGACCGGTCCTGGCAGCTACAGTCGTTGGAAGACGGACTGTCGGTCCTCTTGTACTGCTGTCTTGTTGCAGCAGCAATTGACAATGACTTGAGTGCAGTGACGTCCGTAGAAGGACTCTTTGTACGCCAAGGTTTCTTCTCTTTCCTTGTGCTTGTGAAGGATCACATCTCGCAAGTCAAGGACATCTCGATCAACCTTTGCACTTGCTTTGTGGGCCCGGGTATCCCGAGCACACGAGTACGTAGGTATCATGTTTTCTTCCTGATGCTGGGCTAGTAAAAGCACTTGCCCTCGATCATTGTTGGAAGACTCTTGAGAACCACCCTGTCCGTTTGCCGTCGGGGGCTGGACACGGGCGGTTCTATACAACTTTCCATCAGAGGCCGGCATAACAGTTAGCGGGACTCTCTGACGGCCAGTAATTGGGGCAGTTAACTGAGCTCGACGAGCCTGCACTGTCCTAGACTTCTACGTTCTAGCGCCCGAGGGTACGTAGTAGGAAGAGTCCAAGCTGTACTGCATAGAGTCTGGCACATCCTCCTTGGAGCTTCTGAGGTCAGGCCCGCATGAGAGGCGGTCGAAGACTGAACCCGAGCCGCATAGGGCGGATGGTCGACGGCTGGGATTGGATGCCGCATAGGTCATTTTCCTGCGACTGGGATTGTTGGCCGCATAGGCATTCTCCTTGCGGCTGGGATTGGTGGCCGCATATGCATTCTCCCTGCGGCCCATACCCTTATGCGGCTTCTTCTTGGTCCGCATGGAGTTTCTGTTTGCCCTCGTAAGTCTAGCATCGTAGTGTTTTCCTTTGCTGGATTTGGGGACAACATGGTCCTCTACGGCCTGAAGTGGGGCCGCATGTGAGTCTTCTTCGCCGTTTTGAGCAGCAGAGAAAACTTGTTCCAGAGCTTGAAAAGAGGCAACGGTTTTGGGCCTCCACGCCCTGTGGGCCTTCTTTGGCCCGGCTCGCTTCTGGATTGGGCTAGCGCTCCCTTCGTAGAGCATCTCTTCGAACGCTTGTTGGTCAAAATGAACAACAAGCATTTGTTGTGTGGAACCGAGTTTGGCTGTGTCCGATTGCATCACCAACTTATCAGCAGTGGAGAAGTTAGTCTCCAGCAGAGTCGCCATCGTATTTGCCATTGATCATCGTAGAACAGAACAATTTTATGGGAGGACTGAACTTGACTCACAATTACAAACTCGCTTGTACAAAAGAGAGCCTAGGAACAAAACCTAGGAAAAGCAATCTAAGTACAATTGTTTAGTTTTGATTCTGGGGGGTGACGGTCGAGGCTCAGAAAAGTGTTATCAACTCTGTCTTACTCCTTGGACGATCGAACGCAACCTCGACTCAGGTGAAGAAATGCTCTCTGGAGACACGAAAGGAAGAATCTGCTTCTGAGCTTTGTGTGCTTTCCTGTGTGTCTATATGCCTCTTCTTGCAAGGGAATAGCACCTTGTTATTTATAGAAATTCATAAGTAGTGGGATGTATAGCCACGTAGCAAATTTTGGGCCACATGGTTGTAACTGTGCCTCGAGACTCAGTTTATAGTGGACAGCTGGGGTTGGTTGAGATTAATCATGATCTGTTTGTTGCAGTAAATTTGAACTGTTAAGACTTGGTCAATCTCTGCCACGTGTCTCATCTACTATTTTGTGGCGAGCCACGTGAAGGATGTATCCTGGCTGAGCCGCATGAGGGACTGTCTCATAATCGAGCCGCATGAAGAATGTCTCATGACCGAGCCGCATGAATGACGTCTCATAACTGAGCCGTATGAAGAATGTCTCATGACCGAGCCGCATGAAGGACGTCTCCTAAACCAAGCCGCATGAAGAATGTCTCATGACCGAGCTGCATGAGGGATGCTTTATGATCGAGCCGCATGAGAAATGTCTCATGACTGAGCCGCATAATGAGTGTCTCGTAGGCGATCCGCCTGAAGAGTTTTACAACTGTGTCGCATGAAGAGTCTTCTTTGGTTCGTAAACTATGCCGGATGTCATTATGATTTTTTCGTCTTTTCAGGAGCACGTCACGCCTTATCTTCGTGTCAGAGCTGTCATCTCTGTTAGAGCTGTCACCTTTGTGTCAGAGTAATTATGGCCAGCTACATAGGGAGACATTTATTGCTTAGGCTGATTTCGAACCGCATAAGGCTCCCCGTTGCTCTTGGACCGCATGAAGCTTTCTGGATTTTAAGCCGCATGAGGCTCCATGTTGACTTCGAGCCGCATAGAAAATCCTTTTCTTTTCCATGCTTCTACAATAATAGATCCGGACATGACACGTCATGATACGGGACTCAAGAGCAGGAGGCCAGCCCGCTCCCAAGTCCATGTCTATACAAGTACAGGTAATAAGTCGAGTAATGTACCAATATACCAAGTAATCCAGGAACAACATCTCATGCCAGGATCCGACGTATACTAATCCGTGAACCATCGTGTCGGGAAATCAAGTAAGATACTACAACTGAATCGGATATAGCAGATATCAAGACAATAAAAGCTATCAGTGAATGTACTCGCCTGTGGTCCTGAGCTGATAAGGTGAACAGATGCTCAGAGTAATCACAAACCTAAAGATGAGATACCATAAATCAAAACAGGGTTTAATAATAAAAGAAAAGCTAATCTAGTCATGATATGCAAGTCTAAGTCAAAACTAGGTCACACTAGGTCACACTGAGCCAAACTAGGTCACACTGAGTCACACTCGAACAAACTAGGTCACAGGAAGTCAATTCAGGTCAAACTAGGTCAAGCTGGGTCAAATGTTGACTTACAGTTGACTTTTGGTCAACTGGTCAACTCTGGTCAACTCTAGGTCAAACTAGTCTAATGTTGACTAACAGTTGACTTTTGGTCAACTGGTCAACTCTGGTTGAGTCCGGTCAAGTTCTAGTCACTTTTAGGCTAAGTTTGACTTTCGGTTGACTTTTGTTGACTTTTGGTCAAAACGGTCAACCGAGGTCAAAACTAGTCTAAGAACATTATTACTGACCATTACCAACCAAGGGAACCAAATTTTACTTACATCTTAAGCCTTAAATCACATACCTTAACTTAACTTCTAACATTACCTTACCCTATCTCAATACCATACCTTATCATTACACTAACTATACACTAGCATTCCTTTCTATCTAAATCTCAACTCACACCCACACACACACACAAACTCAAAACATCTCACAAAGGGGAGGTTTAGTAGGGTGTGAAATGAAGGCTATGAATGAGTATGAAATATGAAACGAATGGATGAATGTAATGGAATGGGATGTGAACTTTGTATTGTGTGGATTGAAGGAAATGAATGGATGAATGAATGTGATATTGGACTTCTATGTAGTGAATGTGGATTGATTTTGAGAGTAGAATGGATGAATGAATTTGTATGAATGAATTAATGGATGAATGGGGATTGGAATTGGACTGGATTGAATGAATGGGGGAAATAGAAATTTATGTTGAATGAATTGGGTTTGAATGTAAGGAAACTGAAATGTATTTGAATGAATGGGTTGAATGAATTGGATGAATGGATTTAATGAGTGAATGGATTGAATTGATGAATGGCTGAAATGGATGAAGGGCTGAAATATAGGCTATTATTAACTGAATGGGGGAAATGGTATTTGATGGATGTATTGGATGCAAATGTTTTACATGGACTGATTTGTATTGGGGGAATGTATGGGGACTGAAACGAGGTCCAAGTGGGCTGATATGTATTTAAATTAAATGTGAAATGGGGGGGCTGATAGGGTGCAATAGGGGTATGAAATGGGGTCATTCCTATGGGTTCAAAATGATCCTATATGCATGTAGGATTGAAATAGAGGGTAGATTTTACCTTACGAGAGGTGAAATCCAAGGAAACTCCTTCCGATACGACACCGACACGAAGGGATCTCCAAATGGACACAAATCAATGCCAAAACCTTTCAAACTTGGCTAGCACCTTCTCTTGATAGAGTAGAGAAGAAATGAAGAAGATTTGGTGGAAGAATGGATTGATTTGGAAATGAAATCAATGGAGGTTCCTCTCAAATTTTAGGAAGAACAAAGGAGAGAGAAATTTGTGGATAAAACAAATGAGGTGACTCACCCCTTATCCCCCTTGTGGCCGGCCCAAGTAGGCTAGGTGTCCCCATTTGTAAAGTCTAAAATACCCCCCTCTTGTCTCATTAGGTTCAACTTAATTTAGGTTTTGGTTTGAGGCTAAATTAGTCTAGTTTAAAACTCTAATTAACCCAACCTAGTCATGAATATTTAGTCTATCCATACTAACTTAAATATTGTCATATGTGGGCCATGGCTAACTAATGAGTGGGTTCTACTAGAGTCAAAGCTACCCCGGATCTCCGATACAAGTCAGATTGAGTTGAAATTCGAACCCGATTCAAATAACCACAAAACAATATCATAAATAATAAAATAAATCCAACAATATTCTAAAATAAAAAATGATCAAAATACCCCTGTTCTTAAAAATTGGGGGTGACAACAATAGTTGCTAAAAAGGAAAAAGAAAAAGAAAATAAAAGACTAACATCAGCCAGCCCAGAAGCCAAGGCCGAGCCCAGCTGAACATCAGCCCATGCAAACCCCCCTCAGCCTATAGGCTGAGCCCTCAACCGAGCACAGGAAACCCCACACCTATCCCAGCCAGCCCGAGAGCACTGGATGCATATATACATATGTGTATATTATATATCGAGAGAGATGGAGAGATCGATATAGAGAGAGAACAACTAAAAAACCCTAACCCTAAACTCGACACGCCGCCACCAACACTGCGGCTTCCTCGTGCCGACCTCCGACCAGCCGTCGGCCAAGCAGTGCGGCCGCACGCACAGTGCAGCGGAGGTGGGAGCAGTAGCAACCGCCCTGAACGGCCAACTTCACAGGTAACGTTCTTCCAAGTTCTTCCATCGAATCTAGAACCAATTGGTTCGATAGAAGCACAACCTATAGGGCTTTAAGTCCCATCAAATATTTTGTAGGATGCAGCCTTAGGTTATCAATTATATCGACTCAAAGTTGAGGAAAAATAGTCCAAAATAGAGCATTGGAAGCAAACCAACGACACCACTTTGTACCCAATTTTATTCCAAACCATACACGATTTCACAGAGCCACTTGAACAGTAATATAGACAACATATAGGACTTCAAAAATCAATTTGTAGTTTCGAAGTTCATTGTTTGTGTACGGAGTAAACTGTTTGCAAAATCACAGAAAAATATACGAAATCTGTTTTTAAAAACCTTAAATTTTACCCGATACGACGTGCGTTCCGCCCAACCGGGCGACGTGGTCACGAACCGAAAGCATCGAAAGGTGCGTAACGGCTTCGTGGACGTGTGGGCTTTGACAGAACTCAAATTGGTCGCGTGTGCGTGACGAATTTGATGCGTATCTGTCGAAATTCACCATATCGGTCTCTGTGCAAATTTCCCAATTACTTTGTTACGACCCGTACCCACTTTTCGGATACGAAACGTAACCAAGCCCAGCCTACGTCGCAGTGTCGGCAGTAGAATGCTGTCTATAACTCACAAGTCACTGAATCTAGTATCACCCGAAAATCTATATCTCATCCACAGAATAATCAAGACACAACCAAGATTAATGAATATCCATGAAACTAAGCAATAATGAATATAAACTACATGTTTTCAAGAATCAAAGTCACATCCGGTGGACATAAATCCACTACCAATAGACAAAAAATAGAGAAATACATGAAATAACTAACTGAGTACAAACTGCTAATCAAGACAACCTTAATTGCAAGACACCGTATCTGATGCTGACTCAAACCCACTTGTCTGCTCCTGACTCAAACTCGGCTAACCTGAAGAGATCATCAGGTCCTCAGAGGACATAGCAAGATACATATAAACATGCCTATCTAACAGTTTTATCATGTGTAAGAAATAAACAAGAAAGACAGAGCAAGACAAGTGGCTATGAACATGAACACTAGAACAACTACGTATAAATGAGCTGCCGGATGAACAATGAACACGAGATCAATAGAAAACTAAACCCTCACCCCGAGTGTGGAATCACGGGTTTGAACTAGGCACTAACCCTCGTCCCGAGTGTGGACTCTCTGGTTAGCTCAAGGCAAACACCCTCGTCCCGAGTGTGGACTCTCTGGTGCCAATGAATACGACAAACACCTCGTCCCGAGTGTGGACTCTCTGGTGCACTGATCAACCCTCGTCCCGAGTGTGGACTCTCTGGTTGTGTAAAACGATAATCAAGGATTTAGCAGTTCACTACACGTACTCGATCTATGACACGACTCAAGCAAGGTACTGGTGAGAAACTCCAAATGTGAACTACACGACCAAACAAGAACACGACTATATATCAATGAAACGACTCAACAGTATATAATATGAAGAGCACATGTCCATAAACAAAGATTGGATAATAAAAGGAAATGCATGTAAATAAAACTGTAGAGGGAGGCAAGGTATACTTACCTGTTGTCCAAGATTTTGTGCAAGTCTTAGTCCAAGGCCTAGTCAAGAACACCTATATACAAACACAACATTAATATCCTATAATATACCTTTATATGTTTTGTATATATAATAATACATTATTGCATCTAACTATTTGTCTATCACTATTTTATTAATTTAATTATAACCATCCTCACTTTCCATTAGTCCAACAATTTTAATATATATCCACTAACAAGGATTCTTATTGAATAAAAATCATTATGGGGGCTTAAGTGAAAAGTGTTACTTTAAAAAAGCAAAGATCAGAATTAATTCTTCCGAGGTATACACATATTAAATATATTATTTAAACAACTAAGTGACAAATGGGGAGTTGATTTATTAATTTCTTTTAGGGACTAAAGTGAAATATTTCCATCAACTTATTTATTATACTTGAACACATGTCCAGCATCGAGAAACCATGGGAACACGTGAACAATTCCTTTCTCTCAAGTGGAAAGCATATAGGGAGACTAAACCATATATTTAATGATAACTATATTTATGCTACAATCCGCTCAGTACTCCTTCTTCTTCCTCCCGATGAAGACCTCTACATGTTCTATTTTTTTCTAACTAATTAATAAATATAAGAGCTTACGAAAATTGATACAACTAAACATGAACACAGTGATGGTGTTATCTACTCCTTCCTATTACTAAAGAGAGGAAACTTACAAAAAATGAACTCGGCAAGGCGAGAGGTGTCAGGATGCTCTCAGCACAGATGTATCTCCCGGCTGTACGAGAGGTGTCCGGATGCTCTCGGCAAAGCAGTGCCAGCTTGTACGCTGACTTCGGGTCGGGCCGCTCAACTATCACTGGGCTCCGACACGGCGTAGGGAATGAGGCATCGGCAGGATGCAACCTCGGGTGCGGCCACAAATTCCTACTGTCGTGGCGATCTCGACAAGGGGAAGAATAGAAGAGAAGTTGAGAGCAGCTAAGAGAGATGAAGCCGATGATAATTTTAGGTTATCCGAAAATAAGCTACTCCCTAATGTATATATGTAGGTAGGGATGTCATACTAATAGAGATAAGTTATAAGTTGAATTTGAAAAGGAATTATGAATGCTGATCCCATCTCCATAAGGATTCTCTATAATCCTTTCACACATCTGTTCTTATTTTATTTGGTCCTATCTAAAAATATTTAGAGTTTCGTATTTATAAATATCTACATATCCCTATTTAATAACTATACTATCATATATATTCATTCCTCTAAGCCTAGTTAATAATACAAAAAAATATATAATATGGGAAAAATTAAAATTTTGGACAGGGGATTTACAACCTACCCACCTTAGAAGAATTTTGTCCTCGAAATTCAATAAAACTATGATATACTATGATGAGAAGTCTAACATATTGCTATAAAATTATTGCAAATACTCGCAAGCCAAAATTGAATATAGTACATATTAATAATGCTACTACTATAATCTACTAAAAATTTCTTCCATCTGCTCCTTGTGGTGTCGCCACATCCTCTGTGCTCATGGCAAAAGCTTGCCCTCCTTCTGCGGTTGGTTGTGGTAGGGCACTCGCGTTTCTCTTCGGACAATCTCGAGATAGATGCTGGTTGGATCCACAAGTATAACACAACCCTAACCATCTACGACAATCTTCTTGGACGTGGCCCCTCTTTTTGCAATACTGGCAGGTAGAAACATCTTGGACTTGATTTGGGGCTGCTCGTGGCTGCTGATGATGTTGCTGTGCTGAGGTCTTCCCTAAAATATTAGAACATTTTGTAGGTGCTGATTGGTTTTCGCCTCCTCTGAATGCGTCTCAATTCCTCTTCGGCTTGTGGCTCAGCTCTTCTTCTACAGCTTGGACGATTTCCAAAATCTTCTCGTAATTGGCGGCTCGACTGGTGGTGATGGCTAGACGAATCTCGTGAGATAGTCCCTTCCTGAATCGTTGCGCCTTGCCTTCAGGGGTGCTGACTAAGCTCTCTACGAAACGGTTGAGGCGAGAAAACTTCGATGTGTACTCATCGACGGTGTGGTTGCCTTTCTCTAGGTGCTCAAACTGACTCACCAACGCCTTTTGTGCTACGTATGGATAGAATTTCTTCTTGAATAGTCACTTGAATTCTTTCCAAGTCACGTCTGGAGTTGAAAATCGAGGTTCGCCTTGGTACCACGTCCGTGCGATATCGAAAAGCTGTCCACTAGCTGACTCGATCTTCAGATCTTCTGGGACTCGGGCCATCTTCAGGTATCGTTCCACGTTTTCTAACCACTCGTCAGCATAGAGGATCCCCTCGGTCTCATGGAATTCCCTGGGCCGGAGGTCCATAAAGTTCTTGGAAGTTCCAGGGCACTGTCGCGGAGCATCTCTAATATGAAGAGCCTCTCTCAAAGTGTTGCGAAACATGTTGGCTTGCTGCTGAAAGATCCCCAGGAGTGTAACATTGTCCAGTGTCGGTGGCGGAGGTAAAACAGGTGCTGGATACATCGGAGGTGCTGGATGCATCATAGGAGTCGGGTACATAGCTGGTGCTAGATGCATGGCTGGTACTGGATGTGGAACGCGTGCTGGATGCAGGACTTGTGCTGGCGGTAGGACAGATGCTGGTGGCAGAACGGGTGCTAGTGGTGGAGTCTGCGGAGGAAACTACGGAGGTGGTGGGATGTCGTCTCTGCGGAATCTTGAGAACTGCGGTTGTGGCGGATTGCTCATATGAGTGAGCTGGCCTCCTTGTGTCGGTGGGGTCATATATGTGAAAAAGCATCCTGCAGTCGGTGGAGTATTCAGGGAAGCGTTGTTCCTGTCTTGTGAATCCATTTACTGTAATAAAAAAAACATTTAGTCGCTGAAGAATTTTAAGCAGGATGCAAGTCAAGGATTTAATGAAACCAAGGACAGAGATCAATGTTGTTTTCAAAAGACGTGAATGAGATCCTAAGTTTCTAATCCTATTTGCAGGCTCACGTCGGTACAGTGACGTAACCGAAGTGATTAATTCAGACCTGCATGGGCCACCAAAAAAACTTGTCACAACCCGCACCCGCTTTCGGATACGAAGCGTATCCAAGCCCAGCCTATGCCGCAGTGTCGACAGTAGAACGCTGTCTATAACTCACAAGTCACTGAATCTAGTATCACATAGAAATCTATATCTCATCCACAGAATAATCAAGACACAACCAAGATCAATGAATATCCATAAAACTAAGCAATAATGAATATAAACTGCATGTTTTCAAGAATCAAAGTCACGTCCGGTGGACATAAATCTACTCAATAGATGAAAAATAGAGAAATACATGAAATAACTAACTGAGTACAAATTGCTAATCAAGACAACCTTAACTGCAAGACACCGCAGTCTGATACTGACTCAAACCCACTCGTCTACTCCTGACTCAAACTCGGCTAACCTGATGAGATCATCAGGTCCTCAGAGGACATAGCAAGATACATATAAATATGCCTATCTAACAGTTTTATCATGCGTAAGAAATAAACAAGAAAGATAGAACAAGACAAGTGGCTATGAACACAAAAACTAGAACAACTACGTATAAATGAGCTGCCGGATGAAAAATAAACACGAGATCAATGGAAAACTAAACCCTCATCCCGAGTGTGGAATCACGGGTTTGAACTAGGTACTAACCCTCGTCCCGAGTGTGGACTCTCTGGTTAGCTCAAGGCAAACACCCTCATCCCGAGTGTGGACTCTCTGGTGCCAATGAATACGACAAATACCCTCGTCCCGAGTATGGACTCTTTGGTGCACTGATCAACCCTCGTCCCGAGTGTGGACTCTCTGGTTGTGTAAAACGATAATCAAGGATTTAGCAGTTCACTACACGTACTCGATCTATGACACGACTCAAGCAAGGTACTGGTGAGAAACTCCAAATGTGAACTACACGGCCAAACATGAACATGACTATATATCAATGAAACGACTCAACAGTATATAATATGAAGAGCACATGTCCATAAACAAAGACTGGATAATAAAAGAAAATGCATGTAAATAAAACTGTAGAGGGAGGCAAGGTATACTTACCTGTTGTCCAAGATTTTGTGCAAGTCTTAGTCCAAGGCCTAGTCAAGAACACCTATATACAAACACAACATTAATATCCTATAATATACCTTTATATGTTTTGTATATATAATAATACATTATTGCATCTAACTATTTGTCTACCACTATTTTATTAATTTAATTATAACCATCCTCACTTTCTATTAGTCCAACAATTTTAATATATATCCACTAACAAGGATTCTTATTGAATAAAAATCATTATGGGGCTTAAGTAAAAAGTGTTACTTTAAAAAAGCAAAGATCAGAATTGATTCTTCCGAGGTATACACATATTAAATATATTATTTAAACAACTAAGTGACAAGTGGGGAGTTGATTTATTAATTTCTTTTAGGGACTAAAATGAAATATTCCCATCAACTTATTTATTATACTCGAACACATGTCCGGCATGGAGAAACCATGGAAACACGTGAACAATTCCTTTCTTCTCAAGTGGAAAGCATATAGGGAGACTAAACATTATATTTAATGATAACTATATTTATGCTACAATCCGCTCAATACACCTTCTTCTTCCTCCTGAGGAAGACCTTTACATGTTCTATTTTCTTCTAACTAATTAATAAATATAAGAGCTTACGAAAATTGTACAACTAAACATGAACACAATGATGATGTTATCTACTCTTTTCTATTACTAAAGAGAGGAAACTTACAAAAAATAAACTCGGCAAGGCGAGAGGTGTCAGAATGCTCTCGGCACAGATGTATCTCCCAGCTGTGCGAGAGGTGTCAGGATGCTCTCGGCAAGGAAGTGCCAGCTTGTACGCTGACTTCGGGTCGGGCCGCTCAACTATCACTGGGCTCCGACAAGGCGTAGGGGATAAGGCATCGGCAGGGTGCAACCTCGGGTGCGGCCACAAATTCCTACTGTTGTGGCAATCTCGACGAGGGGAAGAATAGAAGAGAAGGTGAGAGCAGCTAAGAGAGATGAAGCCGATGATAATTTTAGGTTATCCGAAAATAAGCTACTCCCTAATGTATATATGTAGGTAGGGATGTCATACTAATAGAGATAAGTTATAAGTTGAATTTGAAAAGGAATTATGAATGCTGATCCCATCTCCATAAGGATTCTCTATAATCCTTTCACACATCTGTTCTTATTTTATTTGGTCCTATCTAAAAATATTTAGAGTTTCGTATTTATAAATATCTACATATCCCTATTTAATAACTATACTATCATATATATTCATTCCTCTAAGCCTAGTTAACAATACAAAAAAAATATATTATGGAAAAAATTAAAATTTTGGACAGGGGGTTTACATACTTTGTGCACGTTCATCAGATCGAGATGAACCTTACGCCAACAGGACTATCATTTTTCTGGTCCTGTATGCCAAGTTTGGTCCGATTCTGAGACAGTTGATCGGATCGCCGTTTTGTGGGCCCCACGATCTGATTCAACGGACGTTTTTGTGCACGGCCCACCAGAATCCACAATTGGACATACCATTGGGTTCGTATCATCAAAACGAATCCGTAGACATATAGTTTAATGACTTTAGAGACCATTGACCCTGACACGTTTTTCGGTACAAAGCGGGTCCAACGACGGACACCATTTTGGCCCAATATTACTGTTTTGTCCCTGTGTCCATAATTGGACTTAAGGATAGACAATCCTAGCTAATTTGACTATTCTGAGAACGTTGGTAATATTTGTTTCAACTTTCGGAGATAGTTGTGATGATTTGGACTTTATGGCTTACCAATTGACTATATTTTGTTGGATCTGCGTGCAACCTCCAGGCAAGATACCTTGCCTCCCTCTACAGTTTAATTTCATGCTTATAGTTTTTCCTGTGATTATTTGGTTATCATTTGGTTACTCTAGTTCTATGGATTTATATGTTATTATCAGTTCTCTAGTCGACTTGGTTATATATATGTTCTTCATACCATGTTCACTAGTTCTTTGACTTGTCTGTATATCATCTTCATGACTTGATAGTGTATATATGCCAGGCTTGTTCACCTTATGAGTTCATATTAGAGTTGTCCTTACCCAGGTCTTGACTGAGTTGTACCTTGTCGTTACTTGTACCTCGACTGGTTCGTGTCATAGAACGAATACGTGTAGTTGAACTGCTAAATCCTTGTTATTGTTTCCTTGGCACCAGAGAGTCCATTCGAGACGAGGGTGTTTGTCATGTTCATTGGCACCAGAGAGTCCACACTCGGGACGAGGGTTGGCCATTTACACCAGAGAGTCCACACTCGGGACGAGTGTGTTTGTCGTGTTTACTTGCATCAGAGAGTCCATATTCATGACGAGGATGAAGTACTTGCATTAGAGAGTCAACATTTAGGATGAGGATGTAGTACTTGCACCAGAGAGTCCACACTCGGGACGAGGGTGCCTTGCCGTGAACTAACTAGAGAGTCCACACTCGGGACGAGGGTTAGTGATTAGTTTAAACCTACGAGTCCACTCGGGACAAGGGTTTGGTATTCCACTGATCTCGTATTCGCTTGTTCATCTAGCAGATCAGTTACATGTAGTTGTTCTTGTATTCCAGTTCATAGTCACCTGTCATTAGCCGCTTGTCGTTAGTCACTTGTTAGCAGTTTGGTCATAGTCTCTCGCCATGTTAAGTGTCGTTCCTTGTTTATATCCTGTTTATATTTCCATGCATGATTAAACTTCTAGATAGGCATGTTTTTATGTATCTTGCTATGTTTCCTGAGGACCTGATGATCTCTTCAGGTTTAGAGATTGCATGGAGTTAGTTAGCAGAGCGGGATGGTAGAGGATTACGATACATGATACAGGTATTTGTTTGTGATATTTCTTTATTATCCTCTCGTGCTTTATTTTTCGTATCATGATATATATTCTGCTTATTTTATAGACTCATATCATTCTTGGAGTCTAATCGGACAATATGATAAAGGGCTACAGACCATGACCCATAATTGTTCATTCATGTTTCATATTCTTATTGTGGATTGAGATATAGATTGTATTACCATGATTTGGCAGTATACCATAGCCTTGACAGCGTTTACGTATTCGAGTCGGGTTGGAGTCCGCTTGATGCGTAGCTGGCTTGCTCACGTGCTTGCATCCAAAAAGCAGGTGCGGGTCATGACAAGTTTTTTTGGTAGCCCATACAGGTCAGAGCATATCGTATCGGTTACGTAACTGTACTGATACGAGCCTGCGGATTTGACTAAACTCTTAGAAATCTCAATCCACACTGCCTTGAAAATTCTCCTATAAATTCTCTACGTCCTTGAAAACTCCATATTTGCTCTCGATTATACTTCCTTGTTTTTCGTACCTTTGATTTTTGTCTCCTCCTATTTCGGGGTAACAAACGATCGTACTATCTAGAATTTATCAAAAATTCTTAGGTTATAATATAATATTACTTGACTATTGAATATTTGGTTGTTTTTAAATATGAGGAATTATAGATGCCATACGCCCTAGATATCTGTTGATAGAATTGTTAGCAACTAGTTAGAAGATTATAAGATTTTAGTGACCGTTTTTTAGGAGTAGTGTGACCAAAGGTGGGTAGAAGTCCTCAAGTATTCGGAGTTATGAAATGACTAAAGAAGGTTATAAAATATTTTGAGAGGCTAAATTTGAGGAGATTAAGGTAATATTAGGCTTTTTTTTTGAATTTTAAGGAATAGTTATGAATTAGAATTTCGAGGACGAAATTATTTTAAGGTGGGTAGATTTGTAGCCTCCCTTTCCAAAAAAATTTTTGAATTATTTTTTTATTATTTATTTGATTTAAATGGTGATTTTTAGGATTTTATAAATGATTATTTAGTTAATGATTTCGGTAGATGACTTTAGCCATAGTTGAGTTTCGAAGTATCAGGTGATTAGAAATCATGGCACGGATAGTGCCATGGCGTGCTTTGACTAGTGTATTAGCCCTGGTAGGGAAGGCCAAGCCATAGTGACGTCCTAACTAGGAAAATCAGGCCAAGTTGCGACTTAACCCTTACCGAAGATTTTATTTATTATTTAATTATATTATTGAGTTTTAGAGAACCCGGTTGTACCGAACCTGTCCAAATTGGGCCCAAGTCCAATCCAAGCCCATGTAGGCATATAGTGGGACCAAATACGACATTGTAGACATGTTTGTAAAATGCGAATATTTTTGTATATATTTTTAGGAATTGGCAATTATTTTCTAAATATTTGTTATAGGTAGATTATAGGTATTATTATTATTAAATAATGTTTTACAAAATTTGTATGATCTTCTGGAGCCAGATAAGTAGTGCGCATGTTATATCCATCAGAAATGACTTTTGGGCTATTTTAATTGTTAATAGGATTTTTATTATCATTAATATTCATTTGTTGTTATTAAATGATAATGATTTATAATTATTAAATCATTTATTATATAAATGATTATATGTGTATATATATTTCTATAAATAAGACGCTATGTTATGAATATATATTATTAGGATATTATTTGGTTGCTGTGAATATTTATTGTGGTAGTGGTAGGTATGCATAGAAGGTATTTATAAATATATAAAGAGTTATATAAATAAATACATAAATGTATGTGTATATATAAATATATTTATAATATATATGGGTGTAAATGTGTATGTATATATAAATGTATATAAATATATGTGTGTATGTATACGTATATGTGTATATATATAAATGTATATATATATATATATATATATATATATATATATATATATATATATATATATATAAATGTATATATATAATAGTTGCTAAAAAGGAAAAAGGAAAAGAAAATAAAAGACTAACATCAGCCCAGCCCAGAAGCCAAGGCCGAGCCCAGCTGAACATCAGCCCATGCAAAAACCCCTCAGCCCACAGGCTGAGCCCCCAACCGAGCACAGGAAACCCCACACCTATCCCAGCCAGCCCGAGAGCACTGGATGCATATATACGTATGTGTATATTATATATCGAGAGAGATAGAGAGATCGATATAGAGAGAGAACAACTAAAAAAACCCTAACCCTAAACTCAACACGCCGCCACCACCACCGCGGCCTCCCCGTGCCGTCCTTCGGCTAACCGCCGGCCAAGCAGCGTGGATGCACGCACAGTGCAGCGGAGGTGGGAGCAGCAGCAACCGCCCCGAACAGCCAACTTCACAGGTAACGTTCTTCCAAGTTCTTTCATCGAATCTCGAACCAATGGGTTCGATAGGAGCACAACCTATAGGGCTTTAAGTCCCGTCAAATATTTTGTAGGATGCAGCCTTAGGTTATCATTTATATCGATCAAAGTCGAGGAAAAACAGTCCAAAATAGAGCATTGGAAGCAAACCAACGACACCACTTTGCACCCAATTTTATTCCAAACCATACACGATTTCACAGAACCACTTAAACAGTAATATAGACAACATATAGGACTTCAAAAATCAATTCGTAGTTTTGAAGTTCATTGTTTATGTAGGGAGTAAACTGTTTGCCAAATCACAGAAAAATATACGAAACCTGTTTTGAAAAACCTTAAATTTCACCCGATACGACGTACGTCCCGCCAAACCGGGCGACGTAGTCGCGAACCGAAAGCATCGAAAGATGCGTAACGGCTTCGTGGACGTGTGGGCTTTGACGGAATTCAAATTGGTTGCATGTGCGCGACGAATTTGATGCGTATCCGTCAAAATTTACCGTATCGGCTTCTGTGCAAATTTCCTAGTTACTTTGTGCACGTTCGTCAGATCAAGACAAAACTTATGCCAACAGGACCGTATCATTTTTCTGGTCCTGTATGCCAAGTATGGTCCGATTCTGAGACAGTTGATCGGATTGCCGTTTTGTGGGCCCCACGATCCGATTCAACGGACGTTTTTGTGCACGGCCCACTGGTATCCACAATTGGACATACCATTGGGTTCTTGTCATCAAAAAGAATTCGTAGACATATAGTTTGATGACTTTAGAGACCATTGACCCTGGCACGTTTTTCGGTACAAATCGGGTCCAACGGCGGACACCGTTTTGGCCCGAAATTAGCGTTTTTGCCCCTGTGTCCAGAATTGGACTTAAGGACAGGCAGTTGTAACGCCCCAGTCCCAAAATACGTAGGACCAAGTACGTAGGCATGCCAGCTGTATACATACGAAATACATGGACCTCGTATGTATACATAAGCTGTAAATGTAGTAATCCAAGACAACTAAATCTCATCCACAATAAAAGGATTAATAATATAGAAATCAACTTGAATATTTATGATACAATCGTTGGGCGGAGACAAAGTCCACTACCAACTAATTTAAATAGAGAAGAAATATTCAAAGAAAGCGATTGGTCGAGCGAAGCAATGACAAGTCCAAAAGCAGTCATCACGAAGGAAGGAATGGCCTTAGCTAGAGCACCTGCAAAAAATCACGAAAACACACACCTGGGGAAAAACCAGGTCCTCAGAGGGACGTAACAAGACACATAATATCATGCCAATAAACTGAATAAATAAAGCTCAATAAAAAAGTATGCATGCGTAAAGGTTCCTAACCATTCTATGTGGATTTAATTTAGAGGATAATGTTCTACGCAGGGGTTGTCTCAAGCATGTAATAAATAGTGGCCAACAAGTAGCGCTCATCCGAGAAACTATCGGTCGGGTAACACGTAGCGCTCATCCGAGACACTATCTCCCAAATGTGTGTAAAATAAAAGTAGCCCCTATGCTAGTAGCTGTCCCCTCCCCCCAATGATACTATACGTGTGTCGTAACCATGACACACAAACACGTGTCGTTTCTACCAAACTATTTTAATATAGATAACTGTCAAGTCTTCTAATCATGCATCTATTGACAGTTATTCCTACGCATGCGCACGGGGGATCAGCCCACACGCAAGTGACCTCTATATGATACTCACAACTCTCACACACAACTCGTGTACAATCGTGACAAGTCAATGAGACACACTAAATTTGACGGTAGTCCCTTAACTCTAAGCCAATTTTATAAAATATTGTAATTTGCATCTACATATAATTTAGAAAGAAACAACTTGAAAATAAACACATCATGTATGGTATTGAGCAGGAAATTTAAACAGTAAAGGCAAGGTGTCTTGCCTGAGGTGTCGCCTAGTGTGACGCCGAGTGTGGTGCCATGATTCAACAAGTCCTGTTCTGCCCGATTGCCAAGACCAGTAGGTGGGGGGTTCGAAGTCATGAGAAATTAGGACACGATTAGTCGTAAGCAATGGGATAATTGGAAAGAAAATTTGGGGAGTAGATGAATATACAACTTCTTAGAAATTATTTATATTACTTTAAAAATATGTTTACTTGTAAAAATTTATTTACGGCAATACTTCGAAAATATGTATATATAATAATTTTGAAAATTATTAGTCAAAATATACGTTTAGATGAATACTTGAAAAAAAATTAATATATACATCGTAGAAAAGTAATTTTTTATTAATCAGAATATTTAATAAAATATAGGAAAAATAATTTCTGGCTATTTTGTGTTGTCAAACAAATTTTCTATTTATTTAATAAAACAGAATGATACAATAAAAATTTCTAAAAAATCATAATCATAACCAAAGTTTTAAATTAATAATAATGATAAAATAATAACAGTAATAATATAATAATAATAATTAATGATAATAATAATAATACTAACATTAATTTATAATAGTAATATCTAATAATAAAACTAATATTGATATTAATAATAAATGATAATAATAACCGTATAAGTTTTTAAAAGTTATTTATTCCTAATCCTTCACAGAAGGAGAGAGAGAGAGAGACTGAAGAAAAGTGGGTTTTCTCACCCGAGGAGTTGGCCGGCTCGTGGAGGCGCTCGGGGCTCAGCGCCGGGGCGTGCTGCCCTGGAGACGGCGGGGACGTGGATATGTGGAGGTGCGGCGACCGGTGGCGCTGTGGATCGGAGCGACTAGGGCGGAGGAGCAGAGGAGAGACTTCGCCGGTGGTGGCGCGTTGAGACTCCGGAGGCGGCGACGAAGGGTTGAAGCGGGCGGCGCTCCGGCGGTGTGGTCCAGCGCGGAGGCGCTGGCCACAGGTGGCCTTGGTGGAAGCGGAGCGCCTCAGGATTCTTGGGGGAGTTCGGCACCTGGCTCGGAGGTTGATGGGGGCGACGCCAGATCTGGGCGCGGCGAATCTCGCGGAGGCGACGGCCCAGGGTCGGCGGCAGCCAGAATTAGGGCTCGGCGAGGTCCACGGAAATGGGCGGCTCCTCTAGGGTTTCGACGGAGCGACTGCTGGCCGCGGCTCCTGAGGAAGGGGCGGTGGTGCAGTAAGTTCGACGGCGGGGACGCGGTCGCCGACAAGGAGGGAAAGCAGCGGTAGCTACTCCGGCGCTCGACGGCGTCAGGTTAGGATTTCTCCTCCTCCTTTCTCTGTGATGGCGATGGTGGAGAGGAAGAGGTGGTGGTGATGGTCGAAACTGTTGGCCGGTGAAGGTGGTGGTTGTCGGTTGTCTCCGGCTAGGTCGGCCGGAGACGGTGAGATGGGCACGGAGGTGCTGGCCCACGAAGATAGAGGATTCGGTTTGTGGCAGCGATGGTAGAGGACAGGGACGGTGCTGTTGCTGGGTGACCGTGGTGGTCGGGTGATAGCGGCGGTGGTGGTTGTTCGATAGGAAGGGGTGGCTGGAAGAGTCGGGGCACGACGAGACGGGTGCTGGCAACGAGATGGGTCTCGGTAGGATTACTACGGTGGAACAGGGGATGAAGGTGTTGGCGTAGGTTTAGATTGTTGAAAGTCGCCGTATCGGGAGTGTCCGACACGACTGGGTGGGTGTCACATAATTTTCTGTATTTGTAACGGGAAACATATAGTGGATGGGAGGCACAGACACGACGCACAATATGTGGATTATGGTAAAAATCTGGAAGAGTACCTGCCTATTTATAGGATGTGGGAATTTCCAGTTGGATAATGATTAGGAGTAGTTTAAACCCAATTAGATATTTCATAATTAATTTAAAAATCAATCAAATTCAAATTCAAATCAAAATCTAATTCCAAATACAATTCAAATTTAAATCATATCCCTCCAGTTTAAAATCAATTTAAGTAAATCAAATTCCAAATATAGTTATTAGTTTACTATTTAAATGTATCCATGGAATCAAATCAAAATTTAAATTGCCACAAATATTTCAAAAATACGTTTTCCAAAAAATACTATAATTAATTTCGAAAATGCATTATTATAATAAAATATTAATATTAATAAATCTTGAAAATTATATTATATATATAAATGCAAATTAATGTATCTCAATTTGCATAAAATAAACTTTAAGTAAAATATAATTAATTATTATATATATTATTTGAACTAAAAAAAAATAGAAAAAATATTTTTCAAAAAAATATGTACGCTCGCACATATTCGCACTCGGCGAGCAAGAAAATAAATGTTGTACGCGACGTAAAATACGACTACGCGACGTACAATACAAAAATTTAAATCAGTACCTGTCACACCCCAGTTCCGGAATACGGGAACGTGCACGGCCAACTACACCATATAAGGTACGAATACGCTATACGATGATGACGGTTGTCCAGTCTGGTTGGGTATCCTAGCATGCAATCAATCTATGGCCTAAATCCGATCTCATATCCACAGGTAAATCACAATGAAGCAATATCAAGAGAGATAATCATATGAAAAACAGGAAATACTCATATAAAAATCTGGAATCTACAGTACAGGATAATAATATAGACAAGTATACCTTCCCACAGTTCTTAGCATGGTCTGGAACTGAAGCACACCCTCCAAGTCAAGTCTGGAAGATCCACCGGGTCGGTCTCAGACAATCTGGGAACAATCCAGGGTTGGTCAGGCCAACCGCAGCAAGTACCAGAAAGGAAGGCTCAAGGACGGGCGAAAAAAACCAGCAGGATAAAATATGACAAGAATAACATCTAAAAACAGTAAATAAAGGTAAGGGATCGTGCGGTACCAACGCACGATAACAATCCACAAGTAAGTGAAGCTAACACAATCACAATCTCCCTAGCATCCACTAACACCTGCATTGTCAGCTGGAAATCAATATCAGCTGGCTAGCAGACAACAAGCCAAACAACACAGAAGGACAAGCGGCCACACAATGCCTACGGCTTGCTATTATTAGCTAACTAGGGTTATCACAGGCCTAATTACTAACAAGATGCAATGAGACTTCAAAGTCCAGCTTCTGCTTGCTACTACCCGAATGGCCCCAGCAAAAGAAAAAGATAGATATAGCAGGCACACTGCAGTAAGATACATGTGCCCTAAAGAAGTGCCACACTCGACGGAGGGCTGGGGATGCGCTCATCTCGACGGATAGCAACAAATCCCTAGTATATATATAGATACATAGGGCCGGGGTCAGACAAGCAACAGGTCACTGGAAAGTCCCTATAAAATACATGATTAATCTAGTTATTAGCCTAGTCGGTTTCATTATGGATCCCTGACCGTGGTACTCAGGGATCCATGTCCTAGACATGATGCAAGACAAGACTGGACTGGTGGCTTATACAAGCACAATCAAGAGAAATCAACCACGGTGTCAAGACGGGGTCACGCTGAGCAAGTCAGGACTGGCTGTCGCAACAGCCATCAAGAGTAAACATGCCATGTCGAGAGTACTAGTCAGGAGTGCGCCACCACGGGCCACTATCAAGAATCAAGAATATACATGCCAGGTTTACTGTCAAGTCCAGAATGCTAGTCAGGAGTGCACCTCTACGGGCCACTAATCAAGAATCAAGACAGGTCCAGGTCATCGTGTAATACCAGGAACAAGGTCAAACCTATCAGTCACAAGAAGTCACATGCGCAAATCGTGACATGGATATCAAGTCGGGTACAAGATCAGAATCTCTACTATAATAGTCTCTCAAGTACACATAGGAACCTACAGCTCAAATCATCAAGTCGATCCGTCCACCTTATCAAACTATCAGGAGTCTCCTAGCTACGATAGAAATCAATATCATGTCAGGAAGGTCAATAACCAAATACCAAGCTAATCACTATAAGCAACGCTAGGCCCTCAGGCTCACAAGAATCCTCCAAGTCTATGATCACAAGCCACTAGAAAATGAGCCCCTCAACTACCAAGACATAGCAATCAAACCAGGTTCCCCAACTACCGGAATACACAAAGGTACCAGGTTTTGGGCGTTTGGAAAGTCGAATAAAAATTATATAATAATACCCTCGATATTCTTCTCGTTCCACGAAATATTCGAAATCACCAAAATCCAAGAAATCCACATAGATCCACCAAGTCAATATTCCGAGATCGTACTCTCCATAATACTCAATCCTCAGTCATATCCACAAGTCACAATTCCCAATACATAGGACAACTATAAGCTCTATCTCGCTAGACTAGGACAACTCCTAGAATAAATGGTCAGAGGACAAGTATATATTAATTAAATACCATCAGAAAAGTGGCAAGGATTGCGTGAACCACTCTGGAGCAGACCCACAACCCTTAAACCAAACAAGGACCAGGGTTGCAGACCATCTTCCGAGTAGAACCGCGCTCCTTATGCTATCCGACAGACAAGACAGGTCAGGAGCTAGACGACTAATCTAGTATGGAGTCTACCTAGCAGGTAATGGGATCAGGTATACTATACCAAGGTGAACAGGCACGAGCCCAGTCTAGCAAACCAAAGGAATGGTTCTGCCCAATCCTTCGAACCAAATTCCCGACCAAGAATTTTAGAAGAATTCGGCAGAGTCTCCTCTGTACTCTGGACAGGAGCTCCCAGCAAATTGGGGCTAAAATCCACTCGGCGCAACCCGCCGTGGAATCGCAGAATCGCAGACTGAGAACACTAAGTCTCAGCTACCAGCAGCACTACGATGCATACTGGAAACAAATTGATAGCCGAGAACACTAAGCTCCGGCCTTCAGCAGCGCTACGAGGCGTACTGGGAAATCAATCGAACCCGAGACCACTAAGTCCCGGCCTCCAGCAGCGTTACAATTCGTACTGGACGCCAAGCCAACATGCATAATAATAAAATAACCGCCTCGCAGGGCGCACCACAACACATGCCCATAAATCCCTAACCCAAGCACAATCACCGCCACAAGTAAAGTTAGCCAAAGCCGTTACCCGACCGCGAGTCGGACACGGGGCACATGGGGACAATCCGTACAGTGAGTCGTGCTCGTATCCTCGGAGGTGTGGATGACCCATCCGAGTCGTCCGATACGGTCTATCCCAGTATCGGACCAAGCTATCCTAAGTTATCACCATGGCAGTTCTACTACTAGGCTACACTAATCATGGTTATAAAATTTACAAGTACAAATTAATTAAATGAAATATAATCCAGGAGAGAGGGCAAGAGCCGTCGATGAGCAAGGGATACTTGCCTAGAGGGCTCGGCTAGGTAAGCAAGTCTTCGGCAGTCGTGATCCACGCTAGCACGCCAATCGAGATCCTCAGAACATACAATAAACAATCATTAGAATTAAATAATATAATAATAGAATAATCACAAGAGATGGCAGAAGGCTATACCGTGTGGGTCCCGTAAGCAGTACAGGGATCGGACACGGAAACCGAGGCACACGGACCGATACGGGTACGTAAACCGAGACATGCACGTATATCGAGACACGCACGAGAATCGAGATGACATGAATATCGAGATGGCACGAATATCGAGATGAACGGGAAATACGTGCACGTAAATCGAGACATGCACGTAGATCGAGAAAATCACGAATATCCAGATGGTGCACGAATCATGCGACACGCAAATCGAGACGTGCACGCAAACCGAGGCAACACAAGATACAAGGTGATACGCAAAGTAATACGGCACGCAAATCGGTGTGTGTACGTAAATCGAGGCGGCATGGGTCACGAGGTAGGCACAAAGGCCGAGACACAAAAATTGAGGCGGTGCACAAATCGAGATGGCACGGTGCCCGAGGCAGCAAGGGGCTCAAGGCGTCCCGCTGCCCGAGGCAAAACGTGTGTCTAGGTGCACAAAAACCGAGGCTGCATATGACCCAAAATCACGGGGAACGAGGAAGCGCACCAACCGAGGGTGCGCTGCCCGAGACGACACGCTGCACGGGGCAGCACGTATCCCGAGGGTGCACAGACCAAAAAAAAGGAGAGAGGAGGCGGAGGAGGATCTCACCAGAGGGGGTTACCGGCGGAGAGGGAGGCGGCCGGAGCTACTAGGGGAGGCTGGAGGAGGACGGAAGCAGCGGCAGGGGCCCACGGAGGAGGCCGGCCGGAGAAGATGGCAGAGGTGGTGGCCGCGGCGCTGGTGGTGGTAGCTGAAGGCAGTGGTCGCGACGAAGGGGGCTCGGGAGAGGAGATCGAGAGGTCGGGATAGGGAGGAGGAGCTCGGGGCGACAAGAGAGAAAGGGGGAGGTGCTGGCCGGAGCTGAGGGCTCGGCCAGGCAAAGGTGGCCGGAGGCCATGGCGGTGGCGGCTGAAGGAAGACGACGATGATGATGAGGGCGGTGGCGGTGAGGGCTGGAGATGGTGGCGATCGCGGCTCCGGGAGAGGGGCGGAGGTGATAGAAGTGGCAGGGGTCGCGGTGGAGGAGCTTCGGCTAGGTGGTGGTGGCAGGCGGTGCAGGTGGTAGTGTCGGCTAAGGGAACGACGGTGGCGCCGGATGGAGGAGGACTGGGAAAGGAGAGGGGGTGGAGAGTGAGGATGGGAGGGGAGTGCTCCATGGAGAGAGAGAGGAAGAAATCGAGAGTGAAGGGGGGGTGAGTCGGCCGGTTCTCCAGAGATGGGAAGGAGGGAGAGAGGGGAGTTAGGTAGGGGGAGGGTGAGAGTGAGGGAGAGAGAGAGAAAGAGAGAGGGGTTAGGTAGATATTTGGGAAGGGTAGATTAGGAACAAGAAATTAATAATAATAATAATAATGAGGATAAAATTACCTCCAAGAAAATAATAAAAATTTCAAGAATACCCCAAAAATTAAAATCCTCTAAATACAATAATACGGTCAAATACGTACCTCAAAATAGGAATATTACAGTACCAAAATTTAAATAAATAAAAAAATAGTAAAAAATTAGGGGTTTTACATCCTACCCAACTTAAAAGAATTTCGTCCTCGAAATTAAGAATAAGTAGGGGGTGAGAAGGTACAAGGGTTAGCGATAAGGAAGCACAGTCAATTCATTGGGCGAGACAAGGAAACGACGTTGAATGAAAACAGACATTAGTGTCACGAATTTAATAAATGCGAAGATAACCATGGGTTAACGCAAGAAGGAAAATGTTTTAAGATGACGCACAATAAGCAATAGTATGGGTTCAAGTAAAGTAAAATAAATTTGAGACCTTACAGTTATGGTCTCTAGAGAGTAGGTTGAGGGCACGATTTAGAGAGCGAATTAGATTTCACTCCTATATTTAAGCGATTATAAAGTCGTGATAGGGCCAAGAAAAGTACGACGCCTTCGTCCTTCTAAAAAGCTGAAAGCGAACGTAATTAAGGAGTTCAACTGACGATACCATCAATTACGAATATGTGGTTCAAAGGCGTCAAAATAAGTTCAAAAAGAATTGCCAAGGCAGTCGTGGGGGAGACTCTAGGGCCAAGTTAACTACGTCTCCATCCACGTTGAACAATATACAAAAGGCGAACCAAGTGCACTATGGTTGATCAGACCATCATGCACCGGTTCTAATTAGACAATATGTTAGTGGGAGCTCTTCCAATAACATATGTCGTGAACAAGCTTAATAAAGGGTGAGCTTGCAAACTAGACTACATTGTGGCCTTTTAGTCGAGCTAGTCAAAATATAAGTACGCTAGATAGTAAAAATAGTCTAAGTTCCTCAATAAGTCATAAGGACAATGGAAATACTAAACTGTGAGGCATTCTACTTAACTTGCAAGAGTTAAGCTAGTAGCGTGATGAAATAATGGATTTAGTATTCAAGATAAACCACAAGTTAAGTATTTAAGGATTTAAATGAATCACAAGCACCCCTCGGGTCGAAAGAATTGAGTCGAGGTCGAGTCTCATCTATAGTTAAAAAGTATATTGGTTTCACGATAGGGATTTAAGTCCAGTCATTTTGACCCGAAAGTCGCAATATGAAATTAGAGTACAAGGAGACATGTTTTAGTGGCACGTGATATACCTACATGAAGGTGGACTCGTGTAGGTCTTGTTTGTGAAATTTGTGGAAAGGAAAAGTCTAGTGTTGTGCTCCAAATATCCAAGTCATGGTAAAGGACACAAAAGAAATTAAAATAGAAAGTGGGAGTTCATGAGATAATGATTAACGAACCAAATAAATAACCGAGCTAAAGCATGAGATAAAAATAACTTAGATTCTAACAAATCAAGGTAAAATAAATTAGGAGTACAGTTTCTAGGGATATGATAGCCAATTAGATGGTGTATGTTCAAGGAACAATCTAATCATTTCTCAAGTTTCAAATGATTAGATGGTCATGACAAAAGATCTAGAATTGAGGGAAGGTCGAGTAAGTCAAAAGATATGTTCATCGGTTTGGTCGATGACTAACTATACTTGTGTATATGCAATATCATAATCATAGGTGGCATGGCAATCTAATGTACAATACTTCTATCTCACTAGGATGACCTTCCTTGCTTCTTGGTTCTCAACCAATATGATCTAATCTAAATTTCAAGTTCCTCGACAGTTTCGAAATAAAATCTCAAGATACTCCATCAAGTATTTAATCATAACTTAGAGTTTAATTTCTTTTAAATAAATTCCCAATAACCTTCATCATCTAATGCGGCACAACTAAATTTTCATAATAAGCCATCACTTTTAAAAATTTTCAATTCTCAAATGTACCTCAAGATAAACACTTAGCCCGTTCATCAATCGCAAATCATGTAACTCAATTAACTCTCTCTTTTTTTTCTTTTTTTTACCAAAATTTAAATATCCATAATCAAGACTTTAAACTTGAAATCTAATTAACTTTTAAATCATAGATCATATGACAAAATTTAAAATTTAAATTTTCCTTCAAAATCGCTTTCATATCCTCCAAATATAAAAAAAAAATTTACCATCATCTCTTTAACTCAAAATAAACTTATAAATCGTACGCGCAATTTAAAACCTCAAGTTCTCTCAAACTAAACTTTCGTCTTCTCTAGTTGTCTAAAAATCAAAATCATAATTAAAACTCCAAAAATCTCGAGATAAACTTTATAATATTACAATCCAAACTTTCAAAGTTAACCGTAAATCATGCGTCACAATATAAAAACTTAAGTTATTTCTCGATTGAATTCATATCCATAATAAATCATAACTATTTCACCATTTCCAAAAATTCGTAATTTAAAATTTTGTTTTCTCGATCTAGTTATCCTCTTGTGTACACCACCTTGTAAAAATAAAATTTAACCTATCCTTTGATGGCAGTAATTTGCTACTACCCAACTTGGAAAAAACTAATCCTTAAAAGTCATACTTTTAGGAAAAATGTCTATACAACTCAGATAAGACCTTAATGTATACCAATTGTCACTGTAATCTTCCTAGCCATGTGTTTGACCTATGAGCATGTACTAGTGTAGTCATCTTACTAAGCACAAACTAGAAATTTACGGTAGAAGGTGTCAAGCAAGATGCAAATCAAGGAGGTTGAACGAGTGTTCGAAATTTGAAGTCAAGAAAGGATGTCAAGTCAGTGGATGAGATTCTAGACTCTAATCCTATATTGCAGGCTCACATCGGTACGGTAAAGTAACCGAAGTGATAAACTGACCTGCATGGACCACCACAAAAACATATAACGCCCCAGTCCCAAAATACGTAGGGCCAAGTACGTAGGCATGCCAGCTGTATACATACGAAATACATGGACCTCGTATATATACATAAGCTGTAAATATAGTAATCCAAGACAACTAAATCTCATCCACAATGAAAGGATTAATAATATAGAAATCAACTTGAATATTTATGATACAATCGTTGGGCGGAGACAAAGTCCACTACCAACTAATTTAAAAAGAGAAGAAATATTCAAAGAAAGCGATTGGTCGATTGAAGCAATGACAAGTCCAAAAGCAGTCATCACGAAGGAAGGAATGGCCTTAGCTAGAGCACCTGCAAGAAATCACGAAAACACACACCCAGGGAAAAACTAGGTCCTCAGAGGGACGTAACAAGACACATAATATCATGCCAATAAACTGAATAAATAAAGCTCAATAAAAAAGTATGCATGCATAAAGGTTCCTAACCATTCTATGTGGATTTCAATTTAGAGGACAACGTTCTACGCAGGGGCTGTCTCAAGCATGTAATAAAGAGTGGCCAACAAGTAGCGCTCATCCGAGACACTATCGGCCGGGTAACACGTAGCGCTCATCCGAGACACTATCTCCCAAATGTGTGTAAAATAAAAGTAGCCCCTACGCTAGTAGCTATCCCCTCCCCCTAATGATACTATACGTGTGTCGTAACCATGACACACAAACACGTGTCGTTTCCACCATACTGTTTTAATATAGATAACTGTCAAGTCTTCTAATCATACATCTATTGACAGTTATTCCTACGCATGCGCACGGGGGATCAGCCCACACGCAAGTGACATCTATATGATACTCACAACTCTCACACACAACTCGTGTACAATCGTGACAAGTCAATGAGATACACTAAATTTGACGGTAGTCCCTTAACTCTAAGCCAATTTTATAAAATATTGTAATTTGCATCTACATATAATTTAGAAAGAAACAACTTGAAAATAAACACAACATGTATGGTATTGAGCAGGAAATTTAAACAGTAAAGGCAAGGTGTCTTGCCTGAGGTGTCGCCTAGTATGACGCCGAGTGTGGTGCCATGATTCAACAAGTCATGTTCTGCCCGATTGCCAAGGCCAGTAGGTGGGGGGTTCGAAGTCACGAGAAATTAGGACACGATTAGTCGTAAGCAATGGGATAATTGGAAAGAAAATTTGGGGAGTAGATGAATACACAACTTCTTAGAAATTATTTATATTACTTTAAAAATATGTTTACTTGTAAAAATTCATTTACGACAATACTTCGAAAATATGTATATATAATAATTTTGAAAATTACATCTTATTAGTCAAAATATACGTTTAGATGAATACTTGAAAAAAATTAATATATACATCGTAGAAAATTAATTTTTCATTAATCAGAATATTTAATAAAATATAGGAAAAATAATTTTTGGCTATTTTGTGTTGTCAAACAAATTTTCTACTTATTTAATAAAACAGATTGATACAATAAAAATTTCTAAAAAATCATAATCATAACCAAAGTTTTAAATTAATAATAATGATAAAATAATAACAGTAATAATATAATAATAATAATAATTAATAATAATAATAATAATACTAACATTAATTTATAATAGTAATATCTAATAATAAAACTAATACTGATATTAATAATAAATGATAACAATAACAGTATAAGTTTTTAAAATTTATTTATTCCTAATCCTTCACAGAAGGGGAGAGAGAGAGAGAGACTGAAGAAAAGTGGGTTTTCTCACCCGAGGAGTTGGCCGGCTCGTGGAGGCACTTGGCGGTCGACGCCGGGGCGCGCTGCCCTGGAGACGGCGGGGGCGTGAATCTGTGGAGGTACGGCGACCGGTGGCGCTGTGGATCAGAGCGACTGGGGCGGAGGAGCAGAGGAGAGACTTCGCCGGTGATGGCGCGCTGAGACTCCTGAGGCGGCGGCGAAGGGTTGGAGCGGGCGGCGCTCCGGCGGTGTGGTCCACACGCGGAGGCGCTGGCCACAGGTGGCCTTGGTGGAGGCGGAGCGCCTCGGGATTCACGGGGGAGTTCGACGCCTGGCTCGGAGGTTGATGGGGGCGGCGCCAGATCTGGGCGCGACGAATCTCGCGGAGGCGAGGGCCCAGGGTCGGCGGGGGCCGGAATTAGGGCTCGGCGAGGTCCACGGAAAGGGGCGGCTCCCCTAGGGTTTCGACGGAGCGACTGCTGGCCGCGGCTCCTGAGGAAGGGGCGGTGATGCAACAAGTTCGATGACGGGGACGCAGCCGCCGACAAGGAGGGGAAGCAGCGGTGGCTACTCCGGTGCTCGACGGCGTCAGGTTAGGATTTCTCCTCCTCCTTTCTCTGTGATGGCGATGGTGGAGAGGAAGAGGTGGTGGTGATGGTCGGAACTGTGGGCCGGTGAAGGTGGTGGTTGTCTCCGGCTAGGTCGGCCAGAGACGGTAAGATGGGCACGGAGGTTCTGGCCCGCGAAGATGGGGGATTCGGTTTATGGCAGCGATGGTAGAGGACAGGGACGGTACTGTTGCTAGGTGACCGTGGTGGTCGGGTGATAGCGGCGGTGGTGGTTGTTCGATAGGAAGGGGTGGCTGGAAGAGTCGGGGCACGGCGAGACGGGTGCTGGCAACGAGATGGGTCTCGGTAGGATTATTACGGTAGAACAGGGGATGATGGTATTGGCGTAGGTTTAGATTGTTGAAAGTCGCCGTGTCGGGAGTGTCCGACACGACTGGGTGGGTGTCACATAATTTTCTGTATTTGTAACGGGGAACATATAGTGGATGGGAGGCACAGACACGATGCACAATATGTGGGTTGTGGTAAAAATCTGGAATAGTACCTGCCTATTTATATGATGTGAGAATTTCCAGTTGGATAATGATTAGGAGTAGTTTAAACCCAATTAGATATTTCATAATTAATTTAAAAATCAATCAAATTCAAATTCAAATCAAAATTCAATTCTAAATACAATTCAAATTTAAATCATATCCCTCCAGTTTAAAATCAATTTAAATAAATCAAATTCCAAATATAGTTATTAGTTTACTATTTAAATGTATCCATGGAATCAAATCAAAATTTAAATTGCCACAAATATTTCAAAAATACGTTTTCTAAAAAATACTATAATTAATTTCGAAAATGCATTGTTATAATAAAATATTAATATTAATAAATCTCAAAAATTACATTATATATAAATGCAAATTAATGTATCTCAATTTGCATAAAATAAACTTTAAGTAAAATACAATTAATTATTATATATATTATTTGAACTAAAAAAAATAGAAAAAAATGTTTTTCAAAAAAATATGTACGCTCGCACATATTCGTACTTGTCGAGCAAGAAAATAAATGTCGTACGCGACGTAAAATACGACTACGCGACGTACAATACAAAAATTTAAATCAGTACCAAAATTTAAATAAATAAAAAAAATAGTAGAAAATTAGGGGTTTTACAGTAGTCCTAGCTAATTTGACTATTCTGAGAACGTTGGTAATATTTGTTTCAGCTTTCGGAGACAGTTGTGATGATTTGGACTTTATGGCTTACGAGTTGACTATATTTTGTTGGATCTGCGTGCAACCTCCAGGCAAGATACCTTGCCTCCCCCTACAGTTTAATTTTATGCTTATAGTTTTTCCTGCGATTATTTGGTTATCATTTGGTTACTCTAGTTCTATAGATTTATATGTTATTATCAGTTCTCTAGTCGACTTGGTTATATATATGTTCTTCATACCATGTTCACTAGTTCTTTGACTTGCCTGTATATCATCTTCATGACTTGATAGTGTAGATATGCCAGGCTTGTCTACCTTATGAGTTCATATTAGAGTTGTCCTTACCTGGGTCTTGACTGAGTTGTACCTTGTCATTACTTGTACCTCGACTGGTTCGTGTCATAGAACGAATACGTGTAATTGAACTGCTAAATCCTTGTTATTGTTTCCTTGGCAAATGAGAGTCCACTCGGGACGAGGGTGTTTGTCGTGTTCATTGGCACTTGAAAGTCCACACTCGGAATGAGGGTTGGCCATTTACACCAGAGAGTCCACACTCGAGATGAGGGTGTTTCTCATATTTACTTGCATCAGAGAGTCCACACTCGGGACAAGGATGTAGTACTTGTATCAAAGAGTCCACACTCGGGATGAGGATGTAGTACTTACACCAGAGAGTCCACACTCGGGACGAGGGTGCCTTTCCGTGAACTAACCAGAGAGTCCACACTCAGGACGAGGGTTAGTGATTAGTTCAAACTTGTGAGTCCACTCGGGGCGAGGGTTTGGTATTCCATTGATCTCGTGTTCGCTTGTTCATCCAGCAGTTCAGTTACGTGTAGTTGTTCTTGTATTCCAGTTCATAGTCACCTGTCAATAGCCGCTTGTCGTTAGTCACTTGTTAGCAGTTTGGTCGTAGTCTCTAGCCATGTTAAGTGTCGTTTCTTGTTTATATCCTATTTATATTCTTATGCATGATTAAACTGCTAGATAGGCATATTTTTATGTATCTTGCTATGTCTCCTGAGGACCTGATGATCTCTTTAGGTTTAGCGATTGCATGGAGTTAGTTAGCATAGCGGGATGGTAGAGGATTACGATACATGATACAGGTATTTGCTTGTGATATTTCTTTATTATCCTCTCGTACTTTATTTTTCGTATCATGATATATTCTGCTTATTTTATATACTCATATCATTCTTGTAGTCTAATCAGACAATATGATAATGGTCTGTAGACCATGATCCATAATTGTTTATTCATGTTTCATATTCTTGTTGTGGATTGAGATATAGATTGTATTGCCATTATTTGGCAGTATACCATAGCCTTGACATCGTTTAGGTATTCGAGTCGGGCTGGAGTCCGCTTGATGCGTAGCTGGCTTGCTCACGTGCTTGCATCCAAAAAATGGGTGCGGGTCGTGATAAGTTTTTTTGGTGGCCCATGCAGGTTAGAGCATATCGTATCGGTTACGTAACTGTACTGATACGAGCCTGCGGATTTGTCTAAACCCTTAGAAATCTCAATCCATACTGCCTTGAAAATTCTCCTAGAAATTCTCTACGTCCTGGAAAACTCCATATTTGCTCTCGATTATACTTCCTTATTTTTCGTACCTTTGATTTTTGTCTCCTCCTATTTCGGAGTGACAAACGATCGTGCTATCTAGAATTTATCAGAAATTCTGAGGTTATAATATAATTTTGCTTGACTATTGAATATTTGGTTGTTTTTAAATATGAGGGATTATAGATGCCATATGCCCTAGATATCTGTTGGTAGAATTGTTAGCAACTAGTTAGAAGATTATAAGATTTAGTGATTGTGTTTTGAGGAGTAGTGTGACCAAAGGTAGGTAGAAGTCCTCAAGTATTCGGAGTTATGAAATGACTAAAGAAGGTTATAATATATTTTGAGAGGCTAAATTTGAGGAGATTAAGGTAATAGTAGGCTTCTTTTTGAATTTTAAGAAATAGTTATGAATTAGAATTTCGAGGATAAAATTATTTTAAGGTAGGTAGATTTGTAGCCTCCCTTTCCGAAATTTTTTTTTGAATTATTTTTGAATTATTTATTTGATTTAAATGGTGATTTTTAGGATTTTATAAATGATTATTTAGTTAATGATTTCGGTAGATGACTTTAGCCATGGTTGAGTTTTGAAGTATCAGGTGATCAGAAATCATGGCACGGATAGTGCCATGGAGTGCTTTGACTAGTGTATTAGCCCTGGTAGGGAAGGCCGAACCATAGTGACGTCATAACTAGGAAAACTAGGCCAAGTTGTGACTTAACTCTTACCGAAGATTTTATTTTTTATTTAATTATATTATTAACTTTTAGGGAACCCGGCTGTACCGAACCTGTCCAGATTGGGCCCAAGTCAAATCAAAGCCCATGTAGGCAGATAGTGGGACCAAATACGTCCTTGTAGACATGTTTGATAAGTGCAAATATTTTTGTATATATTTTTAGGAATAGGCAATTATTTTCTAAATATTTGTTATAGGTAGATTATAGGTATTATTATTATTAAATAATGTTTTACAAAATTTGTATGATCTTCTGGAGCCAGATAAGTAGTGTGCATGTTATATCCGTCAGAAAATGACTTTTGGGCTATTTTAATTGTTAATAGGATTTTTATTATCATTAATATTACTTCGTTGTTATTAAATGATAACGATTTATAATTATTAAATCATTTATTATATAAATGATATGTATATATATATATGTGTATATATGTATTTCTATAAATAAGACACTTTGTTATGGATATATATTATTAGAATATTATTTGGTTGCTGTGAATATTCATTGTGGGAGTGGTAGGTATGCATAGAAGGTATTTATAAATATATAAAGAGTTATGTAAATAAATACATAAATGTATGTGTATGTATAAATATATTTATAATATATATGGGTGTAAATGTGTATGTATATATAAATGTATATAAATATATGTGTGTTTGTATACGTATATATGTATATATATAAATGTATATATATAAAATAGTTGCTAAAAAGGAAAAATAAAACGAAAATAAAAGACTAACATCAGCCCAGCCCAGAAGCCAAGGCCGAGCCCAGCTGAATATTAGCCCATGCAAACGCCCCTCAGCCCACAGGCTGAGCCCCCAACCGAGCACAGGAAACCCCACATCTATCCCAGCCAGCCCGAGAGCACTGGATGTATATATACGTATGTGTATATTATATATCGAGAGAGATGGAGAGATCGATATAGAGAGAGAACAACTAAAAAACCCTAACCCTAAACTCGACACGCTGCCACCACCACCGCGGCCTCCATGGGCCGACCTTCGGCCAGCCGTCGGCCAAGCAGCACGGCCGCACGCATAGTGCAGCGGAGGTGGGAGTAGCAGCAATCGCCCCGAACAGCCAACTTCACAGGTAACGTTCTTCCAAGTTCTTCCATCGAATCTCGAACCAACTGGTTCGATAGAAGCACAACCTATAGGGCTTTAAGTCCCGTCAAATATTTTGTAGGATGTAGCCTTAGGTTATCAGTTATATCGACTCAAAGTCGAGGAAAAATAGTCCAAAATAGAGCACTGAAAGCAAACCAACGACACCACTTTGCACCCAATTTTATTCTAAACCATACACGATTTCACAGAACCACTTGAACAGTAATATAGACAACATATAGGACTTCAAAAATCAATTTGTAGTTTCGAAGTTCATTGTTTGTGTAGGGAGTAAACTGTTTGCAAAATCACAGAAAAATATACGAAATCTGTTTTGAAAAACCTTAAATTTTACCCGATACGACGTGCGTCCCGCCAAACCGGGCGACGTAGTCATAAACCGAAAGCATCAAAAGGTGCGTAACGGCTTCATGGACGTGTGGGCTTTGACGGAATTCAAATTGGTCGCGTGTGCGCGACGAATTTGATGCGTATCCGTCAAAATTCACCGTATCGGCCTTGTGCAAATTTTCTAATTACTTTGTGTACGTTCGTCAGATCGAGACGAAACATATGCCAATAGGAACTTATCATTTTTTAGGTCCTATATGCCAAGTATGGTTCGATTCTGAGACGGTTGATCGGATCGCCGTTTCGCGGGCCCCACGATCCGATTCAACGGACATTTTTGTGCACGGCCCACCGGAATCCACAATTGGACATACCGTTGGGTTCGTATCATCAAAATGAATCTGTAGACATATAGTTTGATGACTTTAGAGACCATTGACCCTGGCACATTTTTCGATGCAAATCGAGTCCAACGGCGGACACCATTTTGGCCCAAAATTATTGTTTCACCTCTGTGTCCAGAATTGGACTTAAGGACAGGCAATCCTAGGTAATTTGACTATTCTGAGAACGTTGGTAATATTTGTTTCAGCTTTCGAAGACATTTGTGATGATTTGGACTTTATGGCTTACGAGTTGACTATATTTTATTGGATCTGCGTGCAACCTCCAGGCAAGATACCTTGCCTCCTTCTACAGTTTAATTTCATGCTTATAGTTTTTCCTGCGATTATTTGGTTATCATTTGGTTACTCTAGTTCTATGGATTTATATATTATTATCAGTTCTCTAGTCGACTTGGTTATATATATGTTCTTCATACCATGTTCACTAGTTTTTTGACATGCCTGTATATCATCTTCATGACTTGATAGTGTAGATATGCCAGACTTGTTCACCTTATGAGTTCATATTAGAGCTGTCCTTACCTGGGTCTTGACTGAGTTGTACCTTGTCGTTACTTGTACCTCGACTGGTTTGTGTCATAGAACGAATACGTGTAATTGAACTGCTAAATTCTTGTTATTGTTTCCTTGGCACCAGAGAGTCCACTCAGGACGAAGGTGTTTGTCGTGTTCATTGGCACTAGATAGTCTACACTCGGGATAAGGGTTGGCCATTTACACCAGAGAGTCCACACTCAGGACGAGGGTGTTTGTCGTGTTTACTTGCATCAGATAGTCCACACTCGGGACGAGAATGTAGTACTTGCATCAGAGAGTCCACACTCGGGATAAGGATATAGTACTTGTACCAGAGAGTCCACACTCGGGACGAGGGTGCCTTTTCGTGAACTTACCAGAGCGACGGGAAGACTGAAGCAACGCGTCAACACCCTCGGGAAGAGCTCGAGTTCGGCTGTTCGCCAAGGCGGAGCTTCGGCCAAGTTCATCTTTACATCAAAATGAAGAATGAAAGCAAAGCTTTCCCTCATTCGGCTATTTATAAGCACGGGCTGCCTACACCCGAAAGCCTAATGGCCAATATTCCAAATTCTATGCAATAAATTTGTATTAAATAGCAAATGCTTCCGTCGCCTCGTATTCGGCTACGTCAAGGCAACCATTAAACGCCTCAAAGAACCCAACAGGCGGGCTAAAGAGGATGCGACACATTGGCAGATGTGCCGTTAATATCATGTGCTCCCCATGGATGCTCCCAGTGGGCCATATGTTACCCCCGTTTTCTATTATACATATTTCTAGTATACGTGTACGGAATCTTGACACGTATTTTACTTCTTCTGCCTTGCTAGCTAATTTTGGTTTAATCTTGCTTAGGTTCATCATGGCATATCATGGTTTGACTTGGCTTATTTTGGTTCAGCTTGATTTATTTCTTTGGTTCATCATGTTAAAACCTCCTTCCCTTTTTCCTTTATAAATCTACCTACTTTTTCTCTCTCTTCATTATTTCTCATAACTTCTTCTTCTCCATTAAAACCTTTTCCCCTCCATAGGCAAGTGCAACTTGCTTCATGAAGGAACCCTCCATTTTATTGTTCTAATTTTTTCTATGCAACATTCTAAGCTACTTTAGTTCTTAGAATTTTCCATTTTGATAGTTTATTTCTTGTAGATCTAAGTTCGATATATTTTCAGTTTTTTGGGGTTTTGATCTCTCAAACTTTATTATTTTCAAGTTTTGATTGTTCTATGTTGTAAAGAATTTAATTTTACTCAAGCTAGACCTTTGAAAACCAGGATTTCGTTTTGTTTTGAGTAATTTATGACCTTGAGAAGTTATGGGTTCCATGGCCTTCTTCTTCTCGGAATTTGGAGAAGAAGAACAGTGAGCTGGCGCATAACTATGCGCCCACGATTTGTGTGGGCGCATGGGCGCTAGGCGCATAAACCCTTGGGCGCATAACCCCTTTGAGCAAATGTGTCCCAGACCCCTATTCTCTTGGGCGCTTGCCCCCATGGGCGCATGCTGCCTTGACCACCCCCATGCTTAAGTGCATGTTGCCTTGACCATCCCCTGGCTTGGGTGCATAACCTTGCATGCGTCCAAGTGCACCATGCCTCCTTCCTCGGGCGCATAGACCCTATCAGCATACTTGTTATTGAGTGAGTCTCTTGACTTTCTCCAAGTCATCCTGACTCCACCCTGTGGGCGCATAGCCCTGGGCGTATAACATGTTAATGGAATGGTAATTCTTGATGGTAGCATGTTGTGGCGCACCCTAGACAAGCAATATTGACATGATAATCTGTACACGGCATGATATGTGAAACATGACATGATACATGAACATGAACGTAGTAATAACATGATAGTGGTCCGTCGTGGCGCACTCCATACAAGAACATGACAAGACAAAAACATGATTAGACAAGAACATGACAGTGGCCCATCGTGGCACACTCCAGACAAGAACATGACAGGCCAGTACATGATAGTGGCCCGTTGCGGCACACTCTTGACAAGTAAATATGACATATAACCTTGAACGCCGTTGCGACGGCTATCTCAACTCGCTAAGTAAATTCTTGTCTTGACACCGTGGGTGCTTGCTTGAAACTTGTTTGTACAAGCTACTAGTCTAGTTTCGTCTTGCATCATGTCTAGGACATGAGTCCCTGGTTACCATGGTCAGGGATTCATATTGAATCTGACTAAGGTTAATGACTAGATTGATCAATTAGTTCATTCTAAGGAAGATTTCCCTAGTTACATGCGATCCCGTTATCCTGACCACACCTGATGGACTTGCAGCCTGCCGTCGAGTAGGGCACATTTCCAGTCCACTGTCATGTGGGACGCACTCATGAAACAAGTACAAGGCACACTGTTATGTGTTGCACTCTGAGCCATATAATAATTCTGGACAACTTTGATAATCAACCTCGCCTGGATAACCTGGATAGCTGCATGGCCTGTGACTGCAGGAATATCTCATTGCATCTTGCTAGCAACTAGGCTTGTGATTACCCTAGCTAGTTAAAGTATCAAGTCGTACTCTTTGCTTGGCCGTGATTGATGGGTGTAGTCCAGTCTAGTCTTATCTAAGCAATGCTAGTCTATGATTATTTTAGCACATAATTGTTCAGGCTTCACTCTTGTCGATAATTGGTTGGAGACCAAGCTCTGTTCAGGTGAATGGTTATAACCCCGGTCCTTGTTTGGTTTACGGGTTGTAACTTGGCTACCGGAATGGTCCCTTAGTCGTCCTATCGTTTATCATATTATTTTTCTCTAACTCATGTCTTTTATTATCCATTATGTATCATGTACTAATATGCTGGTTTTAGTTCCTAAGTGAAGCCTCCCTTGTGGCACTTGCTCTTTCTGGGGTCTGACCCAACAGGTTTTGTATGGCTAGATTTCGGAGTAGGACCCGAGGATCTCCCAGCCTTTCAGCCAAATGGTGAACACTAGGCGTAACCCTGGCAACGAGTGGGTTTTTATTTTGCTCTCCAACTCCATTGTAAATTATTCTTTTAAGGCGTTTAGCCGTCGAACAAGTGTTAGCTCGTTTGCAACTTTACTTACTGTCTGCCTACGGGCTGTAACATGATTAACAAATCCTATAGTTGATCATGTACGACTTAAACTCTTGCCAGTCTTCGTATTTTGTATGACTAGCTTCATGATCATCTGAATATGTAATATATGGGATGCCTTACTTTGTATGTCTGATGATCTACCATCTTGTTATATTTACTTACTTGCTTGAGATTGAGACTAGGCTTGTTTTTGACCTTAAAAGACTATTGGCTTGTAGTAAACCCTCATGCATCTAGATAGCCGTGACCGTATTATGAGGTGGAATTCACTTCAATGTACGTAGCTGGCTGTGCCTGTCCCCCGCTCTCCAGTATTCTGGTTTTGGGGCGTGACACGGTTTAAGTGGTAGCACATGCAGGTCTTGTAAATCAAGATGTGTGAGGGTTTTACTGAATAGATGTCTCAATCAGCACTCGCCCTTGATCTCTATTCGTGTCTTCTAATCTTCCTGAAATCTCGACCTGATCACATGTTTATATCCTTGATCTATCATGGTCCTTCCTTATTGTTCCCCATGTTGTTTCTTCAGCGGCATTGTTCCTGGTCCTACCGATCAGCAAGGCAGAGCATCTCCAGTAAACCAACAGAAAACTGGAGACCAAGCCCAGCATTCTGGGGTAGCCTCCAGAGTCATGCCTACCGGGGGTCAAGAGCCACCAGTTTAGCCCATCTAGCCTACAGAGCCCGATGATGGAACCCTGGTAGGGCTCATCAGGGAATTGCTTGCATCTCAAGATCGTCGAGGTGACGCCCTGCACCAGACAGTACAAGATGCCATGGGTAGAGTTGGTTACCAAAGAAACAGCGCGGCCAACAGCTTCAAGCGCTTGAACCCTCCTTTCTTTGATGGAAGTAAAGATGCTATCGCTGCTGATGCTTGGCTTCAGGACATAGAAGTAATCCTAGAGGCAGCTAGGATTCCCGAAGGAGAAAAGGTGGCCGTTGTGCGCCTACAGTTATTAGACTTAGCCCGCAGCTGGTGGGCGATGCAAGCAGTTGGATTGGCGACGCCTATCCCATGGGCAGTATTCGGTGACAAGTTTCAGATCAAGTACTTCGATGCTGTAGCTCGGTACGACCTACAGACGAGGTTCACCAATTTGAGGCAGATGAGCAGGACGGTCGACGGTTATGCGGTCGAGTTTTCACGACTAAGTCGGTTTGCTCCCACCTTGGTGGCAACCGAGTTAGATCGGGCCCAGCGATTCTAGCAGGGACTCCACCTAGAGATTATTCTAGCTGTGGAGCAGTTCGAGCACCAGACATTTGATGCCATCTTGCGAGCAGCGAAGAGGCATGAGTATACTTCTCAAATGATAGTGGACCGAACCGGAGGTCGGAAGAGGTCCCATGGAAAATTGTCCCATTCATCAACTCCAGCCCCGGCAGCTAGGGCTTTGAATATAGGAACTCAGAGATGGGCAGCCTCAGTTACGTCGGTTCATCATTCAACCCCAACGTACCCTTAACAGCAGAAGCAGAAGCAGTCTTTCGCAATGGGCTTCTCTCATTGTGGGAAGCCCGGTCACGTTGTTTCAGAGTATCGCAGAGCACAGGGATTGTGCTTGGCTTATGGGGCATCGGATCACATGATAGGGTCCTGTCCGCACAAGGCCAGTTCATCATCAACCCTAACCAGTCCATCGGTTAGGGACCGGCTCCTGTTCAGCAACAGCACCAGTTTTCTAGGCCGTTACCGCCTCAGGCCCGAGCTTTCCAGCAACAAAGGTCGTAGCAGTATGCCCAGGCCCAAGCTCAGATTTAGAACAGGCAGAAAGGTTTCCAGCAGAGGGAAGCAGTAACAAGAGGGCAAGGTCAAGCGATGGCTTTGACCGTAGAGGAAGAATTGGCATCAGGTGAGGTGGTGGCAGGTACCATTCTCGTCAACTCTTTTCCTATATCAGTATTATTTAATTCGGGAGCATCACATTCATTCATGTTTGCACGATTCATAACACGGATAGGACTGGAGCCCGAGTCATTATCAGTAAGGCTCAATATACTTACTGGTAACGATCTTGTGGGAGTAGATAGAGTCTTTTCCTCATGTAAAATCGTAGTTAGCGGTAGAGAGTTCCCCGCTAGGTTGATAGATTTTCTGATGGCCGACTATGATATGGTCTTAGGAATGGATTGGTTGAAGGATCAATATACAAGAATAGACTGCCGTCTTGGTATGATTATTTTTGGTATTCCCGACGAACCGGAGTTTTCATTTTCCAGAGGCGAAGTAGAACCTTCTTTCCCGGTCATGCGGATGGCAGTTACATCGGCGGTTCAGTTTTTCAGATTCGTTGAAGAGTTTTCCGATGTGTTTTCTGAAGAACTTCCAGGCATGCCCCCAGAGAGAGATAGAATTCACCATTTACTTGATTCCCGGGACGACACCAGTATCAGAGAGAGTCTACAGAATGGCACACTCAGAATTGGAGATCTTGTACATGATAATTGAAACTTAGAACCAAAGGATTCATTCGTGCAAGTGGATCGCCTTGGGGAGCTCCGATGCTCCTAGTAAAGAAAAAGGGTGGTACGTCAAGGTTATGTGTTAATTATCGTACCTTGAACTCTGTAACAATCAAGAATAGATATCCTCTACCAAGGATAGATGATTTGTTTGACTAACTCAAAGGAGCGACAGTATTCTCGAAGATTGACTTGTGGTCAGGGTACCATCAGATCAGGATTAGAGAGCAAGACATCCCGAAGACAGCGTTCAAATCAAGATATGGACATTGGAAGTTCCTTGTTATGCTATTTGGAGCTACTAATGCGCCAGCCGTATTCATGGACCTCATGAATTGTATCTTCATGCCCTATTTGGATCAGTTTATGATGGTGTTCATAGATGATATCTTGGTCTATAGCAAGAGTGAAGCGGAGCATGAGCAGCATCTCCGTATAGTCCTTCAGATTCTCAGAGAGCACCAATTATACGCAAAGTTTAGTAAATGCGAGTTCTAGCTTGATCACATTTCGTACCTAGGGCATATCATCACCAAAGATGGAGTGGAAGTGGACCCCCAGAAGATAGTGGCTATAGAGACATGACCAGTTTCCCGCACCGTCGTAGAAGTTCAAAGTTTTCTTGGATTGGCTGGCTATTACCGGCGGTTTGTATCAGACTTTGCCAGGATTTCAGTACCATTGACGCAGTTGACCCGCAAGGATGTACAGTTTGCTTGGACAGCAGGGCGTTAGAGTTCATTCGAGAAGTTGAAGCAGAGATTGATGACGGCACCCATTCTCACGCTTCCAGATGGGACATGAGGATTTTCAGTCTATTGTGATGCTTCCGGTAAGGGATTGGGATGCGTCTTGATGCAGCATGGGAAGGTTATAGCTTATGCATCCCGACAACTTCGTGATCATAGAAGGAATTATCCAACCCATGACCTGGAGTTAGCAGCAGTAGTTTTTGCATTGAAGCTGTAAAGGCATTACCTGTATGGAGATCGGGTGAAGATTTTTACCGACCACATGAGTCTTAAGTACGTGTTTACTCAGAAGGATCTTAACATGCATCAGAGGAGATGGCTAGCGCTGCTTTTGGATTATGACATCAACCTGCAATATCATCCTGGGAAGGCCAATGTTGTAGCAGATGCATTGAGGAGAAGAGCATGAGCTTATTTTCTAATAGCACAGCCAAAGTTGTTAGCAGATCTTCAGAAGATGGATATTGAAGTTTTTCTTCCTACCAATGTGGCATTGATGGCCAGCATACAAGTTCAGTCCAGCATAGTTAAGAGAATTAAGTTAGCACAGTCAGCAGATTCTAAGATTTAGCGGCTTAGGAAAGAATATATAGCAGGATGAAGACCAGAGTTATGTATTCATGAAGACGGTACACTTCAACATAAAAGACATCTTTGTGTACCCAGTGGTGATATCAGACAGGAGATCTTGGCAGAGGCTCATAGTTCGCAGTATTCGATTCATTACGACGGTACGAAAATGTACCGAGATATCCGTCAGCATTTTTGGTGGAATGACATGAAGAGGAAGATAGTTCGGTTGTCTCTCATTGTTTAGTTTGCCAACAAGTTAAAGCTGAACATCAGAGACCAGCTGGACTTCTTCAACCTTTACCGATCCCAGAATGGAAATAGGAGCACATCACCATAGATTTTGTAACCGGGTTACCTAAATTCCTAGCTGGGAGAGATGCTATCTGGGTTATAGTTGACAGCCTCACCAAGGTATCCTATTTTATCCCTTTCAGAATCGGTCAGTCGACGGATCAACTTGCAGAGATGTACCTCAGACAGATAGTCAGATTGTACGGGGTGCCAGTTAGTATCATATCAGACAGAGACTCAAGATATACATCTCACTTTTGGCGGAGCCTTCAAGAAAGTTTGGGGACTCGTCTCAAGTTCAGTTCAGCTTATCATCCGCAAACAGATGGCAATCAGAACGTACGATCCAGACTCTTGAAAATATGTTAAGATCATGTACACTTGACTTCAGTGGTTCGTAGGAGGATTACTTGCACCTAGTGGAGTTCTCATACAACAACAGTTTCTAGGCCAGTATTCAGATGGCACCTTTTGAGGTATTGTATGGTAGGAAGTGCAGATCTTCATTAGCATAGGATGATATAAGCGAGAGATAGATGCTTGGTCCAGAGATGGTTATGCGGACTATCGAGGTGGTCAGGCAAGTCAGAGATCATCTTCGAGTTGCACAAGATCGTCATTGTCATTGGGCCGATTCTCAGCGGCGTCCCCTTGAGTTTTCTGTCGACGATCATATATTTCTTAGGATCTCGCCTACCCATGGCATCATTCATTTCGGCGTACGGGGAAAGCTTAGTCTTAGGTATATAGGGCCGTTTGACATTCTTGAGCGAGTAGGTGATGTGTCCTATCGTCTCGCTCTTTTGCCGTCGCTACGGGAGGTGCATGATGTCTTCCATGTATCCCAACTACGATGGTATATCCCGAATCTGAGTCATATTCTTGATCATTTGGAATTGGTTGTTGGTACCAAACTTTCGTATGAGGAAAGGCCTGTATCCATTTTGGACCAAAGAGAGAAGGTACTCAAGAACAAGACTATTAATCTAGTTCGTATGGCTTGGGGTCATCACTCTTTGGGTGAGTCAACGTGGGAGCGTGATGATGATATCCGATCGCAATATCCATACCAGTTTGACTCATAAGGTATAATGTCTTTCTTATGCCTTATGCTTTAATTCCTCGATTGCATGAATGATTGTATGATTGATTGCGTAGTCGTATTGCTTGTGATTAGTATAGCTTGTCCCGACATCTCTAGCCTCTTGATTAAATTTCGAGGACGAAATTCTTTTAAGGTGGGTAGAGTTGTCACCCCCGTTTTCTATTATACGTATTTCTAGTATACGTGTACGGAATTCTGACACGTATTTTACTTCTCCTGCCTTGCTAGCTAATTTTGGTTTAATATTGCTTAGGTTCATCATGGCATATCATGGTTTGACTAGGCTTATTTTGGTTTAGCTTGGTTTATTTCTTTGGTTCATCATGTTAAAACCCCTTCCCTTTTTCTTTTATAAACCTACCTACTTTTCTCTCTCTTCATTATTTCTCATAACTTCTTCTTCTCCATTAAAACCTCTCCCCCTCCATAGGCAAGTACAACTTGCTTCATGAAGGAACCCTCCATTTTATTGTTCTAATTTCTTCTATGCAACATTCTAAGCTACTTTAGTTCTTAGCATTTTCCATTTTGATGGTTTATTTCTTGTAGATCTAAGTTCGATGCATTTTCCCTTTTTTTGGGTTTTGATCTCTCAAACTTCATTATTTTCAAGTTTTGATTGTTCCATGTTATAGAGAATTTGATTTTACTCAAGTTAGACCTTTGAAAACCTGGATTTTGTTTTGTTTTGAGCGATTTATGTCTCACTCATATGTCATGGGTTCCATGGCCTTCTTTTTCTCAGAATTTAGAGAAGAAGAACAGTGAGCTGGCGCATAACTATGCACCCAGGATTTGTGTGGGCGCATGGGCGCTAGGCGTATAAACCCCCTGGGCGTATAACCCATTTAGGCACATGTATCCCAGACCCCCATTCTCTTGGGCGCCTGCCCCCATGGGCGCATGCTGCCCTGACCACCCCCATGCTTAAGTGCATGTTGCCTTGACCATCCCCTGGCTTGGGCGCATAACCTTGCATGCGCCCAAGTACACCATGCCTCCTTCCTTGGGCGCATAGACCCTATCAGCACATTTGTTATTGAGTGAGTCTCTTGACTTTCTCCAAGTCATCTTGACTCCACCCTGTGGGCACATAGCGCTGGGCGCATAGCTCCAGGTGCATGCCTTCCCAATCCATTGTCTCTCCATGATACCCTCCTATCTCACTCATATGTGTGGGCGCATAGATTAGGCGCATAGCCTTGGGCGCATGATGTCCCCAGGTTCCCTTTTCTTGATTTTTATACCCATTTTATATCCTTACGCCTTTTCGATATGAACTCGACATGAACACGAGGTGAGCATAACATGTTAATGGAATGATAATTCTTGATGGTGGCCCGTTGTGGCGTACCTTAGACAAGCAATATTGATATGATAATCTGTACACGATATGATATGTGAACACGGCATGATACATGAACATGAACGTAGTAATAACATGACAGTGGCCCGTCGTGGCGCACTCCATACAAGAACATAATAAGATAAGAACATGATAGTGGCCCATCGTGGCGCACTCCATACAAAAACACGACAAGATAAGAACATGATAGTGGCCCGTTGCGGCACACTCTTGACAAGTAAATATGACATATAACCTTGAACGCCGTTGCGACAGCTATCTCAACTCGCTAAGTAAATTCTCGTCTTGACACCGTGGGTGCTTGCTTGAAACTTGTTTGTACAAGCTACTAGTCTAGTTTCATCTTGCATCAGGTCTAGGACATGAGTCCCTGGTTACCATGGTCAGGGATTCATACTGAATCTGACTAAGGTTAATGACTAGATTGATATTAGTTCATTCTAAGGAAGATTTCCCCAGTTACAGGCGATTCCGTTATCCTGGCCACACCTGATGGACTTGTAGCCTACCGTCGAGTAGGGCACATTTCCAGTCCACTGTCATATGGGATGCACTCATGAAACAAGTACAAGGTACACCGTTATGTGTTGCACTCTAAGCCATCTAATAATTCTAGACAACTTTAATAATCAACCTCGCCTGGATAACCTGGATAGCTGTATGGCCTGTGACTGCAGGAACATCTCATTGCATCTTGCTAGTAACTAGGCTTGTGATAACCCTAGTAGTTAAAGTATCAAGCCATACTCTTTGCTTGGCCGTGATTGATGGATGTAGTCCAGTCTAGTCTTGTCTAGGCAATGCTAGTCTATGATTATTTCAGCACATGCTTGTTCAGGCTTTACTCTTGTCGATAATTGGTTGGAGACCAAGCTCTGTTCAGGTGAAGGGTTACAACCCCGATCCTTGTTTGGTTTACGGTTTGTAACTTGGCTACCGGAATGGTCCCTTAATCGTCCTATCGTTTATCATCTTGTTTTTCTCTAAATCATGTCTTTTATTATCCATTATGTCTCATGTGCTAATATGCTGGTTTTAGTTCCTAAGTGAAGCCTCCCTTGTGGTACTTGCTCTTTCTGGGGTCTGACCCAGCTGGTTTTGTATGGCCAGATTTCGGAGTAGGACCCGAGGATCTCCCAGCCTTTCAGCCAGATGGTGAACACTAGGCACAACCCTGGCAACGAGTAGATTTTTATTTTGCTCTCCCACTCCATTGTAAATTATTCTTTTGAGGCGTTTAGCCGCTGAGCAAGTGTTAGCTCATTTGCAACTTTACTTACTGTCTGTCTACGGGCTGTAACATGATTAACAAATCCTAGGGTTGATCATGTACGACTTAAACTCTTGCTAGTCTTCGTATTTTATATGACTAGATTTATGATCATCTGAATATGTAATGTATGGGACGCCTTACTTTGTATGTCTGATGATCTACCATCTTGTTATATTTACTTGTTTGCTTGAGATTGAGACACTAGGCTTGTTCTTGACCCTAAGAGACTATTGGCATGTAGTAAACCCTCATGCATCTAGACAGCCATGACCGTATTGCGAGGTGGGATTCACTTCAATATACATAGCTGGCTGTATTTGTCCCCCGCTTTCCAGTATTCTTGTTCTGGGACTTGACACCATAGCCATGCACCCAGATTGGCACTAACCAATGCAACCCTCTCCATCAAACATTTAATGCTGAATGATAAAAGGCGGCAACGTATTCCAAGAGCCGTTCATTCAGCTGTGCAGAAAATGAAGCACTGCTGATGTCAGCACCATTATTACACCTTGGGTCGAAAACAACTGCCACATGGCAGATCGATCATTCGTATGCGCCTCGTGGCCATATGCCTAGAAGACTGCATGCGCCCCAGTAGTCATGCGCCCTCCGACTTACTTCTGATCCCAAGCAACAGAAGACAAAGCTCTACATGTGTCTCAAAAGCCATGCGCTTGGATTTGCTCATGGCTCCTAAAGATCATGAGACCAAGTCGCCTCCCCTGTACCTGATTCTAGGTGCACCCTGATGCGAAGCTCTGCATGCGCCTCAAAAGCTATGCGCCCAGACTCGTCTATGATGCCTAAAAGTTATAGACTAAGTCGCCTCCATACGCCCAATCCTAGGTGCACCTCGACAGATCACTCTTCTCCAAAACCGAGATCTTTGAGCCTCAGGCATACGCCACGCGTCCCTTGACTCAGTTCTACTCAAGAATGGGTGCTAACCACCCAAGATCTCAGCAACAACCAAATCTCCGTGACTGCCACGTGTCAGCTCCATCGCAGCCCAGCGCAGCAGTCCAGTAGATTCAGCTTCAATTCAGGGCGTATCAACCATGTGCCCCCGCCAGCATCAGCCACGTGGCGTCCCCATGTCCAGGCGCATCCGGCATATGCACACATGAGCAGCCAGCCTGCTATCTATAAATAGAAGGATTATTCCTTCACCCGAGACACACAAGGACGGATATATATACATACAGAGGCCAGAAGAGACACTTAACGTCCGCTTCTCCTCGCAACGATCCGACATCCAGAGCAACCCAGACCTTCAAAGAGTTTAAGATCGTCGTCAGATCGTCAACGGAGTCAATGCATTACCACTCGCTCCACCGATACAGTTCCCAGATAAAAATAAAACTGTACTCCAAGGACTACGTCTAAGTCCTACATTGTATACTGTTTGTAATTGAAATACCAAAGTTTTAGCCAACAAATTGTACAAATGACAATTCTTATATAAAGGCTTTAATTTTACTTTGTGGATGAGATTAGTTGTCATGGTTATACAGCATTTTATAGCTTACATATATTTGTTATACGGCTGACATGTCTATGTTCCTAGTCCTATATATTTTAGGACTAGGACGTTACATGTTTTTGTGGTGGCCCATACAGGTCTACGATAAATTGTTTGGTTACTTTACCGAACCAAGCAAGCCTGCGTGTAGGATTAGAATCTAGGATCTCATCCACATGTTTGATCTCCTTCTTTGACCCTTTTATCTTGCTTGATCCATTCTACCGTAATTCTTATCCTTTCCTTCGTGCTTGATAGAGGTTAGAAAGATGACTCACACTAGATAGGCATGTTCTACCGTTCCCTCATATTACTAGTTTAACTCTTGTAAGTTGGATAGAATGCCTCACGACCTAACACTCCCTTGATCCTATAACCCATTAAAAAGAATACTAAAAAGGTTTACCTAGACCATTGTAACGTCCCAGTCCCAAAATACGTAGGACTAAGTACGTAGACATGCCAGCTGTATACATACGAAGTACAGGGGCCTTGTATGTATACATAAGATGTAAAATACAGTAAACCACAACTAACTAATCTCATCCATAAAATAAGGGAATAAAATATATCATATAATGAATTGTTTTGGTACAATATGTTAGGTGGAGACAAATCTACTACAAACAAGTAAGAAAATAAATACAAGGAAAATAAAACGAATTTGGTAAACGAAGCGAAAATGATCCAAGCGCAATCATCCTCGAAGAATATAGAGATAATCACGGCCACGGCTAGAACACCTGTAAAAGACAAGAACACACACCTGAAGAATAATCAGGTCCTCAGAGGGACGTAACAAGATACAAAAAAAACAAGCTAATATGAACTGTCAAAATAATAATAATATGCAAGACTCTCCTAGACAACAATATGCAAAGGAAATGCTAACCATCTATTGTGCAATTTAGAGGACAACTTTCATGCACATGGGTGGGATTTAGGCTATATGTACGTAACTGGCATCCAGTCATCTGTATCCGTCCGTAACGTCCAAGACGTCAGAGGGCATCTACAAATATAAATCGCCACAGTTCCATCCAGAGACTGTGGTTTACCTGTTTGGATTCCCATACGCGCTAGCGACTGTCCTCCCCCAATATTTCCTAAACTGACCAAGTCATGTCCATGACCACCCAGTTTTGTAACTGCTCGAGTCTCTAAAATCTTAGTCATAGCAGTTACGATCAACTACCGCCACTCGACTTTAGAGATGGCCAGTCCATAAGTCGTGCCCCTAGCAAAATGTCTCAAACCGTGTAGTGTGAGTGTCATGGCCCAAGGAGATATAAGGATATCCCCCAACAAGAAGGTAGTCTGCTAAAACTAAGTTAACATGCATATAGTAAAGTAAAACGACTAATAGAGTCGCTTGCACCCAAGTGTGGCTTGGACACGCTGTTTATAACAATTAAAAATAACAAATATAAACAAATAAAATAAATGCTGAAAATAAATAATATGACAGTTAATTAGCAAGGTATACTTGCCTGGGTCCTGAGCACTGTGGTGGCGAAGATCAGACAGGAAAGTAGGTGGGACAACGGCTGCTGAGGAACTAAGGTCCAAACAAACATCTCCGAATGCTGAAAATAGCCTATTATCTAATTATAATTAATACTGTACCTATTAGATTTATTTAATAAATTCTAAAATTAGGATATGGCATATGTTTTCGTATTAGCTTTCCGAAAAACTAAACGGATCGCATTTTCGTTTCCGGAATCTCCCGAAATCGCAAAAATACTGAAATACGCTTATTTTAGGGACACTAGATACTCAAACAGTTTTGTAGAAATCTATAGAACGAATTTTGTCTATTAAAATATGTTTCTGGAAAGCTTACCTTGATATGCTTCTTTTAAAAAAAATGAAGGCAAAACGTACGGAGTTCGGAGCTAGGAGATATCGCCGTTCCAAGTTGCTCTTGCTACTAAAAAGCGGGGCTAAATTCTAATGACAAATTTTAGAGTTTCTATTGGACTAAAAATAATTTCGAATTATGGCTGATAGAAGGGAGATGTATTGGATTTATATAGGTATTTATTTTAGATTTATCTCCTAAATTAGATAGGATTTGATTTAAATAAATTGTAGTTTGCTTTGTTAGGATATGATATAGATAGGGATGCTTTCCTATTAGACTTAGAATTATGATTAACTTAAAATATAGTTCATATTTATCTAAATTATCTATAACATTATTTAAAATTACTATAGATAATAAATAGAGTTAACATTTATTTAAACAATCTTCATCTAATCTCATTTATACAAGCTGAAATATTTAATACTAAATTGATATTTATTCTATATTATGTAAATAGTGTACAATATAAGTAACATGTAAAAAGTAATAAAAGTTGTCAAATAAATTCTAAAATTTTGAGAGAATTTTTTTTTTGTATAATATAGTTTAGATCCTTAATGTACTAGAAAAATAGTTTTATATATTTTTATACTAAATTCACCAATGAGCACTATACTAAATATATGTAAAATAATACAAATTATATAATAAGTCAATAAATAGTTATTTAAAAATCCAGAAATTCTACAAATATTTATTTTGAAAAATCAGAGGGTTTACAAAAGTCTTATCAAGATAAGGACTAAGAAGAGTTTTAATTCCCCTTAGATTTTCCACTATTTAATTCAAATTGATTTAAAAATAACTCAATTAAATATAATCCAATGTAGATAGATTCTACCTCTAATTTAAACTGTATTTAAATAATCTAATAATTTTTTTCAACTTAAATCACCATAATTAATTACATATTAAATCAACCCATATTTAATATACTTTTTTGAAATAATATATTAATGATAATAATTAATTTCGAAAATACTATATACACTCGCATGCAAAAATAATACTTATATAAAGCACAGTTTTTCTAAATTACTAGTTATACTTGTACCATAAAATAAAATGGCCTTTCTTTAAATAAAAATAAAGTTTGGCAATCCTCGGCGCGACGCATTTACAACTTCAAGCAATATAAAATATGTATCGTCTATTATTTTGAAATATTTTCTACATCTATATAATTAAAATGTTTTATAAAAATTTGTACTTCGTACTTATTCGCACTTGATGAGAAATTTACGAAATGCAAACTCGTACGCAACGTACAAATACGAAGTACAAAAATCAATACCATATTTATTAAAAAAATTGTAGTAGAAATTTAGGGATTTTACAACGATAGGGTATAGAGGACCCTAACCCATTTAATTGACCAAAGCCTTAGGCAAAAGACAGTAGAACGACGGTATAGGCCCAATCACCAAACAAGACTTAGATTCTTAAGGAACTTGAACTAATTATATTTTCTTTCATCATAATCTCGCGTACTTATATTTTGGACTAACTTGACTAAAGCTTCTATTATAGCCTAGTTTTGTAAGCTTATTCTTTAATCGAGCTTGATCAAGGACGTATTTTATTGGAGGCCTCAACTAACATATTGTCTAATCAGAACCAGTACATGATGGTCTGATCAATCTAGTGCACTTGGTTCGCTCCTCATACGATTATTATTATTATACGTGGATTGAGATATAGTTAACTAGCCATTTAGGATCTCATCCATGTCTGCCTTGATAATCCCTTTTGAACTATTCAATCGCTTTTGAAACCGCAATTGTATTTGATCGTATCTTCTTGAACTCTTTATTGCTTACGTCTTTCACCTATTTTTGAAAGACACTCGCTCGTACTTGATAGATAGACACGGAGTTTACCCCTATATAGACGAGTGTAGTAAGCCCTCGGCCAAGTCATATGACTACAACCTTGTCATGAGCTACTCGTCCTTCTTTCAACCCTAGATCAATTATTGTGTCCTTCTAATTATTTTTAACATAAGAATGACTAGAATCGTACCCCCAACCTAGACGGCTATCATACAATTTTCTCTCAATGAACCATCTTTCCAAATTCTCTAATTATTTCATCTTAATCTACTCAATTCCTTATTATTCTTTATTTCATATTTTATCTTGAACCTAAATCATTTATTTTTTCCATTAATTAGCGACCATCATTCAATACCCAAACCATAGTCGTGATTTTATATTCCAAGCTATCTAAATCACGATTCCTAAATTGTCTATTTACATTATCCATCGTTTCGTTCTCTAAAGCCTTGTTTACATCTACTTAAGGAAACCCATCTACCTCTTAACCCTACCTACCCTAGTTATTTCTTAATTTCGAGGACGAAATTCTTGTAAGTTGGGTAGGATGTAAAATCACTAAATTTTTACTATGATTTTTCTTTTTAGTTGGTAATGTTTTTTTAATTTTAGGTATTGGTACGTCGAGTGCGAATATACGTATGCGAGGAATATTTTTTTATAAAAAGTTTTAAGTTTTGTTTTTTTATAAAACAAGTATACTTTTCAAAAATAGTATAAAGTGCGTAGCACGATATTTGCCCAAACTTTATTTTTCTTTTAAGGGTTGTACAAATATAGATGATAATTTAGAAAATCGTGTTATAAATATTCTATTTGCATGGAGTACATGAAATTTATTTCATGTATATATATTTTGAATTTGCAAATTTTTTTATTTATTTTAAATTATTAAAAATGTATTTTTGAAGTCATTTCATATTAATGTTTGAAATTAATTATTATTATTTATAAAAATATATTTTGAATTCATTTGTGGCAATTTAAATGGTGATTAAATTTTTATTTGATTGATTTAAATAAAATAAGACTTATCTACAGTTAATTTGGATTTGATTTATCTATATTCAAATTTGATTTTAGAATTAATTTGATTAAAGAGGTTTTAAAGTAATTTAATTTAAATACTGAATTATCTAAAGGTATTTGAATTTCCTAGTCCATATCAATCTAGGAGTCCACCCCTATATAAGGGAGGCTCCTTGCTCATTTCCCATAAATTCCATAAGCCAATTTCCTCCACCAAAACGTGAGTGCATCGTGTCGGTGTCCCATCTTCTCCGTGTTAGCCGTGATGGCCTCGGGTCCGACCCCGAGTGTCTTTCTAATATCTTATTTATTTTTTTACATATACAATTATATTTTTCACATGTCCTCCTCTCTGACCGGCGCTTCGGCACCTCCACCACCGAGCTCCGCCAATAATACAACTACCACCAGCATCATCACCCCAATGACCACGACCAACATCGTCTACTCCCCACACCATTTCCAGCCACCATCATCCTACACAAGGCCAGCCTCGACGCACTCTCTCTACGCCATCCCGGCCAGTGGCCGATCAACACCACTGCTATCACCGTCGCCACCCGATCACCATCACCGCTGCATCCCCAACTCTTCTCCATCCCAACCACCTTCACCCCGTCACCACAAAACCCCTTACTACGTCTTTACCACTATCATCCTTCCGTACCGGTCGGAGTCCCAATCACCGTCGGAACGACCCACAACATCCTCGCCATCATCCACACCTTCACAAAATAAAATACACCAAAATCATATACCCGACAAGCCCCGGCCGAACCCCGGCCAAACACACCCCATCGCCACCAGCACCCGACCCCCTTTCCTCTCCTCCCTCACCACACTACTGTCACCGCCGGACCCCGGCCCCCAATTCTGGTAGTGCCGTAGGCGACGCCACCACCGCCATCATCATCACCACCACACCCGTGGACCTCCATCTACCCGCCACAACGACCACCATAGCCAAAAGTAACAAACAAACAAAACCACCACCATCGCCACACTCATCTAGTCCACGCTTCCGCCACCACTAAATCGTCGAGCACCGTCGGTTGTGTCCCGGGTCAGCATCGTCAGTGGTCGATCCTTCAGCCACCGTCGCTAGATCTACCGCCCTCACCTTAGCCATCATCGTCTTCACCAACCCAGCCTCCACCGGCGAACGCTGCGATCTCCTCCGCCACCAGCACTGAACCACCGGACCAGTCTCGCGCCAACAGAAGCTCGCCACAGCTCAGCCCATGAGCCCGGCGCGCGCGCCATCACTTCGCCCCATCCAAGCCTGTAGTCGACCGCTCCCTCCGCCAACGGGAAGACCTCCACCCTCGCTTCCCAGGGCCGGCCCTGGCCCAGGGCGGCCAGGGCGACCGCCCAGGGCCCCATGAAATTTGGGGGCCCAAAATAATTAATTTAAATGTATATATATATATATATATATATATTAGTAATCATATATTGAAAATAGAACTAATATATAATATGATCCTCCTTTATCACAAAATATTTGTGGTGTAGTAGTAGTTTGTTATACTTATACATAAGAGATCCTAGGTTCTAGCCTTGGCTGTAACATTTTTTAGTTTAATTTTTTTATATTATATATGGGCTCCATTTTAAAATTTTGCCTAGGGCCCCCATTAACTCAGGGCCGGCCTTGTCTCCCATCCCTCAGTCTGTCTCTCCCCCTCTCTCGTCTCTCTTCCTCCGCTTAAGTCCTCTCCTCCTTTTCTTCTCATTCCCCCAATTTTCCTCTCTCTCCCTCCTGCATCCTTTCTACAGCTCCAATTGGTCTCTTCTCGTGGGCAGTTACAACGCTGCCATGCAGTAAGTTTAAGTATTTGATTTTATTTTTTGATTTTTTATTTTGGGTTAGTGTTCACTTTGGGATGCAGTAGTATATTATTAGTATGTAGATATTTTGTTTGATTAAATATTCTATATATAATATAGTATAGGATAAGCAATATGTATATACATTAGCATATAATTTATATAAGATTAGTTAAGGGTATTATTATTTTTAGTATTTTTGTTAATAATATTGACTATGTAGTAACAAAATAAGTTATTGGGGTTTGACTCTATATGTTATTTCAAACTGACTTTAGCCTAATAATATTATTTTTGTGATATTTGATCTAAATATTACCGTAGTATTTTATCTAATTAAAATTTTAGTTACCTGTATATATATATATATATATATATATATATATATATATATATATATATATATATATATATATATATATATATATATATATATATATTTATCTAATTAAAATTTTAGTTGCCTGAAAATATTATATATATATATATATATATATATATATATATATATATATATATATATATATCCAAATGTTTTATCTAAATATTTTTATTAATGAAATATAGTTTTCTATCTAAGTTGATCTTTACAAAACCTGGAATTTTTGCCTAAAACGATTATGATTTTAAGTATTTACCTAACGACATATTTTGACTAATAAAAATATATTTTCAAGTATGATAAATAGTTTTCAAAATCATATATATCCAAATTCCTTTGATTATCCTTATATCCATGACTAAGTCCATTTTTTTACTCCTTCGACAATTCTATACTTTCTCCTATCGACCCTAACTAATCTGACCGTTCTGGACCCGATAGAATAGTTCGTGCCGCCATCGGAGGCCGTCTTACGTAGTTGTAACACCGAAGTCAAATTCTGTGCCATCATGATTATCGTACCACACCACGCGTCATACCAGGCAAGATACATTGCTATTTGCTGTCGATTTACTTTAGCTCATATTTCATGCATTTATTTCTTTTTTTACAAAATAAATTGTGTTTCACAGTTATATCGAGATGCAAATGTTACTTTCTAGTTCTATTTCCTGCTATTTAATTATTTTATGCACATTAAACTTAGATTTAAGAGACTACCCTTGGTTTTGTTGCATTCATAGGCCTTGACACATTTGTACTACGAAGTTGCGAGACACATATAGAACTCAGACATACGTAGCTGGTTGGCCACCGATACGTATAAGCCGTGCGATAGGGTTAAACACTAATAGTATATTGCATGATTAGTTTGACTTAGCGGTTAATAGAGGTTATGTGTTGTGAAGACATCATATAGGCATAGTGTGGGGAGGACATTTCCTTAGCGTATGGCTACTATGCACTTTACCTTTGTGACTGTATGCTCCGCCGGAGATACGGATTGACGACCCCTTTATTTTATTGCTGGCCACTAACGTTCGAGGAACGGTTATGCTTGAGGCCCCTGGTGCCCTAAGGGGGGACTATGTCGATCCTATTTTAGCTAGAGAGCCCATACGTTGGAGGTTTGTTCTTAAACTGCATTCACTTAGAATGTTTAGGCTACCTTATCCGTTAGGTATAGGTACTTTTGGTTTGGGTACTTATATCTGATTGTGGCTTGGAACATTAACTTGTCGCGGACTAGTTTGCCACACCATGTCCTTGTTTTGTTGTAGGTGTGGCTCACTACTTCGATGAGAAGGTACTGAACCTTGTTGTGGTCTGGATACCATATTGGATTCATGGCATGGAAATATACTTCATCATGGTTTAGGGTGCCATCTCCTGTCCTTGTTTGGTTGGGGGGATGGTACGCTAATTCAAAGGTAGAGTATTGGACCATGTTATGATCTGATTGACTTATTATTGAGCAGTTATTATTCAGTATTATGGCATGTTCTTCTTGTATCTTGTTACGTCCCTCTAAGGACCTGGTGATTTCTTCAGGTGTATGTTTTTGACCATCTGCAGGTATTCTAGCCAAGGTCGCGATCTTCTCTTTTCTATCAAGGATGACTCACTCTTGGATCGTCCATGCTACTCTTGCCAAATCATTTCTTTGCTTATGTATTACTTCTCCTTTAAATTAGTTGGTAGTGGATTTGTCTCCGCCCAACATATTGTACAAATGATAATTCTTATGTAGACATTTTTTTACTTTGTGGATGAGATTAGTTGTCATTGTTATACTGTATTTTACAGCTTACGTATATTTATTATAAGGCTGGCATGTCTACGTTCCTAGTCATACATATTTTAGGACTGGGGCATTACAATGCATGAGAATGTTGACATGACTATAAGCTAAGCTAAATCAAGAATAATTATATACCAGAATAAATATAAAGGAAACGACACATGATTTATTGTTTGATTTAACGAAGTGATATGGATCTGCAATTTAATACAAAGACGTGTGCCAGTTCGTTGAGTTTCCTTATTCTTACTATATTGAATAATATGAAGATTAGGAGCCACCAATTCTTCAGGGAACTGTTGGACCTTCTCCGTTGCACTTTGCTCCGAGACCAAAGTTTCTTCGTAAGTCAAATTAGTTTTTCCAGTCAGTTAACACATCCGAACCCTTTGTCGATAAAGATTCAATCTGTTCAGATATTGTCTTAATTGATTTAAGGAATTTCTCTGTGGGCATTAGTAAAACCAAATTGAGTATTGCCTATAATAACAATTAAAAGTGAAGGATAATGTTAATTCTGAAATATCTCCATTGTGAACCGAATTTGATAAACAAGCTCATTAGGGTCCAAATCCTGGGGTGGATCCACCAGGGGAAAAGGTTTTTTTTTCTTATAAAAAGGCATGAGAAAAGACAAAATTATCAACTACTTGTGACAAAAACCAAATACACTTACAAGTTGATTCAAATAATGCACAACAACAACACTAAAGTCTTTATTCCAATTTTTGGGCTTGATTATTTAAATCCTTATCTTCGATTCGGCTCTACTAAGGGTCATCTCCTCTCTAACATGAACAACAATGATGACGACAACACAACAACACAACAACAACAAAGCTTTTATTCTAAATTTTATTGTCCTTTCTAGCATTAAACAATGTTATATTTTTTTTACAGCCTAAATCCAATCTTCTAGTGGCTCTTTTAACTAATATCTTATGACTTTTTAGTGTGCATCTATTGCTACATTTCCAAGTCATCTCAAGTGATTTTCTTTCTTCTTCCTTGTCCTTGATAAACATTACCTTAAACTTCCATATATTGATCCAAATAATATAAACTTCAGTGGGCATGCCATTATAGCTCAAAAACTAACATAAGCCCTCGTTCATTTCCCCCATTCTTGTTAATCTGGGTTTGCAGAATTGAAAATTTTGGTTTGCTCTTTAGCATTTATTAGGGTGGTCCTAAGCCTTATTTGCATGGAAATTATAGGGCTCTTTGTTGACATATTATTGACACTTATGATTTTGGTGCACATATAGATTTGCTATTCGCAGTTGCTGAGATGTATGCTATAAAAGATTAAGATTTTGCCCGCAATGGATATCTTAATTTGATTCAGATAGATGCCACTAGTGCTTTGTCATTTGATCATCTTTGTTGCTTTTGCATGGGTTGACATATTTGATTCAAAGAATTTTTGCAACATCTAGTTTTCTAATTGTAAGGTATTACATGTAAGGTATTGCTTTATATCGACCAACAACTGAGTTTGGTAAAGTTGCTAGTGCTGAATAAAGTACAATTGCATGGCCCATCAAGTACATCAAATTGGATTAGTTTTGTTTATTTGAGGTAAATATTCTAACCCATTTTCAATTTATTTTCTTTTGAGCCCTTGATGTCTTCCTAAAAATGCATGCCCATGTGATTTATTTCAGTTTTAATTTATTTCAGTTTCAGTCAGACTTGAATCAAACAAGCTTGCTTAATACATATGCTCATGCTTTCCTTGCATGAATCAAAAAGGTCATGGAAGAATGTGAAGTGTAGGAAATTTGGTAACAAAGTACAATTTATTTTAGTTGAAAGCTACTTGACATGATAACATGCAGTGCTAAGCTACCAAAAATCAGGGGAGAATGTGAAGTATAGGAAATCTGGTAGCATGACAATGAATTCATCTGTTACATTTTGCCTGGATAAGATTCCTGTGATAGTTTAACAAGGAGTGCTATGCTTGGCTACAAAAGTATGAGCTGAGATGGAGTTTAAAATTAAAATTTTATAATATCATCATGTTCATTTAAAAAGCTAGATTTATTGTCGACCAATTCTACTGTTATGTTTACATGGTTCTAAGTGGCATCTGTAAATTCTGACAATCGTTGTCTTACCAAATATGTTGCAAATTTTAGTAGACTAACAGGAAAATATAAGCATGTCAGTAACCAAAGTATCCAATATATACGTGAATCTATCAAGACATAGTCGACCAATATAAGAACCACGATCAATTAGACAATTAGCACTACTTGTTTAGGAGCATTACACAATACTAAACTACATCATCAGTTACAAAAATTTAAATGACATTCTTTATCCCATTTTGAAGGATTCAGTGGTTGATGGTCTCACCACTACAGTATAGCAACCTATTTACTACTAATTAATAAAATTGATCCCTCTTGAAGTAGTACTGCAATGTCTAACGTTTCTATGTAATTTACTGAACTTGGACTCTTGTCCTGAGTATGTTGTATACTTTGGCATATATACCGGTAACAATCGGTAACAAAATACAACATTCGGCCAAAGATCACAACATAATCAAATGCACATTTTAGTACACCATAGTAATGGTCCTGATTTGGTCAAGTTACCAAATAATAAATTCAGCCAATCTACCATGAGTATGTTTGCTGAACTAAGAATGATGGTCAATTAGCATAATACTAAGGGTTCAGAAGCATCACAACACTAGTCTAGAGCAGCAGCTACAAAAAAATTATATAGCAGTACTTATCCCATGGTCACAATATACATGCTAAGAATGAAACATGCTTTTATATTATCAATCTCAATTAAACATCAAATGCATAAGATTGACTAAATTCTAGCAGAAGTTGGCACCTGGTTAGTGATGGATTTGGCCATCTGGCTGAATTCTTTCTTCATGAGCGACTTGTGGTATAAGCTGGCAGGCTTGCTCTGCTCCTTTGTCTTGGTCGTAGCAACAACAACAGAGAGATCCTTGCCAACTACTGGCCGGATGCTGACATTCTTCTTGTTCCCCAACCTTAAAAGCAAGAAAAGAAAGAAAGGTTTCAAAACTTCCCCTAAAAATCATAATTAATCTATGCTGCAACTTGCAGAGAACACATACAGCCAATGTATGCACAACGACAGGGACACTAACATGGCACGATACAAACCCAGTAACAAAGATACTAATATTCCATGATCTGGACAAAAATATGAGATATGGACACAGCAACATGGTAATGATTGTGGTGTCTTGGTGCAGTTTGGAGTGCCAACACATGTCTGATACACCTAGACATGGAAATAGAATTTACAGATGCTTGACTTCACTAATAATCTGGAAGCTCCACTCTGTTCTAGCCAAGTTGCACATGTATTCTGTGTCCTGGATTATTTAACCCTCTACTTCGCATCATTTGTTCATATAGTTTGCGCCATGATTTGTTGGCCAATTAAACTTCCAACTTTGCATACTCAATATTTTCCAAGATTAGTGCAAATGGATTTATTGAATATATACATGTGTATCTTGTTGTTTCTCCTTACCGTTTGTTTACACAGTAATTATCTCTTCCAGTTTGCACAATGCGACTGATGTCCTATTATACACAATGCGACTGATGTACTATTGCATTCTTATAGAGAAGCTGACATTACAAAAGAAAGAATTAAAAAGCTTCATAAGGTTGGAGCAAATGTCATACTGACAACAAAGGGGATTGACGATATGGCACTAAAGGCATGTTCTTATCTAATTGTACCGTTCACATTGTAGATATGTGTATATTTTTTTGATCTCAGTATTGGAGCTTGCACAACCGAGTGCATATATATAACATTGGAAATGAGACTATTTGCCTTTGTAAATAGCTTTATTTGTTTGTTATAAGTATTCAGAGAATTGATATTTTTCTCCCTTGATTTTTTTATTTATTGGCATAATAGTTATGATGATTAAAATTGTTTCTAAATGTTAAGATATTTTTCTCATATACTTGTGTACTAACTTTGCTAATTGAATTGCACACCTTACACTCATTGAATTGTGCATTTACTTAATTTAGTAATTATCCACTAATATTAGTTTTTTTTGCATCAACGGAGTTATGCTTAACAATGGACCTGTGGATTCTCGCTCTCATCTTCTCGGCCGCATATGGAATTGCTTCATCTTCATCGTTATCATCACGTTCTTGGTTTTGTTGGAAATTTTGTTTGCGGGTGTTTGTTTAGATTGATGGTCTATTGTTGTCAAATACTTTTGATATGACATATATATATATATATATACATATATATATATATATATATATATATATATATATAAAATATATATATATATATGTATATATATATATATATATATATATATATATATATATATATGTTGGTTGACTAATAAAACATTAATGTTATTATGTAATATAATTAACTTTCTTTTGGTGGGAATTACTTTCTTTGCTATGTTGTACTTTCTATGCTCCCTTCAAAAATTGATGTTAGTTTAAATTATGATATTTTTCTCTGCTACAAATGATACCTACAATTTGGTAGGAATGATTTTTATTAATATTCATCACAGGTCATTTATATTTGTCATAAATGATCATTTCAATTTGGTGGGAATTACTTTTACAACACTATCAAGTGTCATTTATGGCACACCAGACAAGCCTTAAATGGTAGTCAAACTTTTGTGAAAAATTATTTATGGCATTCATTATGCTGTATTTACAGCGCAAGGTAGGTGATCATTTACGGCTTCCAATGTGCGTTATAAAAAGATGGTCATTTACGACGAATGTGCGTTGTAAAAAGATGGTCATTTACGTCATTCGAATGTGCGTTGTAAAAAGATGGTCATTTACGACATTAATACGCGTTGTAAAAGTGGATCATTTACAACGTTCACATGCGGTCATTTACATCGTGTCTTTTTGCGCCGTAAATAATAGGATAATTTATGGCATGGCCTTTTTTGGCACATAAATATACGCCGTGAAAGATCATTTACGGCACGTTTCGCACGTGATGATCATTTTTCTTGTAGTAACGGTAGGACACGAGACCAATTTGGGGGTTTTTGAATTCCTACACATGTGGGCACATACTCTATTTTGCATGGCACTTGACACTAGCCTAGAGACTCATTAAATGTGTTCATATGCTTAATTTTGACTTGCCTATAGGATTTGGTAGAAATCAGACAAGATTTGGTATAGGTATCTTGGCCGTATCACAACCGTATCGTGGATTAGTGCGATACGGGGGTAGTGCACACCAAATGTATGTTGATATGCCTTATCTTGATATTAGGCCTATTATAGGGTGTATATTGATATGTGTGATTGTGTTGGTATGTCATATATATATATATATATATATATATATATAAAATATATATATATATATATATATATATATATATATATATATATATATATATATAGGTGTCATATATATGTATATATAACTATGTGTGTGTGTGTGTGTGTCTATAGATATATCTATATATATGTGTGTCATGTGGGTACTGTTAATGCATGCGTGTGTGTCTATAGATATATTTATATATATGTGTGCGTGTGGGTCTTTGGGGACTGAACCTGTGATTGGGTGTGGGATTTGAGTAACAAGGAAGGGGAATTTAGTGTGTGCACTAATGGATTATGTGTAATTATTTAGATATGGTGGTGTGAGTTTTGGTAAGGAGAGTAAAGGGATAAGTAGAAGAAGATTTGTGGGATTCCTAGGTGACTTGAACACATAGGAGGAAGTGTAGGCTTGGGTTTCCTCTGTGGAGCAGTAGGCCAAATGGCCACTGTAGGTAGGAAAATTGGGTGCCTGTGTAAAACAGGTCATAGAAAGTTGGGGAAAGAGTAGGCTAACAACATGTATTTCAAAGAAAGGCAATAACAGATAGGTTAGGATTCTCTCCCTAAGGGAAAGGCATTTAGGTAGGTTCAAGGGCCAGGCAACCACTACAGTGGTAGCATTGGTTTGGGGACTTAATAGATTTGGGGAAAATTGGGCAAACAAGTATGGGAGCAGCGCAGCAGTTAATAGAATAGCTCAAGGAGGATGTCATGCTATTTTGGAGAAGCAAATGTAAACAATAGCAGTATCAGTAGGAGTACAGTAGGTGATAAAACTTAATATAGCAGTGGCATGGTGTAATGTTGACTGATAGCAGCAGCTAGGTAACACTTGCACAAGCAAAGGACATATGACAAGGGCAATAGGGGGTTAGCTTAGAAGGATAGAGCAGTAGCTTAGGGGCTGTTCTTAGCAACAACAACAGTTGGAATGAGAGAGAGGGTGATTTGGTACATGGATTTGTAGCAGTTGATAGGGTTTCATGGGTAGCAGTAGGTATCACACTAGTGGGTAATCGAGTGTAGAGGAGTTTAATAAAAACTGAAGAACGGAAAAACAGGCCTTTGCATGTGCAAGAAAGATATAGAGACACAGTACTGCTATGGCTTGAGAGGCCAGACAGATACCATATTTCTGTGGTGTGTAGCAGGTGCACACCTATGCTATACAGGAATGTCTGAATGAGCAGTTGGGAAGGGGAGTTAGGCAAGTATAGTAGCAGCAAGTTTTGTCCAAATTGATGTGCAGTGCCTAGAGGAAAGGGATTACTAAGGGATTGCCTGTGTGTGGTCTGTCTAGATGATAGAGAGTGAGAGCATGTGAAATCCTCTTGTGTGAGTAAGTGTAGGTGAAGTAATAGTATGGTGGTATCAATTATTAGAGGGTGTTAGTGCTCTGTTGGTAGTGATAAAAAGAAGAGAGGGGGGTGTGTATGTGTGCAGTTGAAGTATAGGATAGGACCTGTGTATAGGTAGTATGGGGGAGACCAAGGTGGACTATACTGGAGCTTGAGGGAGTCTGTAGAAAGCATGGCAGTAGTGTTGTGGCGCATAGCAGTAAGGAAAAATGGAGGATATGGTACTGGATGACCTGTGCACTAAGTGCACAGGTTAGAGGGGAGGGGACTCCCTGTACAGATGTTAAGAGTGTGAGTTAGCTTTGAGCCTAGATGATAACCTGTGGGTTATTGGCCACATGAAACCTCTTTCCTTTCTTTTCCCGTCTGTACAAGTATCTATCTAGAAATGAGAGTGTTATTATTGAACAAGGGGCAGTGAGTGTGTGTCAAGGGCATGTGTGTGTGCATGCTAGTATAGATGTCAAGAAATATATGTGTGAGTGTAATTGATTAATTTGATAAGTAGATAGAAGTGGGAAGTTGGAAATTGATAGCTAGATAGGACATGGATGGATATGTTGAGTGTGTATATAGCATACCCATGTGTGCTAGGTAATGGGTTTTACCTATTTGAGTAGGTAATGGGATTACCTAGGGCATATGAGTAGGTAATGGGATTACCTAGGGCATATGAATGGCTAATGGGATTACGTAGGGCATATGAGTAGGTAATGAAATTACTAGGGCATTTGAGTGGGTAATGTAGTTAGTGCTTTGGATGTAGGAAGTGAGTTTACCTATGTTATTTGTCATTGAGTATAGAGTAGGGTTAAGGTAAAAATTGGGAATTCACCCATATGATGGATGTCTAGGTAGCATGTAAGATAAGGGAGTATTAGTTAGGATACTGTTAAAGGAGACTATAGCTATACAAAATAGCTAGATACATAGGTTATTAACTTAGTATAGTCTAGAATACCTTGGTATGACAAGGTATGGACCCGAAACCTAGGTGTGACCTAGTTTGACCTAGAAATGACTTGGAGACCTAAAATTGACCTAGTACAACATGTTTATGATTCATAAACACAATTTGACATTGACATTCCATATTTAGGTATTCGAGGCACCGTATCGGACACTGTTGATATTCTACACCGGATTACATGCGAGTACATTCTCTGATAGTTTCCATTATTTGATATCTACTATGAATCTTGTATTTAGTGATACTATATTTGATTCTGACACGATAGAACACGAACTGGCATATAGCTGGATCTTCAGTCATAAGATGTTATCATGGTTATCATATTGACATTGTACACGACATGGACATTAGACATTGTACATGATAGTATCGTAAAACATTGTTCGTGTATCATAACGTGTCATGGTTGGATCCACTATACTAGATAGGGCGGGGGAGATCCTAGTAATAGATATGATCAAATCCCTATTGTCATTGTAAATATTGTAAGTGTTAATCGTACACCTCATGTATGATTAACCAGGCCATCTAGCTATTGTACAAGTTTCTAAGCCGATCACATCTCGAAACTAGTATTTCAAACACATAATATTTATTGTTCTCATCATATTTCTTATACTGTACTTACATGTTGTCTATTTATTTTTATTCTTGTACCTTGTACTCCTCACATCATTTATTCTTCATAGTACTATTGCCAGGTTACGATTATATATTCTACTTCTTCATCATTTATTGTATTCTCTATTTAAAGTTTTATAGTTTTTGTCAATTAACTGGAACTGCTATTAGTGGTGTGCTCGCTCCAATCCTGATCGGATATATTTTTCAGATGACGGTTGCCCTACCTATTATGTCCCATAAGGAGTACTAGGCGTAGAACGGGAGACTCTGATTCTGGAGGGTTTAGCTCCAATTGAGGAGGCTTATCTAGCGACTCATTTAGGCTAGGTTTGAACTAGATTTGTCTCCAGTTGATGACCCATAGCCTGTTATTGTTTTATTCTTGTATTTGAGATTTTTGGCTCTTAGACTATTTGGGCTTGTATTATTTTTATGTTAGACTTCTTTGGATTTTTCATTTCCTGTTGTCTTAATCTTTTCGTGCCATTTATCTTCCTCATAGTATTGTGATTGAGTATGGATATATTATCATTTTTTGTCCTCCGTTTGGAGATGACTCACTTGACAGTTATGATATTTATATGTTAGTTAGTTTAGTAGACCTAGATAGCGTTCTACCGTCGATGCTACGACATAAACTGGGGACTATCACGCACTCGTGCCCCTATACCGGGTGCAGGTCGTGACAACCATAGAGTGTTTGGAGGAAGGGTTCAAGAAAAGACGGTTACGATCGTAACTGTCTCGGTTGAGCTTGGAAGAGGCGAGCGGGGAAAGGAATTTGAAACTAAATATCAAGGGGTAGGTCGAGGAAATATTTGTGTGGGTTGAGATTGAAAGGCTTTTGGTTTAGAAAAAAATTAGAGTGCCTGCTTTTATATTGATCATTAGAAATCAAAACAATTATAAATATTAATCAACTAATTGCAAATTAATATCACACATGCATGCCTAAGTAGATTTTCTAGAAATTTTATCTCTAGAAACTTCCCATCCAAGTTCCTTTTCTAGTTACCAAATTATTCTTCTATTTTCGTAATTGTTAACTAGTACTGAATTTAATTTGTTTTAAATTAATAAAATATTAGAATTGAACTAGAAAAATTATTTATTAAAAAATAGGGGTAACAGTTCTCCAGGGTGTCTCGACCTCGATCGAACCCTTCCCGTCATCCATGACCATCATCGATTTTGTACGACCACCCACTGACTGTCGGTAGAGACTAATAACATAGAACTATTTTGTTGCAAAATAACATATGCACATTTTTGAGAAATTTGAGCATTGTTTCCTCCATAATCGTTTAACCTATTTCAGTAAAATCTTTGTAGGTATCATCTCGATCAACTCTAGTATGACCCCATTAAATTTCATAGATTAATTTCAATTAGATAAATCAAATCGACAGTCAAAGTAGGCCCCATAAATTATTATATATAAATCCTATGATTAAGGGTTGTTCCGGCAAATTGGACCGCCCTGTCTCGAACTGCTTATACCGAAAGGCATGTACAATATTCTTCGATGTGTGGGATTCGACAATGCTGCGTGTCTAATGACGCAAGACTCATCACGACATCATAAGCAAACACATTAATTCTCAAATTTAAGTTTTTTTATATGGTGAATTTTGACGGATACGGTCGAATTCGTCGCACGTATGACCAATCTAAAGACTGTCGACTGTATCACCGTATCACATGCCCCACGATCCGACTCGACGAGTGTTTTTGTGTTCAACTCATTGGATTCCAATTTTGGAAGCTCTGTTGAGACCATATCATTGTTTAGACTTTGTTTGACCTATAAATTGACCCATTTAGAGACTAGTCAAAATTGACATTAGTTTGACCTAAAATCGGTATCCTGCAAGCCCATATACGGACAATGTTTAACCCCGAAATTGTAAGCCCCCTACCAGAATTTTTGGATTTTTAAAAAAATTCATATTATTATATATTTATCTAAAATTAAAACTAGAGAATTATTTATTATAATATTATATACATATATTGATTTTAAAATAGTTAAGAAAGAATTGAGATAATAGAAAAGAATTTAATCTATTCAAATCTTATTGTGATCCTAACTAATTATGTTTCTAAATGCTACCTTATCTTATAATCAAATTTGAATTAAACAATATCTTCATTTAAATAAATCTACTAATCCTTAGGATTAGCAAATTCCTAAGTACACATAATCCTATTGGAATCGTATCTATAATTATTTAAATATTATCTTATTTGAACTAATTCTAATCATATCTAAATTAGGTAATCCAAATCATATGCAAACTAATTAAATTCTAATCACATCCAAGTTAAGTAATCGCTGCCCATTTTATATACCTACTAAACTTATGAAATACTATCATCTATCATCTTTTCCTTCCCCAAACCTCCTCTCTTTTTCGTCCAAAACAACTCAAAATTTACCATAAAATCTTTACAAAAGCTCTAGTAACTTTGAAGGACAATAACTCCTAACTCCGGACTCCGTTTTACCTCCAGTTTTAACCATATTGAGGTTAGCTTCGATAATATGCAATTTATTTTAGCTACTTTAAAACATGTTTTTCTGTAAGCTTACTTAAGTGCCAGTCGTCCAAAATACGAACACGTTTGCTATACATAAGAATAATATATGCAGGACAAGGAATACGATGGTATAGCAAGTGGATTAGTAATCCCCTAGTTCCAATATACATAGGACTAGGAATACGTATATGTCAGTTGTATGTATACGCAGACTGCTCCAATATATAGAATCCACGTATACACACATAAGCTGTAAGATAAGAGCTCCAACTCATAATAATATTCCATGGTCACATCCAACCACTATATTTCATCCACAATGACAAATAAAAGAAATAACTAATCGAATGTCTCAACTTAAATATAAAATAAAATATCTGTTGGGCGAAGACAAATCCACTACCGAGCGACTGAATAAAATCAACTGAAAGAACGAGATAAGAAACTACATAATTCTATCAACTAAAAAAGAAACACAAATAAACTCTGAATGTGAGACCTCCTCGGCTGCAAAGGAAGAGTCTAGTCCAGAACCATACCCCTCAGGATACTGCCCGTCATCTATACCTGGAGAGATCACCAGGTCCTCAGAGGGACGTAACAAGATACATGAAAACATGCTATAATAACTGAAAATGTAAACAACAACTGGGCTTCCTAACCATCTATGTGAAAATACACTTTGAAAACAACGTTCCACACAGGGGCTTTCTGAAAATAAAGCTACGGCGCATTAGCGTTTCAATCGGGGCACTAGTGGAATCTAGAGAAAAATAAATACACGACACACTAGCTCTCGGGTGAGTCACTAATGGCATCTAGAGGAAAGTAAACGCACTTCATACTAGCACTCGACTGAGTCTACTAGCGACGACTAGAGGAAAATAAATGAATGGAAGCCCCTACGCCTAATAGCTATCTTCTTCTTATCCATGCTCTACTCATGTTGTATCAACATCATGATATTTTTAATAATTGCTAAGTCCTTTAGTCGTGCATATCTATTAGCAGTTACAACCTATTGCACAGCCTGTACGTACCGCTGGCCAATCGATACGCACGTCTGAGATATATATGAGACTCACAACTCATGGTACACAAGTGTCAGGTCCAATGAAGACATAAATGCTTCATACACATGAGGTAATCTCTTAATTCTAGGTCAATATGCACCAAATAAATAAAAGTAACAAAAAATGTCTAACATAGTCGCTTGCATCTAAGTGTGGCTTAGATGCGCAGTTTAAGCTACAATAACAAATAAAAGAAAATAAATAAATAAATATGCTGAAATAAATATGCACAATTAGAAATCATAGCAAGATATACTTGCCTGGTAGTTGTTGGGTATTTTGGCAACGTTCAGCAGATGAAATCAACAAGTCAGGAGAAGCTACAAGGATGGAACTTTCGCAAACGTCCCCGGATGCTGAAGCAAACTTCACCAATTTTTTGGAATAAAATAAAGTCTAAGATTGACTACCCATAAGTTCAATTCTGGATATAGGGGCAAAACGATAATTTTTGGTCAAAATAGTGTCCGTCGTTGGATCCACTTTGCACCGAAAAGTGTTTTAAATCCTATAGTCCCTAAAGTCATCAAAATATATGTCTACGGGTCCAGTTTGATGATACGAACTCAACAGTATGTTCAATTTTGGATTCTGATGAGTTGTGCATAATTTTGTCCGTTGGATTAAATCGTAGGCCCGTCAAAATAGCTTTCCGGTCGACCTTCTCAGAATTGGACCAAACTTGGCTCATAGGACCAAAAAATAACACGTGTCCAGTGGTGCAAGTTTCGTCTCGAGATGACGAACGTGCACGAAGTTGTAGCCTAGTTTGCAAAGAGGCCGATATGGGGTATCTCGACTGATATGCCTTAATTTTGTCGCGCGCACACAACAAAATCGAGTTTTGTCGAATACCACACGTCGACAATATCCATACGCATCTTTTGATGCTCTTGGGATGAGACCATGTTGTCTGGTTTGTCAGAGCGAACGTCGTATCGGTAAATTTTCTAAAATTTTTCTTGTTTTGAAAACTGTTTTTGTGAATTTTGGAAAATGAATATCTTCGCATATATTGGATGAAAACAGAAACCGTAAAATAAGACTGCTCAATTTTTTTTCCAAATTGCTAATGGGTTGATAGCAATCGATCTCCAAACAGGGCTACTTTTGGGACTAATTTGAAACTATTATCGAAACAGTTTCTTGTCGACATTGCGTCGACTTTTCGGACAGGTTATTCTACAATACTCGAAACTATTTACTAGGGTTCCTAGAGGGTCATGTAGTCTTCCTATAAAAGTTTATGGAATTCAAATCTATGGAGTAAACACGAAGAAATTGATCTCGGAGGGGGGGTACCTGAGGTTGATGGCTGCTATTTGCTGCGCGGGGATACTTTGTCCGACGTCGACGGAGGCTCCGGTGGCGATATGTAGGGGTGATGAGGTCAAGAAAGTGGTCGAGGGTTTGCAAAGGTTGGGGGGTTGGTTTCGACGGATGATTTGGTTGAGGGATCAGAGAAATTCAATTCTTTTGATCGATATATACATAAACTAAAAATTTGAACTAAATTTGAATTTAAATCCTATTTAAATCAAGATTTTGCAAGATTTAGATAGGTCAGTTTGGTTCGGACTAGATTGGGAACTAAACTGACTTGAATCAAGGAATTCGAAAAGAAAGAAAATCTCTGCCAACTCCCACTATCGGGTGATTTTGGTGTTGGAGTCTCACGAGATATTGGTTTCCAATATCTAGTGAGTTTTCATTTTTTTTCTTTCTTTTTTCCCCTAACATTTATATATATATGAAAGTAATTTAAATATCTAAATAATTATCAGAAAATCCTGAAATAATTTCTAAAAGTTATTAAAAATAGAAAAACACAAATTTATTTATAGAAGAAATCATAATTTATTTTCTTCAATCTAAATCATGTAATAAAACCCTATATTATTTAACATACCTTAATCATACCAAAAATAAAATAAAAATTCTAATAAACCTAAAATATTCTAAATATTCTAAAATAGATTGAACAACCCAAATATTTACAACCTATTTTTTAACAATAGTATATATTTATTTAGTATAAATACCCCCTATTTAATATTTTATAATAAATTTAAAAGAAATATTTACTATAATAAATAATAATTACTAATATGACCAATGAGAAAAATTAAAACTAAACTAATTAAAATAATTAAATAAAGTATTTCATAGGTTTTAGAGGGCTTACAGGTAATAGGCTAGTTGTGGCACACGTTTGCACTAGTCGTGCAATATTTTTTAGTCAACCTACATAACAAAACTTAGCCATGACTAAGGCTATTTTTATATAATAAAAATATTATTTTAAAACATAATTTTTTTAAAAATTATTATTTAAGAAAAATATCAAATAAGAAAATCCTTTAAAAATTTGGGGTGTTTATAGGATTGGATTTCACATCATCTTGGGTTTGTTACTTCATCACCTTCACAAGCAGGCAAGTATTTACATTGATTACTTTCAATTCATGATAGTTTCTACGATACATGTTTTAGATATGCATTACATGATTCTTGACATGTTGTTCATACGAGTATGATGGATTCATATTCATGATTATTGATTTATGTGATTATCGTGATTATTGTATTTCATGATAATCGTGTATCGTGATTTCTCGTGTCATGACTTAAATCCATGAGTCGGACTACAAAATACCTTAGTATATATGTGAGCAAAACCTGTAGACCGTGTTTTAATTTGCCCCTGAATAATAGCTAATCATACATGGCATGTATGATTGAGCCAAACCTCGCAGATCACTCAGCCGATCACATATGGATCGTGGTATTTCAAAACACTTAGATATTTTAAGTTCTTTTTGTTTATTTTCTCAATTGCTGTTATATGTCATATTTACTTAAGATTATTTGCTTCTCATTATTTGTCATGTCATAAGAATCTAATACCGACACTTGATATTTTAAATGATGGTTACAAAGTAAGAATGTGATTTCTAGGTGGTTACTAGCAAAGTGAGTTAAATGATTATGAACGACATTGAAGGTTGCTAAAATAAAACAAAGGATAATTTTTGAAACTAGTGGTCTTGTGATTTCATTCTTGATTTCGAGGATAATAGAATTATGGAGAGAAAGAGAGAATTCTGGTACTAAAGACCTCACTATGCATGTTTGAAAGCAATAGAGATAAAAACTTAATATGAGTATAAGTTTATTGGATGGATTCATTGATATGTTTAAAAAATATAAATATAGTAGAGTTCATATGGATTGGTAGAAACTAATAAATGAAGAAATTGTGGACAAAAATACTAATATGATAATGATATTTGGAAGACGATGTCTAAATCATCAAATTCTTGGTAGTATCGATAACGTGGAGCCATAAAGAGCAGGGGTTGGATATCAAAATAAAGGTGGACACCTTGGAGGTTAAAATTTTAAAAAGTTATCGACAATTGACATGTGCAAGAAAGGTTGAACAACACTTCATTGTAATCAAATGAACAAGAGTAGGATTCCTACTCTTCGTAATCATTTTTCTTCTTCTTGTTACCTCTGGCCTACTTGCATCCATCAACTTAGCTTCCATCTACAAACATGTTACTCTAGCATAACTAATAACAAAAATCTTGTCTCCTATTTGAATTTTATCACCCTCCTTACTTTTTGGAATGACCAAGGAAAGTGCGCTAGCCATCTAGCTGTTGAATAAAGGATTGGTTATCACATACCTTTAGTCCAGTAATGATACCTTACTTAGACATTGAGATAGAATTGATGAAAGAAGAGAAGAACTAAGAACGCAGGCAAAATCAACAATATAGTAGTATCAACAATATTTTTTGAAAATAGTTGTATTTAAGGAATCATTTCGAGAAAGTAAATATTAATTTCATATAACGAAGGAATGTATACGATTTCAAAGAAAAGAACTTAGAGGAAGTAGTGACAGGGTCATACATTTAAAGTTTGAGGATTATAAATATTTTGGGGTTATGAATTCAAATTGTTGAGACTTATAGGAGCATTCAATGAAGATTGAGGAAATAAGATATTAACAGTTATAAATAATGTTGATTAATTTTTAGCAAATTTAGGTCCTAAGATTGATGGAAGTATTTTGAATGTCGAAATAAGGTTAATACACTGACTTGGAGAATTTAATATATGAATTAGAGGTTATCAAGTTATGCATTAATAATATAAAATTGGACCAATGGTTGATAAGAGCAAACAATGAATGACTAAGAGCTAGTAGGATACAAAATTTTGGATTTTGGAGTACGAAAATTAAGATTACAAAATTTGGAGCTTTTAATATTTCTGAGAAAAATACAAGTTTGAGGTACAAAATTGATTGATGATATGTTGAGGTTAAAAAAAATAGTTTAGCAATATTCAACTACTAATAGAGAGTATAGAAACTTGATCATAGGGGGTAACATTTAGGTTTGAAGAAAAATAAATTGAAGTAGAATTCCAAGTTAAGATGGACAAGTTTGAAATTGAACTATGATAAAGGTTTATATAGACATAAATTCTGATTCGAGGAGTTCAGATCTAGCTAAAAAACAAGGTTGTGAAATTTTAAACTTTTATAAATGATTGAGTTCAATAATGGAACATGGGATCGAGGAAAGCAAAATAAATATAAAAAATAAAAAAATTAATGGGGATTTATAATCATTAGATGGTATGAAAGCATTGCCTTCATATAACAAGGTCGTCCAGATATCGATGCAATGCAAGTACTCAAGAGCTGTATATTTCCATTTTCAATATCAAATCTTGGTTGCGTACCTATTATCTTCTTCAAAATCTTATCAAAACCTGATATTTCTGTTGCTTCTGACAATCGTCAATCTATTAAAACATGATCTCATAGAAACTATTTCTGATTCCCAATATCCAATAAACTAGAACACCTTCTTGAGTTCATGTTAGAACTATATCAGGAATTGTGACAAATCTTGAACTATTCTGATTATTTTTATATCATTCATTTTACCTCATTATTTGAAATGATAAGGTTTGCTTTGATCTATAATATGTCCTTATGGCATCAGGACTGACTACCAAAAGTCGTACCTTAGTCATACATCACAGCTCTTTCCTCCATCTTTTATAGTAAAATAAACTATACTCCTAGAAGGCTTCATCCATTGTACTATTATCGTTCTAGAAACTGAGATAGTGATGATTATAATTATAGGTTTTTGTTTGTATCCTAGAAAATGTATTTGAACTTTCTAACTATCCTAGCTGACTACCTCCTTCTAATTATCTATATCCTTCATGTCTTCATGTTACCCTGCATGTTATGAAAGATTTTCTTAATTATGCCTACCTTGAAAGTTTAACATATAATCTCTCATTTATCTATCCTTCTTTTTACTACTGGTAAGTACCTTGAATTCTATAGGAGTCGGGTGCAAATTTTCCTGAGCCTATTCCCATATCAAACTATTTATATAGTCTTTTCTTCTTCATGTTTTCCTTCTTCTCAAACAATATTTTATTATTTAAGAAACTTTTCAATGATATTTTAACTGTCTTTATGACCAACCAAGCATGTTTATCTTAGTCATTCCTTGAACTTCGAAGACAAATTTTTTTAAGGTGGGTCGATTGTAAGCCCCCTCACCAGTATTTTGGGATTTTTTAAGATCATATTATTATTGTAAGCCCCCAAAATTTTCCTAAAATATTTAGCTATTTTTTAAATTTTATTATTCATTACTATTTAAGAATATTTTGGTAAATATCTAGAATAATTAAGTAGATGGTTAAATGTGATTTTGTTTAATGATAAATACTAGTAATATCAAATATTTTATACACATTTTATGAAATGAGAATGTTTTTCACAAAAACAACTATTAATTTATGTATAATTATTTTTCTATTTATTAGGAATTTTAGAAGTTGTAATAGATTTTTTTGGTGATTAATATTGATCAAATATTTACATGATTTATTGTTAGTCCCGGAGCTTGATCAAAGATGGAAAAACAGATGCAATCGAGATCTGAGATGTCCCACAAAACTTTGCAGTGATCAAACTCAAGATCTACGATGGTACAAAAAATCAAATAGCCAAATTACAATCTAAAGGAGGGAAAAAGAGAAGAGAAGATCTCTCATTCTTCCTTCCAAACGTGTTACAATTGGGACAGAACGAGTTACAATAAAACTAGAGAGAGATGAGAAGAAAAACAATGCTGGGGTGTCAAAACACCGTTGCTCAAAGCTAGATTCGCCCCACACGATTTGCTTCCAGGAACCAGCAAGTTGAAGAACTTGTGGAACGCTCGAAGTCACCTCTGTTCAGACTCCTCGGATGGACTTGCAATGGCGGCATCAACTCTCTCTCTCTTTCTCCTTTTCTAACTTATAATTTTCGTAGTAGTCACAAAGGAGACCAGAAGAGAGTATTTATAGAGAGAGGGTGGAAACCCTAGCCGCCTCTTCAGTTATGGAAAGATTGAATCAAATCCCAAAAGATAGCAACGAGATTTAATTCAAATCCCATGAAATTAATTCAAATCCCACAAAGATAGGATCTAAATTAATTCAAATCCCACAAAGATAGGATCTGATTTAATCGCATTGATTCAGTCTTTCCATTACTGATTTGTAATCTGCACAGTCAGCGAATCCCTCCATGCGGCAGCAGCAGCAGCAGCCTGGCCGCATGAGCCTAATGGCCGCATGGACCGCATGAGCCGCATAGACCGTATGAGCCGCATGGACCGCATAAGCCGCATGGACCGTATGGGCCGTATGGACCGCATGGACCGCATGTGCCGTATGGCCACATGGCTGCATGGCTGTATGAGGCCGCATGAGCCGCATGAGGTCGCATATGAGCCGCATGCCGCATAAGATCGCATGGCCGTATATGAGCCGTATAAAGACCGCATGAATGCTGACGTGCTAAGTGCAAAGTGCGCCAACAAAACGCCACATTACGCCTCATGAGCCCATGAGCCCGAGTCCGAGTCCGAGTCCGAGTCCGAGTCGCTAAGCCCCTTTGGGGCTTAGCTCCAAATGGAATTAATCCAAGAGAATGACAAAAGCATTAATGCTTAATCCTTGGAGCCTTATTCTTACCTCCTTGTAAAATCACCCACATGGTTCCCTCCTTAGGGTCACCACCCCATGTGCATCTCTCAACAACACACCCAAGTATATATGTTGAGATAACTCATGGTGCATTTTCGATGTGGGACAAAAATTTACAAGGCATGTTAAGAGCAAGCTCTCTCCATGTAAAGAAAGCACCAACAATCCCCCACATATCACAACATATATATGTGTCCAGGGTTGAGCGTTCCCCACAGTAACTGTCCATTTTGTATTAGGATAGATGTCGCTGACGACTTGAATCTTCCCGTATGGGTTAAATAACAAGGTGTGTCACTACCACATTTCTAGTGTGAGGGTATTTTTGTCATTTTGGGGTATTTTTAAATTTATTGGAATTAATTAGAATTTATGGGAATTTTTAGGAATTAATTGAAATTGTTTGACTAGGTTGACTTTTGACTAGTGTTGACTTTGTTGACCTACCTAGAAGCTAACCCTAGTTAGTGGGCCATGGTTAGGTCAAGTGACTCTAGTCTAACCTAGCCTAGCACTTGGTTTAAGTCATTTTAGCAAATAGGATTAGAAGTCATAAGTCATGACTTATGGTTTTAGAACCTTGATTAGGTTTAATCTTAATTAGCTTGTAACTTGGCCCAAGGCCCAATAGTTGGGCTAAACCCTAACCCAAAGCCCTAGTGGCCGGCCACCCTATGCCTAGGGATTCCCCCCATATAAAATCCCTCTCAAAACTAGGGTTGCCTCTTTTCTTTAGGAAGAGCCCTAATTTCAAGGAGGTAAGTTTCATGCCATTTTAATTCTAGAGCCCCTTTCCTATTCCTATTTTCTTCTAAATTGTTCCAATAGGACCTAATAGGCCTGTTATTACTTTTGTTGAGCTTCCATTTCAGTTTGAGGTTGATTTGGATTGATTTGGTCATCAAGTGAGGAGCTAGCAAAGGACTTTTTCCATTGAAGTTTCACAAGGAGGTATCTTCTTCAAATCTCAATAAAATTCCATGTAGTCTTCACCAATAGGAAGCCCTAAGGGTCCCCCTAAGGTCTGGATAAGGTTCGTGTCCAGTGTCGATGGATTCGTGTCCATTCAGGACACGTATCAATCACTAGTCCTAGGTGTTTGACAAAATGCCTCAATAAGCATTTTGTATTAATTTCGATTTTGTTTTTGAATAGAAAATAGAGTTTTGTTCTTGCTTACTATTTCGTGTCTTCGTGTCATAGTTTTCGTGTCTTCCTGTGTCGCTTTGATGTTGTGGACATGCGCGCGCACACGCCGCGCGCTGTTACAGGGAATCCCCTGCTACTCGGGGGCAAGAACTCTCTGGACACGATGCTTGGACACGTAATATTTGACACACACGTTGGGGCAGTGTCTATTACGACACTCCCCAAGTGGCACGACCTCTCGTGTCATGTCGGGGGTGCACGAGACACCGCACGGGTTTTATACACAGTCTGTGTACTCGTGTATGTGGGTTCTGATACGCGTGTCTAACTTGGACACGCGGACACGAGGACCCAAGACAGGTAGACCTAGACCTAGCCCTAGTATGGGGGTACCCAGGTGCACGAGCACGTGGCCTACCACGTGCTGTGTCGTGTGCACGACACACGTGCACACACGCACGAGGCAGTACATATTCTAGCCTGTTTCATATTGAAATGGTATCTGAGTTGCCTGGACACGTATGTGTCCACCTTGTTGGACACGAACAGGTTGTGTGACACATGTAGTATGTGTAGGATCATTACCAACCTTCTGCCTAAAGTTTTAATGTGTTTTCTTGGGTATTACCTGTTTGCAAATTCTGAAATGTTAAGTGTCAGTCCTCTTTATTTCCAGATTCAATATTTGGTTTTGATTAATGAATTAACCTACAAATCATTGTTAATAGCATGTTTTTAAAACCCAAATCTGTACTCCTATGTGTTGCCTAACTATAGTTCAAGTTTGGGATGTTTAGTTGGGTTTTTGAATTCGAAATGGGATCTGCAAGGGTGGACTATTTCAGGAAAAACTGGAATTTATTTCCTTTTTCCTTTTTCTTCTTAACTGTTGTTTCATTTAATATATGGGTGTAAACTGAAAACTAAGTTGCAAACTGATTTTGGGTTCATATTGAAATGTTTGAAATGTTCTTCATGTGGACTGAACTGAGGATTGGTTGCTATGTATTCCTGAGTTTTCCCTGTGATCCTAAACCTGAGATTGGTTAAACTGATTTTTCTTTGCCTTTTTATTAATTGATTGTCTGCTGTCCACACTCCTAAGTTTTCTGCACACTGTCACATTATGATTTCTGTACATTGATATGTATCCCAATACACACACTTGAATTCCTGTAAACACAGGTGACACACACAGTCTTCTCTTCCTTTTTCACTGTTGTTATTCCCTGCATATCTATATATTTAATTCCTGCTCTCACACACCAACACAGGTACCTCTCTTTACTGTTCCTGTACACTAGCTTGCACACACTGTCACAGGACACCTATACACTAGGTTATATTACACACACATGTAAACTGGGAACACAAGCTCACTCACTGTTTTGCCTAATATAGCTTACTGTTGTTTCCTCACTGTTTTTGCCTAGCACATGCACACACTCACTGTCCTCATCACAGTTTACACACACACACACTGCTCACTTGTTCACTATTTTCCTATTACACACATTACCACACTCACACACTAGCTCTCTCTCTCTTTCTCTATTTTTTTAAGTATTGTTGTAGGCTATGTTGTTAGGATTCACAATAGGTATATGTGAATTTGTATGAATTTGTGTGAGTGCATATATAGATATCTATGCTTTCCTTGTTAGCTAATGTGGTAGGTTTCACTTTTAGTCTAGATTTTGTAGTGTATATTGTGGTGTTAATATTGGGTGTATAGTGAAATTGTGACTTGTTAAGATATTCTAGATTTTAGCTAAGCTATTGTCATATAACTAGTATAGGCTTGCTTAGCCTTGTTAGGCATGGTGCTAGCTAGTATAGATTGGAATAGCCTAGTTTAGACTCAACTAGACTAGATTGACCTAGTTTGACTTCTAGGGTTGACCAGAGTTGACCAAGAGTTGACTTTGGCCTAGATTGACCTAGAATCATGTAGAATGCATAGTAGGACTCTATTTCACTATTCTGGACTTGTTGTGACTTGTGCTGTTCTGATTAGGAGCCAGACACCACTCCTTGGACAGTACGTTTCATTCTGGACACTCAGTTACAGGCGAGTACATTCTCTGATCATTTCATATCCTGCTTAGAATTATATTCCTGCTTTAGATTACTATACTTGATGCTGTCATGACATTATCACGGATTAGTACTATATGGATCTTCTCATGCGATGTTATCCCACTCGGGAGCATCGGGTACATTGTGTCATGTGCGTTTCACTTTCATCGTGTACTCCTGTGCTTTCATTACATGTGCACTCCTGTGAATCTTGTACTCTCATGTTCACGGAGCCCCCATATATACTATCATGTGTACCCTATATGGGCCCCCATGTGATATCCTGTGCAATAACATAACCTGTTTAGATCCTTGTGTATTGATTGGGGATACGGGGGAGTGCTAGTAGTCGTGTGAACAATTCCATTGTAGTGTAGATTCCTGTGCAACCTCGATATCATGTACAAATCTGTCCTGTTTACATGTGCTATCTCGTACTCTGACTCACTAGCCACTGTTAGTTCTCTATTTATAGTAGATATTTATGTTACAGTTCTCTCTCTTGTTTATATACTGTATTTCTTAATATCCTGTATTTTACTCTACTGCATGTTTATATTTTCTAACCTGCTATGATCTGTTGAGATGTACTGTGCTCGCTCCTGTCCTGACTGGACCTGTTGAAATATTACAAAGGACGAGGAGGAGGCCTGCCTGGACACCTACTACGGGGCAGCCTTAGATGACACCTGTGAGCTAGACTCCCAGGAGGATCCAGCAGTAGCTGAGGACCTTCCCCCGACTGCCTAGACTAGATTAGTTAGCTTGTTTTTCATTTGTAGTCTTGAGACATGTTCTAGTTAGACTCTTATTTGGAGATCAGTTGTATATATTCTTTTATCTGCGACCTTGTATTACTGGGGATTATCTTAGACTGCTGTTATCTATTTGATTTCCTTGAGTTCCATTTCATATCGTGATATCTCTTCCTTAGTTGTGATTGAGTTTCTATTACTATGTTACCCCGTTTGGGGAGTATAAACTGTTAGATATATACATTGCTAGATGTTGTGACCTAGGACAGTGTTCTACCGCCGACACTGCGGCGTAGGCTGGACGTATTCGCGTCTCGTGCCCTTACTCTAGGGTGCGGGTCGTGACATGTTTTTAGTGGTGGCCCATGCAGGTCTAGACTAGAAGTGTAGTGGTACTCGAACTAGAGTATCACTGCAGCCTGCTATAGGATATAGGACATTAATTATAAGATACTCAATCACTTTAGGAAAATTCCTTTTATTGCCATCTAAATCCTTTTGTCTGCTGATCTTTTGAATTATAATTGTCCGCCTTTGTTATATCGCTTCTTTCTCAGAAATTGATACTCTTGTTTGTCTATCTTCAGGATGGTAGAGACTCGATCGCAGCGTGCCGTCCATGAGGATGCTATAGAGGGGACTGCTACCTCTCAGCCAGCACAGCGAGGCCAAGGGACTGCAGCTCTTGTCACCTCAGCTCGTGTTGAGACCTCGGCAGCCACAGCAGGGGGTATGCATCCACAGACTGGGAGGCAGGACCCGATCTTTCCAGAGGATCCTTTCCAGCCACCACCGCCTCCAGGACATGTGGACGCAGCTCAGATGTTCGCATACTTCCAGCAGTTCATGGACCGACAGCAGGCTCGGCAGGACAGAGGCATGGAGTTGGCTGTCACGACAGTCGCAGCTCGACCGGTGGTGCAGCAGCAGAGGATACCAGGGATCGAGCAGTTTCAGAAGATGAGCCCCAGGGACTTCATGGGGACAGAGGGGATCCTGTATGCCGACGAGTGGATCGAGCATATGGAGAAGATCTTTCGCTTGGCCAGGATTCTAGCAGACCTTCAGATCGAGGTCGCAGCTAGCCGGATGCGAGATCTTGCTCGCACTTGGTATCAGTCGGACCCCAGAGTGGGGGTACCAGGGCAGACTTGGGAGCAGTTCAGGGGCTTCTTCAAGAAGAAGTTCTTCCCAGATTCAGCAGTCAGAGCCTTGGAGACACAGTTTGAGAGCTTGGTCTAGGGGAGCCTCTCAGTTGAGGAGTATGCGGGAGAGTTTGGCTGTTTCGGCAGGTTTGTTGAGGGTTTGAGCGAGACGGCAAAGGCCCAGAGGTTCCGGAAGGGTCTGGTCAAGGAGGTCAAGTCCCTGACCAAGGGGAACAGAGATGCTACATTTGAGGAGATCTTGACGGGAGCCCTGCTAGCAGAGGATGATCTTGAGTTTAGGCTTAAGAGAGGGAGAGACCCAGCTGGGGGCAGTAGCAGCAGCGGGGGCCAGGACAAGAGGCCTCATTTTCAGCACCAGCAGCCGAGGCAGTTTCAGCTGCAGCCGATTCAGCAGAGGCCGGCTCACCAGCAGCAGTTTCAGCATCAGGCACCCAGACAGACAGTCAGTTGCACCTTCTGCAAGAAGCCAGGGCATGGATGGAATGAGTGCAGGAAGAGGCTCGGGAAGTACCTTTTTTGCGGAGCAACAGATCACCAAATGAGGGATTATCCTAGGTCTGTGGGACGAACAGCTCAGGGAGGTGAAGCCAGAGCTCCAGCAGGTCAGCAGCGGGGACCAGCCCTGTCGACGCAGCAGCAGAGGTTCGTCCAGCACCAGCAGCATGCCAGGGGAGGCCAGCAGGGGCGAGCTTTCGCCATGGCAGCTGGAGAGGCAGAGGCGACTGGAGAGCTGATTGCAGGTTCGATTCTTCCCGACTCCTGTCCAACATTTGCATTATTTGATTCTGGTGCATCGTATAGCTTCATTTCAGTATCTTTTGCGATTAGACACGATATCATAGCTGAATCGTTGCCTAGGACTTACAAGATCACGACCGGGGGTGGCATTATCCTCGTGAGTGATGTTTGTAAGGGTCGAAGAGTAGTTTTGGGAGGCCGTGAGTTGGAGGTGAGCCTGCTCGTAATGCCATTGCCGAACTACGATATAGTACTAGGCATGGATTGGTTGAGCAGGCACCACGCCAGTATCGATTGCAGAGGGGGTAGAGTTCTGTTCAGAGTGCCGAGGAGCCAGAGTTCGAGTACTCTAGACGTCAGGCAGAGCAGAGCAGCGGAGTCTTCTGTGGAGTCTCGGTCGAGGAGCAGAGATTTTACACCCCTTGATAGCAGAGTATATGGATGTTTTCCCGGAGGAGTTGCCGGGACTGCCACCAGACAGGGACATTGAGTTCTCGATAGACTTGGTTCCAGGAGCGGAACCCATCTCTCAGTATGTCTATCGGGTGAACAACAGCGAGCTGGTGGAGCTGAAGAAGCAAGTGGATGAGCTACAGGACAAGGGCTTCATCCGCTTGAGTTCGTCGCCATGGGGTGCACCAGTGTTGTTCGTGCCAAAGAAGGATGGGTCAGTACGCATGTGTATTGACTATAGGGCACTCAACAACCTCGCGATCAAGAACAAATACCCATTGCCGCGGATCGACGATCTATTTGACCAGTTGAGCGGAGCTTGGGTATTTTCTAAGATTGATCTGAGGTCGGGATATCACCAGGTGAAGGTGAAGGTGAAGGGGAAGGATATTCCCAAGACCGCTTTCAGGATGCGGTATGGACAGTTTGAGTTTCTGGTTATGCCATTTGGGTTGACCAATACACCCGCAGTGTTTATGAACCTTATGAACAAGGTGTTCCATCAGTATCTGGATCAGTTTGTAGTGGTGTTTATTGATGATATCTTGATATATTCCAAAACTGAGGAGGAGCACGAGGAGCATTTGAGGATAGTACTGGAGATTCTCAGGAAGGAGCAGCTTTACGGGAAGCTCTCCAAATATGAGTTCTTCCTAGACCGGGTGGATTTCTTGGGGCATGTGGTGACTGGAGATGGTATCTCAGTTGACCCCAAGAAGATTATGGCAGTTGAGGCATGGACAGCGCCGACTTCAGTTGCAAAGATCAGGAGCTTCCTGGGGCTGGCAGGATATTATCGGAGATTTATGCAGGATTTCTCCCGGGTTGTAGAGCCGTTGACACGGTTGACCCGGAAGGATGCTGAGTATATTTGGTCAGAAGAGTGTCAGGCAGCTTTTGATGAGTTGAAGAAGCGGCTGACGACAGCTCCGATTCTGACGTTGCCTTCAGGATCAGGTGGATTCACTATTTATAGTGATGCTTCTGGGAAGGGGCTGGGTTGTGTGTTGCAGCAGCACAGGAAGGTGATTGCCTATGCTTCCAGGCAATTACGTCTCCATAAGAAGAACTACCCTACCCACGACCTGGAGCTGGCAGCAGTGATTTTTGCTTTGAAGCTGTGGAAGCATTATCTGTATGGTGAGAGGGTGGAGATCTTCACAGATCACAAAAGCCTGAAGTATGTGTTCACTCAGAAGGAGTTGAACATGAGACAGCGCAGATGGCAGGAGTTGATGAAGGATTTTGACATCCTACTTCAGTACCACCCAGGAAAGGCCAACGTGGTTGCCGATGCCTTGAGCAGGTATCCGACAGCCATGTGTTTGACCATGGATCGGCATTTGCTTGCCGACTTGGAGAGCCTTGGGATTGAGGTGATCGTACCGGGAGTGCAGATGCAGCTATGGGGGATGCAGATACAGTCAGACTTGATGGACAGGATCAAGGCGGCTCAGTTTCAGGATGTGGCTTTTCAGAGTATCAGAGAGCAGATCAGTATAGGAGTGGGGGATCCTGAGTTTTCACTTGCAGAGGATGGTGCCCTGAGGCACGGTGCCAGGTTATGTGTGCCTAGCAGGGAGCTCAGAGAGCAGATTATGCAGGAGGCCCACAGATCTCAGTACTCTATACACCCGGGTGCCAACAAGATGTACCAAGATCTGCGGGAGCATGTATGGTGGTCAGGAATGAAGCGGGAGGTGTCCCACTTCGTAGCTAGGTGTTTGGTCTGTCAGAAGATCAAGGCAGAGAGACAGAGGCCCGGTGGATTGTTGCAGCCGCTGTCCATTCCCGAGTGGAAATGGGAGCATATCACCATGGACTTCGTATCAGGATTGCCGCGTACTTCATGAGGGAAAGACGCGATTTGGGTCATCGTTGATAGGTTGACCAAATCGGCCCACTTCTTGCCATTCAAGGTGGGTACGTCTACAGAGAGACTGGCGGAGATGTATATGCGGCAGATAGTCAGGATCCATGGAGTTTCGGTCAGCATCGTCTCAGATCGGGATAGCCATTTTACTTCCTATTTCTGGAGGAGTCTGCAGACCAGCTTGGGCACTCAGCTCAAGTTTAGTACTACATACCACCCCCAGACGGACGGACAGTCAGAGCGGACTATTCAGACCCTTGAGGATATGCTGCGGACGTGCGTCCTGGACTTTGGAGGTTCCTGGGAGGATCATCTTCATTTGGTGGAGTTTGCCTGTAACAATAGTTTCCAGGCCAGCATCGAGATGTCACCTTTCGAGGCTCTGTATGGGCGTAGGTGCCGTACACCCTTATCCTGGGATGATGTTAGTGAGCGAGCTTTGCTGGGGCCAGAGATGATTGTGGATGCGACCGAGAAGGTGAAGCTCATCAGGGACAGACTTCGCGTGGCGCAGGACAGACATCGGCACTGGGCCGATAGCCACCGGAGACCCTTGGAGTTTGAGGTACAGATTAGAGTAGGATTAGATTTAGATTGTTGTTTGTGATTTTTGATCATGTTTGTTATTTATTTTAATTGAGACATTGCTTGTGATTAGGTCGGAGACCAGGTTTTCTTGAGGATATCTCCGACTCGTGGTACGATATATTTTGGTGGAGGCGGAAAGCTTAGCCCGCGCTTTATCGGCCCTTTCGTTATCAGCGGGAGAGTCGGTGACGTGGCTTACAGGCTAGACTTGTCGCCTGCACTCGTGGGGGTCCACAACGTATTTCATGTATCGCAGTTGAGATGGTACGTGGCTGACCCTAGCCATGTGCTCGATCATTCGGAGATTGAGGTGGGTCCTTCTCTCAGCTATCCAGAGCAGCCTGTGGAGATTCTGGATCGACGAGAGAAGGTTCTGAGGAACCAGGTGATACCTTTGGTATACATCGCATGGAGGCATCATTCTCCAGGAGAGTCTACCTGGGAGCGGGAGGATGAGATGCGCGAGCGGTACCCTTATCTTTTTGGACCTTGAGGTATACTTTCTATCCTTCTCATCAGTTGCTTTTCGCCTTTCAATTTCGAGGACGAAATTCTTTTAAGGAGGGTAGATTTGTCACTACCACATTTCTAGTGTCAGGGTATTTTTGTCATTTTGGGGTATTTTTAAATTTATTGGAATTAATTAGAATTTATGGGAATTTTTAGGAATTAATTGAAATTGTTTGACTAGGTTGACTTTTGACTAGTGTTGACTTTGTAGACCTACCTAGAAGCTAACCCTAGTTAGTGGGCCATGGTTAGGTCAAGGGACTCTAGTCTAACCTAGCCTAGCACTTGGTTTAAGTCATTTTAGCAAATAGGATTAGAAGTCATAAGTCATGACTTATGGTTTTAGAACCTTGATTAGGTTTAATCTTAATTAGCTTGTAACTTGGCCCAAGGCCCAATAGTTGGGCTAAACCCTAACCCAAAGCCCTAGTGGCCGGCCACCCTATGCCTAGGGATTCCCCCCATATAAAATCCCTCTCAAAACTAGGGTTGCCTCTTTTCTTTAGGAAGAGCCCTAATTTTAAGGAGGTAAGTTTCATGCCATTTTAATTCTAGAGCCCCTTTCCTATTCATATTTCCTTCTAAATTGTTCCAATAGGACCTAATAGGCCTGTTATTACTGTTGTTGAGCTTCCATTTCAGTTTGAGGTTGATTTGGATTGATTTGGTCATCAAGTGAGGAGCTAGCAAAGGACTTTTTCCATTGAAGTTTCACAAGGAGGTATCTTCTTCAAATCTCAATGAAATTCCATGTAGTCTTCACCAATAGGAAGCCCTAAGGGTCCCCCTAAGGTCTGGATAAGGTTCGTGTCCAGTGTCGGTTGATTCGTGTCCATTCAGGACATGTATCAATCACTAGTCCTAGGTGTTTGACAAAATGCCTCAATGAGCATTTTGTATTAATTTCGATTTTGTTTTTGAATAGGAAATAGAGTTTTGTTCTTGCTTACTATTTTGTGTCTTCGTGTCATAGTTTTCGTGTCTTCCTGTGTCGCTTTGATGTTGTGGACACGCGCGCGCACACGCCGCGCGCTGTTACAGGGAATCCCCTGCTACTCGGGGGCAAGAACTCTCTAGACACGATGCTTGGACACGTAATATTTGACACACACGTTGGGGCAGTGTCTGTCATGACACTCCCCAAGTGGCACGACCTTTCGTGTCGTGTCGGGGGTGCACGAGACACCGCACGGGTTTTACACACAGTCTGTGTACTCGTGTATGTGGGTTCTGATACGCGTGTCTAACTTGGACACGCGGACATGAGGACCCAAGACAGGTAGACCTAGACCTAGCCCTAGTATGGGGGTACCCAGGTACACGAGCACGTGGCCTACCACGTGCTGTGTCGTGTGCACGACACGCGTGCACACACGCACGAGGCAGTACATATTCTAGCCTGTTTTACATTGAAATGGTATCTGAGTTGCCTGGACACGTTTGTGTCCACCTTGTTGGACACGAACAGGTTGTGTGACACATGTAGTATGTGTAGGATCATTACCAACCTTCTGCCTAAAGTTTTAATGTGTTTTCTTGGGTATTACCTGTTTGCAAATTCTGAAATGTTAAGTGTCAGTCCTCTTTATTTCCAGATTCAATATTTGGTTTTGATTAATGAATTAACCTGCAAATCATTGTTAATAGCATGTTTTTAAAACCCAAATCTGTACTCCTATGTGTTGCCTAACTATAGTTCAAGTTTGGGATGTTTAGTTGGGTTTTTGAATTCGAAATGGGATTTGCAAGGGTGGACTGTTTCAGGAAAAACTGGAATTTATTTCCTTTTTCCTTTTTTCTTCTTAACTGTTGTTTTATTTAATATATGGGTGTAAACTGAAAACTAAGTTGCAAACTGATTTTGGGTTCATATTGAAATGTTTGAAATGTTCTTCATGTGGACTAAACTGAGGATTGGTTGCTATGTATTCCTGAGTTTTCCCTGTGATCCTAAACCTGAGATTGGTTAAACTGATTTTTCCTTGCCTTTTCATTAATTGATTGTCTGCTGTCCACACTCCTAACTTTCCTGCACACTGTCACATTATGATTCCTGCACATTGATATGTATCCCAATACACACACTTGAATTCCTGTAAACACTGGTGACACACACAGTCTTCTCTTCCTTATTCACTGTTATTATTCCCTGCATATCTATATATTTAATTCCTGCTCTCACACACCAACACAGGTACCTCTCTTTACTATTCCTGTACACTAGCTTGCACACACTGTCACAGGACACCTATACACTAGGTTATATTACACACACATGTAAACTGGGAACACAAGCTCACTCACTGTTTTGCCTAATATAGCTCACTGTTGTTTCCTCACTGTTTTTGCCTAGCACATGCACACACCCACTGTCCTCATCACAGTTTACATACACACACACTGCTCACTTGTTCACTATTTTCCTATTACACACATTACCACACTCACACACTAGCTCTCTCTCTCTCTTTCTCTATTTTTTTAAGTATTGTTGTAGGCTATGTTGTTAGGATTCACAATAGGTATATGTGAATTTGTATGAATTTGTGTGAGTGCATATATATAGATATCTATGCTTTCCTTGTTAGCTAATGTGGTAGGTTTCACTTTTAGTCTAGATTTTGTAGTGTATATTGTGGTGTTAATATTGGGTGTATAGTGAAATTGTGACTTGTTAAGATATTCTAGATTTTAGCTAAGCTATTGTGATATAACTAGTATAGGCTTGCTTAGCCTTGTTAGGCATGGTGCTAGCTAGTATAGATTGGAATAGCCTAGTTTAGACTCAACTAGACTAGATTGACCTAGTTTGACTTCTAGGGTTGACCAGATTTGACCAAGAGTTGACTTTGGCCTAGATTGACCTAGAATCATGTAGAATGCATAGTAGGACTCCATTTCACTATTCTGGACTTGTTGTGACTTGTGTTGTTCTGATTAGGAGCCAGACACCACTCCTTGGACAGTACGTTTCATTCTGGACACTCAGTTACAGGCGAGTACATTCTCTGATCATTTCATATCCTGCTTATAATTATATTCCTGCTTTAGATTACTATACTTGATGCTGTCACGACATTATCACGGTTTAGTACTATATGGATCTTCTTATGCAATGTTATCCCCCTCGGGAGCATCGGGTACATTGTGTCATGTGCGTTTCACTTTCATCGTGTACTCCTGTGCTTTCATTACATGTGCACTCCTGTGAATCTTGTACTCTCATGTTCACGGAGCCCCCATGTATACTATCATGTGCACCCTATATGGGCCCCCATGTGATATCTTGTGCAATAACATAACCTGTTTAGATCCTTGTGTATTGATTGGGGATACGGGGGAGTGCTAGTAGTCGTGTAAACAATTCTATTGTAGTGTAGATTCCTGTGCAACCTCGATATCCTGTGTAAATCTGTCCTGTTCACATGTGCTATCTCGTACTCTGACTCACTAGCCACTGTTAGTTCTCTATTTATAGTAGATATTTATGTTACAGTTCTCTCTCTTGTTTACATACTGTATTTCTTCAGATCCTGTATTTTACTCTACTGTATGTTTATATTTTCTAGGCTTAATTGCTAATTGATACCCTCAACTATTCCGCTTTTTCAACTTGATACCCTAAACTTTTTTTTGTAACAACTTGGTCCTCAACTATTATTTTTTTTCAACTTGATACCTAAATTTTTAAAAATACCGAGAATGCCCTTCCTTCTTCCTTCCCTCCACCCCCTTCTCCACTCCGACCACCCCTCCTCCCCCCCCCCGCTAGCTTCGCCCCCCCACCCCCCCCGCTCGCGCCCGGCCAAGCCCGCCGCCGCCGGCCGCCGCTGCTGCTGCGCCGGCCGCCGCTGCTGCTGCGCCTGCTGCTGCGCCTGCTGCTGCTGCTGCTGCGGCGGCGGGCTTGGCCGGGCTCGAGCGGGAGGGGGGGCGAAGCTAGCAGGGAGGGGGGGAGGCCGGCCGAAGCTAGCAGGGGGGGTTGGAGGAAAGGGGGGTAATTTTCGGGAATGATGAGGGGTATTTTCGTCCAAAAAATTCTTTGGGTATCAACTTGTTACAAAAAAAAGTTTAGGGTATCAAGTTGAAAAAGCGGAATAGTTGAGGGTATCAATTAGCAATTAAGCCTATTTTCTAACCTGCTATGATCTGTTGAGATGTACTGTGCTCGCTCCTATCCTGACTGGACCTGTTGAAATATTACAGAGGACGAGGAGGAGGCCTGCCTGGACACCTACTACGGGGCAGCCTTAGATGACACCTGTGAGCTGGACTCCCAGGAGGATCCAGCAGTAGCTGAGGACCTTCCCCCGACTGCCTAGACTAGATTAGTTAGCTTGTTTTTCATTTGTAGTCTTGAGACATGTTCTAGTTAGACTCTTATTTGGAGATCAGTTGTATATATTCTTTTATCTGCGACCTTGTATTGCTGGGGATTATCTTAGACTGCTGTTATCTATTTCATTTCCTTGAGTTCTATTTCATATCGTGTTATCTCTTCCTTAGTTGTGATTGAGTTTCTATTACTATGTTACCCCGTTCGGGGAGTATAAACTGTTAGATATATACATTGCTAGATGTTGTGACCTAGGACAGCGTTCTACCGCCGACACTGCAACGTAGGCTGGACGTATTCGCGTCTCGTGCCCTTACTCTAGGGTACAGGTCGTGACAAGGTGATACAATAATGGACTACGCCTTGAATTCTGTACCACAATTGTAACTCTTCTCCCTCACAAAGTGTAGTTACGTGTGCTTCTGGCTGCACATTGAAGGCCCTGTGCCAGCCTGGTTTCAGTGTATGATTTTGGGCGTCTACAAGTTTACCCTCAAGAGACGGCCTGATATCTCTTTCCATACACTATAGGTGAGTTCTTTATTAAAGAGATATGGCATGAAGCCTTGCGCTTCCTTGCGGTGCTACGCCGCTATGACATAGCCTGAAGTCGAGGCATTACCCCTACCTGGAAACCTCATCGTAGTGTCATACTACTGTAGCATGAGGTCACAAGCCTCTTTGTAGTGCCAAACTACCCAGCATGAAGCCTAAGGCTTCCTTGCGGTGTTATGCCGCAACGACATGGCTTGCAATGCCGAGGCTTTACCCCTACCTGGGTACCTCATCGTGGTGTCGTGCCACTGTAACATGGGGCCATCCTCCCCTTTGTAGTGCTGTCTACAACTCTTTAATTACGTTATACAGCATTAGGCTACCTGCCTATTTGCGGTACTACGCCGCTGTGACTTGGCTTGCAAAGCCGATTCATTACCCCTACCTGGGAACCTCATGGTGGAGTCACCCCACTGTAGCATGGAGTTTTACTCCTTGTAGTGCTGCTCTACCGTGCTTCCTGTAAAGCACACCAGGCATTCACTCTGCCTGAGAACTCATTAAGGTGTTTAAGCCAACCTTCCACAGGATCAGTTTTTTTCGCAAAAAAAATACATAGTAGACAACAGTGGTTATGGGTCCGTATCCCTTCCATGTTCCAGAGAACAAGTACCCACTGCTACCTGATAGTTTCCCAGTCAGTAATCCTCCTTTGAACCAAAAGTTAGATGCCAAGTAGATTTCTCTTTGAACTAATAGCATAAAACTTTATAGTAGGATTACAAAGACACACTATCAGAATGCCTTCAAGCCCATTTTACAAGCTGTGTCATCGACCAACTGGCGCTTGAGGCCTTTCGTGAACGGATCTGCCAGGTTCTCCTGACTCTGAACATCAATCACTGCAATTACACCTCTTTTGATAAGATCGTGTACTGACATGTGCTTCAACCGCACAGTCCTCTTCTTTCCGTTGAAGAGGTCATTTGATGCCACCGCCGCAGTCGCCTGGTTGTCACAGTATATCGGTATCGCCGGTATCTGAGCCCCAACTACTAGAAGATCATACATGAGCTCCCGAAGCTATTCTGCTTCATCTGCTGCAGTTTCAAGTGCATAGAATTCAGATTCTATGGAGGAACGAGAGAGTATAGTCTGCTTCTTCGACTTCCACGATATAGCTGCTCCATCCAAGGAAAAGACATATCCACTTGTGGATCTCTCGCTTTCCATTTTTGAACACCAGCTAGCATCACTGAAGCCTTCCACTACTGTCGGATACCCGTTGTAGTGCAGTGCATATGTCTGAGTTTTCTTGAGATATCTCATCACCCGCTTCACAGCTTTCCAGTGCTCAACCCCTGGGTTGCTTGTGAACCGACTCAGCATTCCCACGACGAAAGCTATGTCAGGCCTTGTGGCATTGGTTGCGTACATCAAACTTCCGATAACGCTAGAATACTCCAGCTGCCTGACGCTTTTCCTTGAATTTGGCTTCATCTTCTGATCACACCTGTATGGCGTATCGATCCCTGGAAGATCCTTATACCCATAGCGTGTGAGCATCTTCTCAATGTAGTGAGATTGTGACAGCGCTACTCCAGTGTCTGTCCGGATGATCTTTATGCCCAAGATGACATCTGCATCCCCCAAGTTCTTCATACTGAACTTGGTTGAGAGGAACTTCTTTGTCTCTGTGACACAGCCTATATCCGTACCTAGGATTAGCATGTCGTCCACGTACAGACAAACGATGACTCCTCTTCCATCAGCGAACTTTGTGTAAACATATTTGTCCGTCTCGCTGACTCTGTAGACGTTTGACCTAATAACTTTGTCAAACTTCTCATGCCACATCTTGGGAGCTTGCTTCAAACCATGCAATGATTTCACCAACTTGCAGACTTTATCTTCAAGACCTTTGACGACAAATCCATCTGGCTGTTGCATGTAAATCTCTTCGGTCAGCTCTCCATTCAGGAATGCGGTCTTTACATCCATCTGATGTATCACCAACTTATGTATAGCTGCTAGAGCAATTAACATCCTGATGGTGGTCATCCGAGCTACTGGAGCGTACGTGTCAAAGTAGTATATCCCCTGTTTCTGAGAAAATTCCTTGGCTACCAGCCTGGCCTTGAACTTGTCAATAGTTCCATCTGCCTTCATCTTCTTCTTGAAGATCCATTTACATCCGATGGGCTTTTCTCCTTCAGGTAGATCTACCAACACCCATGTGTTATTGGAGGTGATAGAGTCAAACTCGTCATTCACTGCCTCCTTCCAGAAGATAGCATCTCTGGTCTTCATCGCCTCATCATAGGTAAGCGGATCTGCTTCCATATAATAGGTGATAAAGTCATCTCCGAAGTCTTTCGGTCTCCTCGCTCGCTTAGCTGACGGCTCTGCGAGTTCTGGTACAAGAGTTGTTTCATCAACAACAGCTTCTTCTTGGACTACTGGCTCATATGAGATTTCAGTCTCATTTGTACCTACATTATTTTCCGGAATATCCGAAAGAACAATGTTTTTGTCTTTTGCAAACTTGTCTTCAAAGTATTCAGCATCGCGAGATTCGATGATATGATTTGACTCAATATCAAGAAATTTCCGAGCATCACTCTTCTCGGCATACCCCAAGAAGATCGCCTTCGTAGTCCTTGTCCCTAGCTTCTGAATCTTCAGATCTGGGAGTTACGTCCGAAGTTGTATGTGGCACTCTATTTAGAATAAAAGTGGCCGTCAATGCAGCTTCTCCCCACTAGCATTTAGGAAGACCCGCGGTTAGCAGCATAGAGTTCATCATTTATGTCAACGTTCTGTTCTTCCTCTCCGCTACTCCGTTGGATTGAGGAGAATATGGAGCAGTAGTCTCGCATATGATTCCATGTTCTTTGCAGAACGATGCAAATTCATGAGACCTGTACTCCCCACCTCGATCACTTCTTAACCCCTTGAGTTGTTGTCCAGTCTGCCGTTCAGCTTCGGCCCTGAACTCTCTGAACTTCTCGAAGGCTTCGTCTTTAGACTTGAGCAAGTAAACGAGCGCATATTTTGAGAAGTCGTCGATGAAGGTTATGAAATACTTCATCCCGGCCTTCGTGGAGAAATATTTGAAGTCACAGATATCGGAGTGCACCAACTCCAGAAGATCTGTACTTCGATCGACCCGATGAAAGGGTTTTCTTGTGATCTTCGTCTGAGCACACACCTCACACTTCTCCACCTTACCCCCACATTTGGAGATAAGTCCTAGACTAGACATTTTGTTAATTCTTTTACAATGAACATGTCCTAGTCTATTATGCCACAACTCAAGAGAATAATCAGAAAATGCAACTGCATTAATGTCTTCAAACTGGTTAACAAGCTGAATTTTAAATATTCCTTCGGTTTGATAAGCCTTCCCGAAGTATGTTCCTTTCTTGGACATCACCATCTGACCAGCATTGATGTCCATCCTCAAGCCTGCGTTGCAGAGCAGGCTCCCAGAGATCAGGTTCTTGGCAATCGCCAGAACATGCTTCACACCTTGAAGCGTCAGAGTGTTCCCAGAAGTGAGTTTCAGTTCCACGGTCCCGATCCCCAGAACTTCAGCTTGGGCCTGGTTCGCCATGACAACCTTCTCAGATATCGGCCGGTACGTGACGAACCATTCCTTGCCTGAACAGACATGGCAAGTCGCTCCAGTGTCTATCCACCAGTCAGAGTCAACCCCCACAGTTGTGACCTGTCTGATCATAGCAACAATATTAGAAACCAATAAAACCTTATCAGGCTCACCTTTTTCTGATTGTTTAGGCTTAGATCTGCATTCACTCTTGTAGTGGCCTTTCTTGCCACAATTGTAACAAGTCACGTGGGACTTGGTCTTCTGTTGCTTGAAAGAAGGACCCTTCACTTTTAGATTAGTGAAGTCCTTCTTCTTGGGATGAGAAGCCGCCTGCTTCCCTTTGGGATCTCTCGTCTGCACAAGATTGGCTTTAGCCAACTGTTTGGACAAAGTGTCCACCTTCTGTTGGGAACGCATCTCGTCCTCAACATGGATCTCTTGAAGTAGATCTCCCAAGCTAATGTCTATCTTCTTTCTGTGCATCCTTGCATAGAAGGTACTCCATCCAGCAGGAAGTTTTGAGACGATCCCTCCGACGACAAACTTGTCGGGAAGTGGCATCTCTTCGTCTTCCAGTTTCTGACGCAGCTTCAGAAATTCCTTCACCTGTGGCAGCATGGACTTTTCGTCCTCAAAGAGCAATTTGTGATATTTTTCAACCACAAACATTTTGCTCCTGTTCTTGTCTTCTTCATACAGTTTTTCCATAGACTTCCATATGTCTCTAGCAAGTTCCTTCTTTGAGTAGGATTCTGCCAGAGAGTCCTCCATAGCATTCAGGATGAGAAGCCTGCATATGCTATTTTCCCTTCTCCACTTCGCTTGGAGTTTGGTAGCCGCGTTGATTGCGGCAGTAGATCCAGTGTCTGGAACAGAGGGTTCTTCCTCTAACAGAACATGATCAACGTCTTTCAGTTGAAGAGTTAGGTAAACCTTTCTCTTCCAGACTTGATAGTGCTCTCCATCGAACTTTTCCAACTTACAGAAGTCCGATTGGAGGAGCGAAGCATTAATGTTTTCCATCTAAACGGATCTTGCTTTGAGATTGTTAGTCCCGGGGCCTGATCAAAGATGGAAAAACAGATGCAATCGAGATCTGAGATGTCCCACAAAACTTTGCAGTGATCAAACTCAAGATCTACGATGGTACAAAAAATCAAATAGCCAAATTACAATCTGAAGGAGGGAAAAAGAGAAGAGAAGATCTCTCGTTCTTCCTTGCAAACGTGTTATAATTGGGACATAACGAGTTACAATAAAACTAGAGAGAGATGAGAAGAAGAACAATGCTGGGGTGTCAAAACACCGTTGCTCAAAGCAAGATTCGCCCCACACGATCTGCTTCCAGGAACCAGCAAGTTGAAGAACTTGTGGAACGCTCGAAGTCACCTCTGTTCAGACTCCTCGGATGGACTTGCAATGGCGGCCGCAACTCTCTCTCTCTCTTTCTCCTTTTCTAACTTGTAATTTTTGTAGTAGTCACAAAGGAGGCCAGAAGAGAGTATTTATAGAGAGAGGGTGGAAACCCTAGCCGCCTCTTCAGTTATGGAAAGATTGAATCAAATCCCAAAAGATAGCAATGAGATTTAATTCAAATCCCACGAAATTAATTCAAATCCCACAAAGATAGGATCTGAATTAATTCAAATCCCACAAAGATAGGATCTGATTTAATCGCATTGATTCAGCCTTTCCATTACTGATTTGTAATCTGCACAGTCAGCGGATCCCTCCATGCGGCAGCAGCAGCAGCCTGGCCGCATGAGCCTAATGGCCGCATGGACCGCATGAGCCGCATGGACCGCATGATGTGCTAAGTGCAAAGTGCGCCAACAAAATGCCACATTACGCCTCATGAGCCCATGAGCCCGAGTCTGAGCCCCTTTGGGGCTTAGCTCCAAATGGAATTAATCCAAGAGAATGACAAAAGCATTAATGCTTAATCCTTAGAGCCTTATTCTTACCTCCTTGTAAAATCACCCACATGGTTCCCTCCTTAGGGTCACCACCCCATGTGCATCTCTCAACAACACACCCAAGTATATATGTTGAGATAACTCATGGTGCATTTCCGATGTGGGACAAAAATTTACAAGGCATGTTGAGAGCAAGCTCTCTCCATGTAAAGAAAGCACCAACATTTATAAACTGGGTAACTTTCACAGAAATATATATAATATATATTGTACTATTTCAATATTTTTCTGTAGATTTTTATAATATATACTATAATATATTCTTGAGATTTTAAGAATTTTCTCTTATTGTAACCCCCATTTTTCAAATTTAATAAAATTCTTATTTTGGCCTATTAATTATATTAACCATTATTTCCTATAATTTAGATATATATTATACTGATTATCTAGTACATTTTGGGATTATTAGGTATTCAAATAGTTATATGCATCTAATATTTTAAATCACGATGTTAGTCAGCTTTAGGCCTTAGCCTACCCCACCAAGGGTGCTAAGCTCTCTGTTTTTTTAGCAGACTTTACTTAACCTGTAAACATAGCCAAGCAATAGAGCCCAGTACAAAACCCAATTGCATCTAGCAATCATCTAAGCCAAGCTTATTAGACCAGCTAGACAAAGCTTAATTTAGTCCTAACCCTATATTGTTTAGACCAACCAACCGTTGGTTGGTTTAGGTCGAAGTTGACCCCAAACTAACTGAACACAGAGCCCTCTATTCTTACTTCTTTTTCACAGGAGCTTTGCTATGCCTACAACCAAATTTTACAAATCCCCTACAACCGGACACGTGTCGAACTTCGATTGGAGGAGGAGAAGAAATGATGGGGCCGGGTGGAGCCCATGTAGCAGGGGGATGAGAGTATTGGCGGGATCCGGTGGGACCCATGTATAAGGGGTGGGAGAGAATAGTTGTAAAAAGTTGTAAGAATTTGGTAGTAAACTTGGCATTTTCCTTTTCACAGAGCTGCTGACACCCTCAACCTTGACGACGAACTCGACCGCACATCTCCGGCAAGGGCAACAACCAAACTTCTAGAAGACCCAGAGTTCTCTTCCACTGACATAGTCCAATCACCTCCACCGTTCGATCCACCGGCCTTCCTCCGGCGCATCTCCGCCGCACAACCGTAACGGCCCCCCACCTACTTTGCCGCTTATAAATAGAGACCGACCCCTCTCTATTCACCACCCTCTTCGAACATGGCGAAGCCCTACCAGATTCGTGCTTATCCTTCACTTCTTCTTCTTCTTCCTCCTTCTACTCTTTCACCACTTTGAAGCTCGGCCATGGCAGCCATCTCTTCGACGGGTAGCGGCTAGCATCGGGCCTTCATCTACAGCGACAGATCAATGAAGCATTGCCACCAGAGTCGTACGGTAGATCGAGAAAGCAGTCTCGGCGCTCGCGACGGACCTCGATCGATCGCTCCACACCACAACTTGACGGACTACCGCCGATGACGAGTTCCTCTACCAGTATCGGCAGAGCATGGTGAATTCCAGTTGCCTCGTTTTCTGCTTCTTCCTTCCTTCTTTTTGAAATTGACGGATCGATCGTCCTTCACAGTTGATCGGTGCGATTGCTCACTGAAAGACGAAGAGTAGCTGTAACGATCTGTTGATTGATCGAACTCTAAGCTCCATCGGTGAGTCCCTCGTTTCTTGATTTTCGATCTCGATCTGTTCGATTTGTTCAAAGATGAAATTTGAAATTCAAACTATTCTTTGGTGGGACTTCTGATATTTTGATTGGTCGGTTTCAAATCAAATTCGATGTTCGATCATAGAATCTCTTAGTTGGTGTTTCAAACTTTTCTTGATCGACATAAATTAAATTGAACTCCAATCGTCTTCCAGTGTTTGTGAGCACCAGGTGCTCGACCTTTTGTTCCATAGGAGTATTGGTGTGTTAGGTTGCTCAAATTTGGACACGGAGAGATCGTGTCGACTCAGGTCGGATGCAATTACAATCTCTTACCTGACTGCTCCTTCTTTTGTTGATTTTGGTGGGAGATTGTGTCCGTATCTGGTTGAGTCAAGACTCGTGTGAAGGACGATACTGAGTGTAGGTGTCGATGATCGTAGTTGGTAGGAATCGTGTCTAGTACGACACCAAAATAGGACACATGATTGGTTCGACATTCGGACTCAGAGTGAGTTTGAGCGGTGTCCTGCGAAGGGCAGTAATAATTTGAACTGTAACATTCACATTCAATTAGGATTAATTCAATTGACAGTTCGGTTTATTAGAACTAGCATATGTGCACGTGCATTGCACGCATTTTAACATTTTTTTTAATTAGTTTAGGAAGACTCTTTAGGAAGACCAAATGGTAGTCTTTCTAATTACTAAGCTGTCCTTATTAAAATTAATGAACTATTTTTAATTAGTATAAGTATGTAAGGGTATTTTCGGAATTCAAAAGTTTCACCATCTAAGTTTTCCTATTATATAATAGAATAGATATTGGGCTCAGTTGAGTTCTATGGGCCAGGGGCCGGTTTGGTAATTAGATTAATGGATGGTGACTGTTGGACTAAGGGCCATTGGACCAGAACTATATTTTAGAGTCTGCTATTATGGGTTAGTATTAATAAGTTGGGCTTCATGTTGTCGGCCTATAGCTAAGTAAGGTGTTGATTAAGCTATAACAGACTTGAGAATTAATAAAGGATTAGGAGTAATTGTTAGAAATTGGTTAGATAGATTTAATTAAGGATTTAGAGATAAACTTAGGAATAAATAGGAATAAAGAATTAGAGTATCTCGTAAAGAATTATTGTGTCTTTTTGACGCAATTTTTTCTCTGGACATTGGACTTGACATATACGAAAATTCAGGCAAGTACACCGACTTGAACTCTTTACTTTATATTTCTGTCTTGTTTTCTGTTCTCATGTTGGACACGAGATTGACATGATTATTTACTGTTCTATTTATTGTCTTGCGAGGACTGGAAAAATATTGTTTAGTGTATGACCTCACCCCTTAGCTAGGTAATTGTAGATAGTCCAATCGCACACCTTACGTCTGATTAAGCCGTACCTTATTGTAATATTGTGGTTTCCAGCTGGTCACACATTGGATTAATATTTCAAATTCACTACTATATTTATTATTTTGTTTAATATTGTTTCAGTTCTTGTACTATTGTTTCATATTGTAGGTTAGTCCATATCATTACTTGTGCATTTTAGATTACTTTGTATAACGTTTCTTGTTGGGTTTGTACTTTGCTCATTTCCTGACTGGATGCGTTGCTGGTAAGACTGATGAGAACTTCTACCCTAGCTACTATAGACTGCTGTAGGGGATAGCAGATGCTGGAGTAGATGCTGTTCAGGAGAGACTTGGATTTGGATATAGGACTCCTTTATTTACATTTTTGTTTTGATGATGATGTAGTACCTATTGATGTAGCTGGATGACTGTATTAATAATTGCTTAGGGTTGCCTTACTTTTACCGAATTTGTTTCCGAACATCTATTGTAATGATGTACACCAAAGCATAGTGATATCTGGGATGGTCGTAGTGATTTGTGTTCTGGGTACGAGTTCTAGAAGCAGTGATGAGTATGATTGATATTATTCACTTGATGATTTATGAGGTTTATATACAACTTACTACGTTGTGTCTAAAACGTAGGCTGGACGTGTTCGGCTTGTATCCGATTATTCGAGAGTGAGTCGTGACAATTATTAAGAAGGTATTATATATCAGTAGTTATAAAACTAGGAAAAAGTTTTTTTTTCAAAACCTGCACAGTTCACTGTTCTTCCCCGACCTAATAAACAACTTCCCCAACCTAATAAACAAAGCTTGCTCTGTATAAGAAGAAAAAAAAATGTGAGATTTAAATTCCATCCAAATCCAAACCTAAACCCTTTAAATCCTTTCCATCTAAATCCTAATCCAATTCTCCCTGATCTAAACTAGGATTTGAAGCCTAATCTTAATCAAAACTCTCAAATTCAAAATCCCATATATAAAACCTTCAAACAACTCTCCTTCAAAGAAGAAGAAAAAGAACCGATAAAAACTCTCGATATCGACTCTCCACTACTGTGCCGGCGTCCCTGCCAACCTCGCACTGCCGTCGACTACCTGCATTTGCCGGTCGGTCGTCGGACTGCACAACAGCGCGACAGAGCAAGTAGCAGCAACAATAACACTGCAGTAGCATTAGCACCTGTTGGGAAGCCTTTTCCTGCTTACTCGATCCACCTCTTCGCCAACTGACTTCACTAGTACATACCCGACCTAACCCCCTCAAAGCCTCTTCAATTTGTTTATTTTTTTTGCGATGAATGTGGCACAAATTGTTACAAAAGTCGATGATAAACAGTCCCAAAATAGGACAGAAAACCAAGTCTCAAACCCCATATTGGAAGATAGATTTTGAATGAAATAATAGTTATTTTTGAAATCTACTTGAATAGAGTCGTAGACAACCTAACCGGGAATAAAACCCTTTAAATATTTTATTTATTTATATAGAATTTTTTTGAGTAAATCAGTTTCAAAATTTGGGAAAAACCAGTTTTTAAAACAACTGATTTTTAGAAAATTTTCCGATACGGCGTGCGCCCCGATAAACTGAGTGATGTGGTCGGGAACCGAAAGTATCCAAAGGTGCGTATCGACTTCGCGGGTATGTAGGATTCGATGAAACTCGATTTTGATGTGTGTGTGCGACAAAATCGAGACGTATCGGTCGAGATACCCCGTATCGACCCCTTTACAAACTGTCACGACCCGTACCCACTGTGAGGGTACGAAACGTAACAGCGCCCAGCCTACGCCGCAGTGTCGGCGGTAGAACGCTGTTCTAGGTCATGAACTATAACTAACATAACATGAAATACTCTCCATAAGGAGGCCAACACAGAGGTACAACTCAATCACAATCTATAGATAGAATATGGCACGATGAAATAGATAAGAAAATCCTCAACTGATGTACAACAGAATGAAATAACATAAGTCTCAACATCTACCAGTCTCAACATCTAGCAGTCTCAACATCTCTAAAATATACAACTCTGAAATCAAGGACAACAACTAATCATGAAAAGAAGAACAGTCTAAGCTATCTATACTATGCAAGGTATCGTCCTCAGCAGCTGCCTGAACCTCCACAGGGGTCCAGGTCGCGAGTGTCATCTAGGCAAGCTCCAAAGTAAGGGGTGCAGGGTTCCTCATCATCCTCTGTAAAATTTTCAACAGGTCCAGTCAGGACGGGAGCGAGTACAATACATCTCACGCAGATCATAACAGGTTAGAGAATATAAACATGCAAGAGAGTATGATACATGAAACTGAAAGAAAGTATATGATGTAAACAGAGAGAGAACTGTAATAGAAATATCTACTATAAGTAGAGAGCTACCAGTGACTAGTGATTTGGAGTACAAAGTCGACATGTGAATGGCTTGATTTGCACATGGCTATACTAAAGAGGCGTACATGGCTATACTACTTTGGAATTGTTCACATGACTATTTATACTCCCCCATACCCCAATCAATACACAAGGATCCAGACAAGTTATGTTACGTACATGGTTTTCACATGAAGCCCATAAATGGGTGCACATGAAGTATACATGAGAGCTCATACATGAGTGCACATAAAGTTCACATGGGGGCCCATAAATGGGTGCACATGAAATTCACATGAAGGCTCATAAATTAGTGCACATGAAATATAGGTTATACATGAGATTCATGAGAAACATGACCGAACATGCTAGCACATGAGAGTACACAAGCGAGCACGAACGAGCATGAAGCACATGATAACATGAATAACATGAGAGCGAAGAATATACGATGTACATGAAACACACGACATGATGTATCCGATGCTCCCGAGGGGGATAACATCGCATGAAAGGATCCATATAGTACCAATCCGTGATAATATCGTGACAGCATCAAATAAGGTAAACTAGAGCAGGAATATAATTCTAAGCAAGTTATGAAATGATCAGAGAATGTACTCGCCTATATCCTGAGTATCCGGATGAAATGTACTGTCCGAGGAGAGGTGTCTGACTCCTAATCAGAACAGCACAAGTCACAACAAGTCTAGAATGATATAATGAAGTCCTACTATGCATTCTACATGATTCTAAGTCAGTCTAGACCAAAGTCAACTCTTGGTCAACCCTGAAAGTCAAACTTGGTCAACTAGGTCTAACCAAGTCTAAACTAGTCTAAACAGTCTGCCTTAGCTAGTACACACCATACACTAGTCTATAGGTATTACACATGTGTGTATTTCATACACACAAACCACCCATGGGTACCCTAGGCTATGCCATCTAGGTTATAGGCCATAGGCCCTATCCCATAGGCAAGTAGCTAAACACTAGGCCATATCACATATAGGCCAACTACATATACACTATATATATATATATATATATATATATATATATATATATATATATATATATATATATATATATATATATATATATATATATATATATGTATATAACAGGAATCTCAACTTACACATTATATTCACATATTTATACACACTATCTATGTAGGCTATACCTACATTAAATTACAATTCACATTGGTTGTATGTATATTATTACATATATATACATGTATACACATAGAAAGTTAGAGAGGGGAGAGCATATGAATGTGTGTGTGTATTTGTGTGTAGGCTAGTATAGTGTGACAGTGTACTAGAGACTAGGATAGGCATGTTCCTGTGTGTGTACTATGTAATCCCAGGAACCCAATGACAGGAAAGTAGTGTCCAAAGTGTCTCATGTTCAGTTTGTGTAAAACCTGAAAACAGTGAGTGTCAATGTGAATTCAGTATTAGGAAGTGAACTAAAACTCAGGAATTATGCAATGACAGTTAGTGATTTCTCAGGAAAGAAGATGACAGTTATAACAAAACCCCAAATTCGAATTTCATTCACCAATGGAATTCTAATCTAACAGTGAATAGCAACATGTAATTGGATTGACATTGAATTCCAAGAATCATAAGAAAACAGTTTAAAAAGGAAGGTTAAAATCAGGATTTAAAAATCTGGGCTTGTGTATCAGTCCATACATGGTATATCCCCAACCCACATACAAAATACCATTCCCTACATCAATATAGCCTAAGGTTGAACTACTACAATCATATGTTAGGAATAACCTGGAATTGAAAATCAACTCAGTTGTGAACTGGAATTTAAAGTTCAGTACATGAGGAATAGGACTGTATATCAGTCCACATTCGAAATTTCATACTCTTTCATAAAAACCTAATCTATCATGCCAATACAACCTATCGGTGAACTAACAATAAGTATATGGATTAACATGGAGTCTAAGAATCATAAAATTAGTTTTAAATAGGAATGAAAATCAAATCGAAACTGAATACACATGTATCAGTCACAGTTTTACAACTCAGTTCAACCTCCCAAAAGCCAAATTCGAAATCTAAAACCCACCAAATCAGTAAACAATATTACAATGATGTAATTGCACATGTATAGATGATTAAATGGCTAACAAACTTCACTTTTACAATAGGAAGTAAAGTTAGAGTTTAATCTCAGGAAAATGTGTATTCAGTCGACTCTCATCAGTCCATTCACAACCCAAATTCCATTACTAGATCAAATAGCCTAATCTAACATGAAAAATCAGACTAACATGAACTAATACACATGTAGGATCAATCATGACAATTAAAACATCATTTAATCAAATTAAACAGGGATTAACATCTCACGATTCAGAAATCTGAACTGAGTATCAGTCCAATAGGAAAAAATCAATTTCGAAACCATAATTAACCCAATGGATTTAACAATTCAGGCATATAGGTGTGTTCCCCAGGTGCACACGTGTCTAGGGGGTGTCATTCGTGTCCACTAGAGTGGACACGAAGTGTCCAAACTGTTTAAAACACACACGAACACAAACCGTGCACTATGTGTCACAGCGTCGTGCACGTGTTCACCACGTTTGTGGACACGATACACGACACGAAATGACATGTGCTCGTGTCCAGAGGTTCACCTAGGATAGCCCTAGGTCTGACACACCCTGCACTGGGTCCACAAGTCCCACAGACACGACACAACACGCGTGTCAGTCGTGCCTGTGCACGCGCACAGCAGCTCGCGCGCGATAGTGCTCGACCAATGCGACCTCGATTTCTCCCAGCGTGGTGCACGAGATGCTCCCAAATTTTGGGACCATGGTCGCAGACAATGCCCCATGAATCCCACAAAAATTCAGGACACGACGTGTCCTGTGTCCCGAGATATACCCCCCGAGATGCAGGACACGGCCTACGGGCTCGTGCTGCGTGTCCAAACGAAATTCACGACACACAAGGACACAAAACACCATGACACCTTCACAAAAATTAATACACTCACCTAGATCTACAAATCCATGCAATTACATTTCAAAAATACGAAAATTAATTCCTATGTGGCATTTCTACAAACACCTAGTTTATCAATACGATACGTGTCCGATACGGACACGAAATGGACACGAATTGTGCCCTAATTTCGTGGGCAGCTAGGGGACTCCTAGATCTAGCCCTAAATGCAAAGAAAATAAAATATTAAAGCAATTTGTGGAGTTTTACCCATAGGTGCAAAAAGCTTGGAAAAGCTTCAAATGGGGGATTCTTCCTTACTAGCCAAAGCTCCCAAATTGGTCCAAACCCGAGATTTCTCTCCATGAGCAGCAAGAAGGGATGGATTAGAACCTAGTACAAAAGATTTGAGCTAAAAAGGACCTAAAATGGGAAAGTTATGGATTGGGGAAGATGGCTATACCTCTTTCTTCAAGGCTTGAGAAAATAAATAATAATAAAAGAGGCAAGAACAAGGAGGAGATTATTTATAGGGAGGGGAAGCCCTAAGTGGCTGGTCATATTGAGTGAAAGTTAGGGTTAGGGTTACAAGTCATGGGCCATGGGCCAAGTCACATAAGAAATGGGCTCTCTACCTTAGCCTTAAGTCCAACAAATAAATCCTTCCTAATTTCTCAAGAGCTAAATCACTCAAGTCAAAACCAAGTCGACTTATGTTAGATTAGGGTCTCACCATGCTAATCAAGTCACCTTAACTAGAGTCAACATCTAGGTTAGTCTCCTATGTCACAACTAGCAAAAGTCAAAATCAACAACCGTCAATCCAACAATAAATCAATAATTCTAAAAAAAATCAAAATGACCAAATTACCCCTAGACTAAATGATAATTGAAATACCCTAATCACATGGCTAGGCTCTATGGCAGACAGTCTCTACGGTTTCACTAGCTGCACATCAAAATCACAAGTCATGATATTTAATAGTTTTAAAACGATTAAAAATTACCAAAAATTATATTATTATTTAAATATCATAATTAAATAAATTAAACACAAAATTTCAAAATTACCCTCATTTTAGAAACTGGGTGTTACACAAACTAGCCTACAAGTTCGTACAAGTTTGTCATCTCGAGATGAAACTTGTGCCACAGGACTCGTTTCGTTTTTTTGGGTACTGTGAGCCAAGTTTGGTCCGATTCTGAGAAGGTCGATCAGAACGCTATTTTGGCCGGCCCACGACCCGATCTAACGGCCAAATTTGTGCACGGCTCATCGAAATCCAACTTTGGACATACGGTTGAGTTTATATCATCAAAATGGACCCGTAGACATATAATTTGATGACTTTAGAGACCGTAGATATTGGCACATTTTTCGGTGTGAAGAGGGTCCAACAGCGGATACCGATTTGACCCGAAATTATGATTTTGCCCATGTGTCCAAAATTGAACTTATGGGTATGCGATCTTAGACATTTATTTTATGCAAAAAATGTTCGTGATATTTATTTCAGCATCCAGAGATATTTGCGAAGGTCGCACCTCTGTTGCTTCTATCAGATTGTCGTGTTTGCCTCCTGGAAGTTGTCAGATCATCGCACCATCACCAGGCAAGATACCTTGCCACCATATTCTGATTATTTATTGTCATGTAGCATGATTATTTAGTGTGTATTATTTTCTTTACTTATTGTCATTTACTTCCTTCATTTATTTTATGCAAATAACTGTTTAGTCATGTTCCTATTACTTTTGTTATTATGCATCGATTTAGAGTTAAGAAGACAACCCTATGTTGTGATGCAATCGTTGGACTTGACACATGTGATACACGAGTCCCGAGTCGCATATAGGTCTCTGACTTGCGCAGTCGGCTGGCCACCGATACGTAAAGGACACGCGTTAGGGAATAACTGCTAATAGAGTTGCATGCGATAAGGCTTAGCAGTTATTAGTTGCATTATATAGAACATTGGGTGGGAAGAACACGATTGGGCGTTGAACACCTCCCTATCTATCATAGACTCGCTCGCTACCGAGGAACATTAGGTAGACTATATGTTATAGGCTCGCTCGATATTGAGGAATGATATATAGTATTTAGACTCGCTACTGAGGTACTATTTACTTTGACTTGACTTGGAGGTCAAGCGACCATACACAGTTCTCAAATGCATTTCCACTTAGACTGGTTAGGCGACCTTTATCCGTGTAGGTATATGTACTTTTCCATATGGTTGTGTAGTTATACCCGCACATGGCTTGGAACAGTATTTTGTCGCGAACTAGTGTGCCACACATTGTCCTTGTTTAGTTGTAGGTGTGGTCTGCTGCTTCAATGATAAGGTACTGAACCACATTATGATCCAGATTTGTTGAGTAGATTCAGTTTATATGGCATTTTTTTGTATCTTGTTATGTCTCTGAGGACCCGGTGATCTCTCCAGGTGTAGACAGTCAGGACTACCCACATGAGTATGGACTCAGTTCAGCTCCTTTATTTTCTGCCGAGGAGATCTTATCCTCCGATGACACTTGATTCTTTTATTAACTTGTATCTTTCATTTATTTTTAGGAGGTTGGACTCCAGTATCTCAGACTATTTTTTATAGCGGTTTGGTAGTGGATTTGTTTCCACCCGGCTATATCTCTTGACTTTTCTTCTATTTTATTCTATCTAGACTATTGTTTATCTCTTGTATTATGTGGACGAGATGTAGATTATGTGTGATTGGCCTATGATTTATTATTTATAGCTTATATATGTGTATAAAGATTTCATATATTGGAGTGTTTTTTGTATGCATGCGACTGGTATGTTTCGTATGCCTAGTCCTACGTATATTGGGACTGGAGCATTACAATTATATTTTATCTAAAATCTTAACTATTAAATTATTTATTTTATATTATATACTTATATTGATTTTTAAATGGTCAAGAAAGAATTGAGATAAATATAAAAAATTTAAACATATTGTGCAAATAGAAGAGAGAGAAAAAATTGGTAGCCAGAAAGAATATCCGTAGCTTTTCTCATTGATAACATGTACATATATTAAAGGAAGTAGATAGAGGGTGTTGTGGGTATGGATAAGGGCATCCATATTTGGGTTTGTACAAATCACAAAACTCTCCATTGGATGCCTACTTTAATGATTGCTCCATTAAAAAACTTTTCTAAGAAAAAATCCATCTCTTGGAAAATAATCCATATAAAAGAAAATATTACAATAATATTCTTTGAATATGATTTTTCAGGAATCTAAGTCGGAGCGACTTACATTGTGTCATTAAAAACCTTTCAAAGAAAAACTCGGTGGAAAAAATCTCAACGAAGGAAAAGAGTACAATATACAAAGACATACTTCGAGATGTCTCTATCAACATCTTCAGGATGCATGCATCTTCAGGATGCTCCCCCTCAAATAAAATTATGTTCTTGTTCTCACATAAAAAACCTAATACAATTTATATAGTACATCTTACCCCAACACCATATTTATCTATACATTTATATTCATATCCTTATAAAAAGGTTTTATGCCTTATTTGTGATTCCTGAAAGTTCATAACTCCCCTGATATACTGAACTATTGAAATCATAGCCATGGACATGATTTGATGAAGTTGTCGCAGTGATTTGCTTTAGTTCTCTCTAAAATACCTGTAACATTGTTTATAAAAGATATACCTTGTTTGTGATACCCCGTAAGGAAGATCAGGTAAATATACTGCATTTGAATATTTTGTTTTCAAAAACATTATTGATGATATGTCATTCCAGTGTATGTGTGTAAATGCATATTAAAAAATCTACATAAAATAATGTGCTGAGTGAATGACAAAAAATATGATACTTCAGGACCTAGAACATGTTCTTCATTCTTTCGACGGATCCTGAACATTATACACTACTCATATTAAATCTCTTCAGAAGATTTATCTCTGTAAGATATTATCTCTTCGGATGATTTATATTATCTTACCACTTCAGGAGATTATAGAAGATCTATTAATTATAGAGATTCATCCTTTCATGGGATTACATGAGATCTCTTCTTGAGATTTATTTCCAATCCCTTCATGAAATATTTCAAATCTCTGCAAAAGATACTGTAATGCCCCGCTCCGCACGGTGCATTACGATTAGTCATTGACTCGAAGAAGTGCGCTGACCCGAAGAATGTATCGAGTCGAATCGATGTAAAAGTAACGTTGGCCCGAAAAAGAAAGGATTGAGTCAGTTTGAAGATCTAATAAATCGAATCGATGCAAAGCATAAGTCCGATTCGAACAAGTATTGATTTTAGTTGGTTTCGTGTGCAGGCTAAGCTTTTACGCTGAATTATAATAGGTCAATCTTTTGCCTTGTTTTCAATAGAGTCCACTGAAACTAAAGCATCGTCTCGCAATGAACTGAGGCATGGGCATGGTAGGTCAAATCAATTGGGTAGTTCAATGGAGCACAAAGTGCTTAAATGGCTAAGTCAAATGATTTGGTCGTGCAATTAAGTTAAGGAATCGAGATGCATTGGCTCGACGAAATGACAAGGTGTATCGGCATAAGGTAGGAGGACTTTGATCGTTCTTTCCTACTCTGTCATGTCTAATTAAAATGTACCTTTGTATGCTAAGTTATCTAGTCCATAGGCGTGGCTTGCATGAGAGATATCGTAGTGCGTGTCGAACACTAAGATAAAACAATTGAATTGAAACATACATCAAATGTACGACTCGCCATAGAACATCGAAATACCGTAACGACGAGTGCCTCGATACGCAAGTCATAAGAATACGGGATAACTGTATCGACAAGTGCCTGAGTACGAAAAGTCATTCGTGCCTCCGCGCACGAGTTAGAAATGCTAGAATATTAAAAGACTATATCAACACGAGTGCCTTGTGCACGAACTGTAGAACATTGAATACTCTATCGAGGCGGACGAGTCAGAGAAAAAGAACATATAGCACATTAAAAAATATACTTCATGTGTGAAGTAAGCAATTGTGGCACAAATGCCATGGAACTGTCAAATGTAGTATGCTGCCTTGGAATTGTTTGGGACCTTGGGGTCGTTTATTGAACATTGAAATGAGGCAACAAAACAAGAAAGAATAAGAACACTGAAAGAAAGAATAAAAAATAAATGTGATGTGGAAAATTGATAAAAGCGAGATGATGTGAAGTATGAGTTTCGGACTTAAGACTATTTTTGGTTGTATGAAATAGACGCATATTGCATGGTCAAATGGACTTGAGTATATTGCCCGTGCACGGGTGTGTGATTTCCCTCGAACGAGTTATTGGACAGGGCACCGAGACCGTGTGGCTAAGGAGGGAAGGTTAATCTTGTTGGCGCTCATCTTTAAGACAATTTATGATTGGTTATTGATGTGACAAGCCACACTGATAGTAAGTACCGATAGTTCTCCGGTTATTGGGATAACAACCCTTAAAGGGAGACGCCGGGCTACCCGATTTGAGAAGATAATATAGTCCATTCTGGCGCAGAGACGCCAATGATCTTTATATAGATAAGGGCCCGTTGGCTGAATAGTACTGGCACACAGAGATCCTGCACAAAGATCACTTATAACATGATAGAAAAAGATGGTAGGCGTATTCACCTTGCATCGGTACAAGGGTGAGTGCATCGATTGATAAGAAGTCGCCATAAAACAACACAAGAATGATATATGTTGCCTGCTTGCTGCTTACGCGAATAAATGATAACATGCTCGCTATGAAATACATGTTTTACTATTTTTGAATATGCCATAAAACTGATCCTAAGAAAAAGATAGAAATATCACTAAATTAAGCTGCATGATTCAATATTACAATGTCGGTTTAGACGAGTTGGTCTTATCAGTTCGCGACGTATTTATACTGATCCCTAACTAGATTGCTTGCAGGAGGCGGGGAATGGATTGCTTGCGGTGGAGCTTCGCTTGTACGTGCTGAGGCATGGAATGCCATAGCATTTTGAGGCATGTGACCGCATTAACGCTCAGACTTGCAACAGGATGATGCAGCCGAGATATAAAAGACATGATGTATGGAAAAATGAAATCCTTTATGGGCTAGAGAGAACTTGAGTGTTGTAAGCCTATATGGAAGATTCATTTAGGCTATTGAAAGCCTTTGTAATTTGATGCTTATTGAATAAAGAGAATTATTTCAATTGCTCCGTGTAACTTCAATGTGACTCTGTTTTCTTTCGCTATGAATATTGAATTGAGATAACCATTTTAAAGATTTTAATTCATCTAGCCTTGTACGAGTGTAACTCCAGACTCGTACGATATCACGTCCTAGCGAGGACGATCGATTTGGCTGAATCGATGCGAGGAAGAACGATTTATAGGGTCGGGGCATGCCAAAGTGATATCAGAGCTCTAGGTTCAATTTTCTCAGGATATTCTATTTCGTTTCAATTCGAAAGTTGCCTATCATGATCAAATGACTCTTGACTCTAATCGATGTCATACTGGATGTTCCATACAATAAGTCTAATATAAAGTTGCATAATTTTACCACAAGTGTTTTGAATTTACATGATGTTGCCAAAGTAAAAGTCATGAAATGTTGGTTGTATCAAGTGCAATGAGCCGTAAAATATTGTTTCTTCATATACAGCAAGTCGTGAGATGTGAATTAAGATTTTTCTTGTTTCAATGCAACAGTCGATATGGAAAATATTGGTTGCATCGATATAACTGAAGTCGTGGGATGTTTTGTTGTATAAATGGTAATGAGTGGTTGTGAATGATACGTGGCAAATGAATTTGCAAGTTGATATCGAATATGTTAAACGAATTCAAATAATGACTTGAATGTTATAAATGAAATATTGCATGAGATGCAATGGATAGAACTGAAAATCATAAATTGATAGAACGAATTAGTTCGGTTGCGTGCCGAACTTGAGTTGGCAAATGTATACATTGGTCGAGTTGTGTCGGACTTTGAGTAAATGAAAGTTATAATCATGATCGACATGATCACCGCAGGATAGTAAGTCGGAATAGATTGTTGAATCATACCGAGTATGATGCGAGAGAAACGACTCGATTTTTGAGTGGTATATGCCATACCATTTATGTGATGAACGACTTAATTTTTGAGTGGTATATGCCATACCACTTGTGCGATAGATTGCATTGACACATTATGTAAATTGTGAAAAGGTGGACGAAATAGTACCGATACTCGACTGGAAACTTGTTTGAAAATAATTTGATGTGAGTGTTCTTTGATAGGTTTGGTTAGAACGATCGGGCGTAGGCTCGGATCAATATACGATGTGTCGGATGGAATTCAAAATTTTAAGTTGGCCAATTGACAAGACTATCAAAACAATTTTGCTTCAAGGCAATAATCAGATCGGCAGGATAGGAAAATTGAAGTTATAATTGGGTCGCATGACTAGCGAGATTGATGAAAATGTTGGTTGATGCGAATTGTAATCGGATCGCACGAATTGTGAACTCGATAAAATGTTGGTTGATGCGAAATAATCATGCCTATGAAAAGAGTTGGTTATGTTATAACAAAACTCATTTGATGAAACTTAAAGGGTATGATCGTATAACTCGAGGGTTCGATGTTGGATAATCGGTAACTTGGTTAAACGATAGAAGTATAGCGGGATACGATAAATCGAAAAACGATGTAATGCGTATAGAAAAGTTTGTTGTGAACTTGGATGTTTACGACACGAGTCAAGTTGACGTTGATACAGATTCAATGTTGACCCTCGCGTTATCAAAATTGATACACAAGAAAACGTAAGCATGACGTGAGAATACAAAATGGAGCGGGCCTACGATATCAAGATTTTTGTACATAGCAATACGAGTATCTAACTGGTTGATTATAAACTTTGTGATTGATCAGGGTGAGACTATAAAGTCATCGACGATTGTTTCGATGCGTATAGCATCTCGGGTATTGACCGAAGGTAGATAGACTCGAGCTCAATATGAGTAGATGTTTCATGAATTATGGAATCAACGATGGTAGTGCATGAATTATTCAGAGGATAGTTGCATCTCAGTTGTGTAGATGAAAATAATTATGTTTGGATTGGGTATAGTACCATAGAATTTGTCGGAACGTGGTTTGGCTCCGAAATAAGATATAGCATAGTTCGTAGTAATTGTCCTTCATTAATAATCCACAATTATCAAGCCTAGCTTCGGGACAGCTGACCCTAGAAGACTTGACCGCCAAATCGAAGTAAATGATGGAAACCCATAAGATGACCCAAACGATGTCGCATATGGAATTGCGTCGAGAATGTATATGATATGGTGCATATTGAGGATAGTCTAGGCGATTAAAAATTGTTCCGAGACTTGATGGAGCAGCTTTCGGTTGAAAATAATATAGTCGGATTTTGAGGATTTGTTGAACGAATACTCGAATGAGTATATTAGTCGATGTCGACATAGAAATTAGCAAACAAACTTAGTAATGCAAATAGGCGATTTTGAGAATCGTGCTATGTGCGAGAGCACGTGATAAGGGAATGACGCTCGGATTGTGTTGTTAAAGTTGGATTGAGAATTTGGCTAGGAATTTTCTACTCGAAAGGAATCGAACATAAAATGCGTCGTAGAAGACCTTTGTGTCAAAGCGATTGTTGCCTTTGAGAAGTATCGACTCGAGTTAAACTTTTGGGTTGGAAAGACCGTTGCCTTTAAGCATCATCGATTTGAGTTGCGTTGGGAGAATTTAAGCACAATGCCTAGGTAAGTTGTGTTGGCCCATTTTATGGTCACACCCGTTTTTAATAATCGACATGCACTTAAGTCAATACACAAAATATACAAACTGCTACTAATCATTTCAGGGTATATGAAATCAATATCAACGAGCGTCGTACAGCATCATCAAGCATATATATCATCAATCTGAAGATTACTTTCAATGGGATTCAGTTCGAGTCATTTTATAATTTATTCTGTATTTTATCTTTATTGAGTCTAGGACTTAAATTGTAAGATCGACTAGGTAATACTGGCTTAGGTTAATCTCAGTCCAAATTTCTAAAAAGCCAACCTATTCCCATTTCATCTTTGCAAAATGTTCAAAATTAGTTTTGCAAACAGTTTTTGACAAATATTTCAAAATTCCCCTTGACAGAACTCAAAACCGAGTTTGGCCCGAGTTCGGTCCGAACTCTGCCCGAGTTCGGTCTGTTTGAATTCAAATGTCAGTTGCTTCCAAATCTGCATGCAACGTATATATGCAAAATATTTGCATCAGAACTCTGCCAAAACTCTGCCCGAGTTCGGTCCCAGAAAGCACCTATAAATAGGAGAGAGTTTTTCATTTCGAATCACTCATTCATTCTTCATCTTCTCTTCTCTACTCAATAAGTGTTTTCAATCGTTCTAAAGCTTTAAAATTATACCTATACTTCTCTTAGCCAAAAGCCAGTAATATCTACGTTGATCTAGAGTCTTTTGGTGTTCAAGAGTTGTAAAGAGGTTGTTCCAAGTACAACAACTATTTTTGTTGTGGAGCCGGTCGTGCGCTCGTCACCAAGCACGGTGTTATAAAGTTGGTCGTGCACTTGTCACCAAGCATGGTGTTGTAAGAGGCTGCAAGCTCTCAATTAGCTTGTGCCTTAGTGGATTAACATCGAGCAAGAGTACTCGAGACTGGATTAGTCCTCCCAGAGGGATACCAGTATACATCGCTGTGTCACTGAGTTTGATCTCTCTATCTCTTGCTACATTTATTTACTGTCTCTTATTTACTGCCATAGTTATAACTTCAAAATTTTTTATTGGTGATTATTTTCTGCTGTACACACACACACACACACTCTATTCACCCCCCCATCTAGAGGTGCTCAACGGTCCTACAATTGGTATCAGAGCAGGTTATATTCTAATATAACAAACCTCAGAGAGTATATATGGCAGCCGCGAAATCAATATTCAATGGTGAAGGGCAATCCACAAATAGACCCCCACTATTTGATGGTACAAATTATACCTATTGGAAAACACGAATGACTTTCTTCTTAAAGTCTCTTGACTTTGATCTTTGGTCTATAGTGATTGACGGTTACAAGAAACCGGCACCTACAGTGGTTGACGGCCAGCTTGTAGACAAGCCTCATGATAAATATACTGAAGCTGAAAAAGCTAAGGCAAGTCTAGATGCCCGTGCCATCAATGAACTGTTCTGTGCAATTGACAAAATGGAGTTCAACAGAGTTTCAACCTGTAAAACGTCTCACGAAATTTGGAAACTTCTTGAGGTAACTCATGAAGGTACTTCCCAAGTGAAGGAATCCAAAATTAGTAGACTAACACAGGAATGTGAATCTTTCAAGATGAAACCCGGTGAGTCAATTACACAGATTTTCACACATTTTCTTGATATAACTAATCCTTTGCAATCTCTTGGTAAGGATTACAGCAATCATGAGAAGATCGGAAAAGTGCTGCGGGCTCTAACCAAGGACTGGAACCCGAAGGCTACAGCAATCATTGAAGGAAACGATCTAACCACTATGTCCTTGGAAACACTAATGGGCAAGCTCATGACCCATGAGCTTGATCTTCAAGAATTTGAAGAAGCAACTCCAAAAGAAAAATCTATTGCCTTCAAAGCTCAAGCAAGAAAATCTACATGCAATGATTCTGATAAAGAATCATCAAGTGGTGATGAACAAGCCCTACTTGTGAAGAACTTCAGGAAATTCCTCAAGTTTGAGAAATCAAACCGAAGGAAGAGAGATATCCAAGAAAGCAATGAAGATGAAACCATTTCCTTTGGATGCAAGAAGACAGGACACATAAAGAAGGACTGCCCAACTTCAAAGAAAAGCAGTTCATATGACAGATCAAGATCAAGCAGAAAAGCAACAACCAGTCGAAAGTATGCCAACACAAGCTTCTGGCATGAAAGTGATGCCAGTGATACAGAGGAAGAAGACAGACCCTGCGGAAATGCCAATGTCTGTCTTATGGCATTTGATAAGGTATCCTCAAACCCTCTATATGATAATTTTATTTTCGATGAATTAGAAAATGCCTTTAGCGAATTACTTGAAGATCACAAAACTGTGCTTGACAAGTATAAGCAATCTCGAAAAGAGATTAAGGCATGCACAACCGAGATAGCTAGACTGTCCAATCTTATTGAAGATATTAAAGAGACGTCTACTACCGGTAACACGGAAGAGATAGCCAAACTAAAGGTAGACTATCATGAGGCTATCCTCAAGATTGAAAAGAAAGAAAGAGACTATGTCAAGATGCAAGAATTATATGACATAGAGAAGAAGAAGCACTTAGTCACAGAACAAAGACTCTCAGATATGACTACTAGATATGAAGAGTCTGTTGCTATTTCTAAAAAGTTAGAAATCAAGTTAGGCAAACAGGCAATACCTGTGACACAGCCTAAGTTTAGTCCTAATGCTAAGCATACACCTAAGAGGACTAAAAATAAGAAAGCACAGAAGAAATACGGCTATCATCATGCTTTCACTTATAGGTTCTCCAAGAAACCAAACAAGCATGCTAACACAGTTTTAACCACTACTGGTTCTAAACTAACTTGCACTTATTGTGGTACACATGGGCACATATCACAGTATTGCTTGGCAAGGAAACTTGTTGACAATCACACTTTATTCTGGAGACCTAAAACTAATCATAATGGACCCTTCAGTAAATGGGTACTAAAGGATTCATCTGCTTGTTTTGTAGGTGGACCCTCAACCCTCTCATGCTAAAAGCAAGTGGATCCTCGATAGCGGATGTTCGCGGCACATGACAGGTGATGCATCTTTGTTCGCTACGCTATCGATGAAGAAAGAAGGATACGTCTCCTTCGAAAATATTTGAGAGGTGATATTATTGGTAATGACACTGTCAATATTTCTCCTTATCCAATAATAAAGGATGTTTGTCTAGTCACAGAATTGAAACGTAACCTACTAAGCATAAGTCATTTGGCTGATAATGGTTATGGTATCAATTTTGTAAAAGACAAATGTACCATATATGATATGTCATCTGGTGATCCCGTATATAAAGGGATTAGAGAAGTCAACATTTATGTTTTCTTTTTGGAGAGTACTAATAATGCAGGTAGATGCCTAGTAGCTAATCTAGATGAAAGCTGGCTATGGCATATGAGACTAGGACATGTAAATATGGACACTATCTCACGACTCAGCACTAAGAAGTTGGTAAAAAACCTCCCCGAGATTCCATTCAAGAGAGATATGGTATGTGCTGACTGTGAAAAGAACAAAGCACATAGGTCTACATTTAAATCCATCAACGCTGTAAGTACTTCTAGACCGTTGCAGTTGATTCATATGGATTTATTTGGGCCTAGTAAAGTCGCTAGTCTTGGCGGTAAGCTCTACGCTTTTGTTATTGTTGATGATTTCTCTCGCTTTACTTGGGTTTACTTTTTATCAAACAAAAGTGATGCTATTTTTGAATTTCAGATATTTTACAAAAAGGTACAAAATGAAAAAGGCTTCATGATTACTCGTATCCGAAGTGATCATGGTGGTGAATTCATAAATTCTGATTTCAAAAAGTTTTGTGATGATAGTGAATATTATCACGAATTTTCTTGTCCTAGAACTCCCCAACAGAATGGTGTTGTGGAGCGGAAGAACCGTACTCTAAGCGAAATGGCTAGAGTCATGCTGAGTCGGCATAATCTTCCTAAGTATCTTTGGACAGAAGCTGTTAGTACAGCCTGTCATGTTTTGAATATGGTGTTAATTTGACCTATCTTGAAGAAAACACAATATGAACTTTGGTTTGGAAGGATTCCAAATATTTCTTATTTTGAAGTTTTTGGATGTCGTTGTTTTATCCTGAACACCAAGGATAACTTGGGAAAGTTCGACTCTAAATCAGATGAAGGGATATTTCTCGGATATGCTGCTAAGAGTAAGGGATATAGGATTTTCAATAAAAGATCTATGATTGTTGAAGAATCGATTAACGTTACTTTTGATGAGCTTAATAGTCACAGATCCAGCGACAGTGATGATGAAGATGCACATGCAAGAACTGAGAAGAGTCATATGGAAGATCTGACTCAAAAGTTTGATTCATTAAAGTTCTTACCAGATCATCCAGAGACACTCATTATAGGTGATGTATCAAAAGGTGTAAGTACACGCTCCTCTCTTAGGGATTCTGAAATAGCAGCAAATGTAGCTTTTATTTCTCAAATAGAACCTAAGAATATAGATGATGCATTTTCTGATGAGTTTTGGCTTGATGCCATGCAAGAGGAACTAAATCAATTTGAGAGAAACCAAGTTTGGAAACTCGTTCCTAAACTATTGGTCAATCAATAATTGGTACCAAATGGGTGTTCCGAAATAAACTTAGTGAAGATGGACAAGTTTACGCAACAAAGCACGTCTAGTGGCACAAGGTTATAATCAAGAAGAAGGAATTGATTATGATGAGACTTATGTTCCTGTTGTTAGACTAAAAGCCATCCGCATGTTTTATGTATTTGTATGTTTTAATGATTTCAAATTATTTCAAATGGACGTGAAAAGTGCATTTTTAAACGAATTTTTAAAAGAGGAAGTTTTTGTGAAACAATCCCCCATTTTTGAAGATTTTCAAAAACCTAATCACGTCTTCAAGCTTAAGAAAGCACTCTATGGACTCAAACAGGCACCTCGTGCTTGGTATGAACGCCTAAGTGCCTTCTTACTTGATAATAGTTTTTCAAAGAAAAAAGTTGATACTACTCTGTTTATCAAATCTTTAAATGATGACATTCTCCTTGTGCAAATTTATGTAGATGACATTATATTCGGTTCTACTAATAAAAAACTTTGTCAAGATTTTGCTAAGTGTATGCAGAGTGAATTTGAGATGAGTATGATGGGAGAGCTAAACTTCTTCCTAGGACTTCAGATCAAACAACATTCAAAGGGAACATTCATCAACCAAGCTAAGTACACGAAGGACATACTGAAAAGTATGACTTCGAAAATGTAAAGCCAATTGGGACTCCAATGGCTACATCCACAAAGCTTGATTCTGATGAAAGTGGCAAACCTGTCGACCAGCGTAAGTATCAAGGTATGATTGGTAGTTTATTATATTTAACTGCTAGTCGTCATGATATTATGTTCAGTGTTTACATTTGTGCACGTTATCAGGCAAATCCTAAGGAATCACATCTAAGTGCCATTAAGCGTATCTTTCGATACCTTAAAGGAACTTCTACAGTCGGCTTATGGTATCCTAAAACCAAATCCTTTGACCTAATAGCTTACTCGGATGCGGATTTTGCAGGATGCGAAGTAGACCGTAAAAGTACCAGCGGTACGTGTCATTTCCTAGGAAAGGCCCTAGTCTCTTGGTTTAGCAAGAAGCAAAATTCCGTAGCATTATCAACTACTGAGGCTGAGTATATCGCCGCAGGTCGTTGCTGTGCTCAAATTTTGTGGATGAAGCAAATCTTAGAAGACTATAATCTGCACTACACTAAGATTTCTATTTTTTGTGACAATACTAGCATCATTAATTTGACTAAGAACCCTATTTGTCACTCACACACAAAATACAATGAGATACGTCATCACTTTTTACGTGATCATCAACAACACGGGGATATCTACTTAGAGTTCATTGACACAGATCATCAACTAGCAGACATTTTTACAAAACCATTGGCTGAAGATCGGTTTAACATAATGAGGCGAGAGCTCGGTATACTTGAATTTTCATATTCATAATGTAGTATGATAATTAAATTTGATTTTATGACTTGAAACTTTGAAATTTATTTAACGGAAATTATTTTCGAGTATAAGCCTAAAAAGGGTCTGTCTGTCACCACGACTACGGTCGAAGCAAAGCGATATTTAAGAGTTCTCCGGTGAACCTCCGTTAGCTGGGACAGTACCCCTACAGCTAATCCAAAAATAATACACGTTATTAAATATAGGAGTCAAAAGTCATAAAGTTAAAATTCAAATACCAAAACTGTATTTATTACCTCGAAAATGCAAGTACCCGAAATCGGACCGAACTCTGGCCAAGTTCGGGCCAAATTCGGGCCGAGTTCGGTCGGCACTGTTTAACTTCCAGAACCGAACAGCCGACCCTAAACCCTATTTAAACCCCACTTCTTCTCATTATTTTCACTCAACAACTCGAGAAAACTTCTCCTTCCTCCAAAAAACTCCTTCCTACTCCTTCTTTGCAAGATTTCTAGGAGATCCGATGGGTTACTCGACTTCGTTCTCTTCCTCCTGCTTTCAAGGTACTTCATTTCCTTTCTTCTTTCTTCCATGGCTCCTAAACGTCAGAGGAGATCGATTGATCCTTCACAAGCTGGATCTTCCTCATCTGACTATACTCCAGCTAGTCTTTTTAGTCCAGCCAGACCAGTAGGCTCAGATGATCTTGATTCCACTTTATTTCCTGATAAGGAATTTTCTGACCTATGGTTTGATTCTTTCTCTGGTCGAAAAATTTGTTATGGAGCTGTTGTTAACTTTACAATTTTTTCTGAGTATGCTCCCACTTTTGACCATCTAGGCTACCGAGACTTTTTTGAAGTAGCTGAAAATATTTTCGACAATGCAGTCCGTATGTTTTACTGCAACCTGCAGGTAAAACCAAACATCAACTACTATTCTTACGTTGCTGGACAAGAATTGGAGTTTAGTGCCACTGATATCAGCGAATACTTTCATGTTTCTGATGTTGGTGAAGCTCTTGTGGATATTCATCATACCAATTTCTAGAGGATGTCACCCTTAACTCCTTCAAGGAATTGATTTGTCATCCAAACCCCATTCCTAGAAGAGTATTTTCAAGACATCTAAACCAAAATTTTTATGAACTCCATCGTTTTATTTTCTCTGTTCTCCTTCCTAAGACAGGATCTTCTGACGAGATTACTTTTTTAGAGCAATCTGCTATGTACCATATTCATTTTGGTATTCCTTTCTCTATCCCCAAGACTATGATGACCTGGATGCTGAACTACAGAAATGGAGGACGCAACCTGGTGTATCCTATGCACCTGGCCTCTATCTTTCGCAGGTTTGATATTGATCTTCAAACCTGTGCCTACTCCTCCACTCCCATCGAGCTCACCAAATCTCGTAGATATCCTGCTCCACCTCTGCCTCCTGGAGCTCAGCCTGCTCCAGATGTCGGTGCTGAGGCTCCTCTTCCTGATGCTGCTCCAGCTCCTCCTGCCCCTGCTCTGGGATTCGATCAGAGATTTAATGACTTTGTTGCTCTTTCTGCGCAACGTCATCAAAGCTACCTTGACTCGGAGTTCCGCCACATCTACCAGGCTTAGGTATTGCAGAATGGGATTACGGATCTTCACTGGAGTCTTTCTCAGGATCCAGTTCATCCAGTCACTATCCTTCCTCACCCAGGCTTCACAGGTCCTAGGTTCAGAGATGAGGCATCTTTTCCTTACTTCGATCCTACTGCAGCTTACTTTTCTCCTGATGCTCCTGGCGGTGATGACCCCACTATGTGATACGGACTTAGCTGATGGTTAGTGAATATGATGTTAGTCGATGATCTTTTGCTATGATGTAGTTTTTATTTTGTTATGTCTAAACTTCTTAGTTAGACATATTTAGTACTTATGATTGTATCTTTGCACTTTTAGCGAGACATTTCAGTACTTTATTTCAGTACTAGTTCTCTCTTTATGCTGTGTTTATGGATCTCATTTACTTCACTTTGTCTATTTTTTTGTAAATTGTTGGCTTCACACATTACGGGGGAGCCAAAGTCATTTTTATAGTGACAAAGGGGAGAAAGAGTACCAAACCATAAATCAAAAGCATACAATCCAAACCAAAACAAAACCAAACCATCTTTTGTTCAGGTATTTTCATTTTTGTTCTATTTTTTAAGATATATTTTGGTATTGACTCAAGTTTGTCAATTATCAAAATGGGGGAGATTGTTGGCCCATTCCATGGTCACACCCGATTTTAATAATCGACATGCACTTAAGTCAATACATAAAATATACAAACTGCTGCTAATCATTTTAGGGTATATGAAATCAATATCAACGAGCGTCGTACTGTATCATCAAGCATATATATCATCAATCTGAAGATTACTTTCAATGGGATTCAGTTCGAGTCATTTTACAATTTATTCTGTATTTTATCTTTATTGAGTCTAGGACTTAAATTGTAAGATCGACTAGGTAATACTGGCTTAGGTTAATCTCAGTCTAAATTTCTAAAAAGCCAACCTATTCCCATTTCATCTTTACAAAATGTTCAAAATTATTTTTACAAACAGTTTTTGACAAATATTTCAAAATTCCCCTTGACAGAACTCAAAACCGAGTTCGGCCCGAGTTTGGTCCGAACTCTGCCCGAGTTCGGTCCGAACTCTGCCCGAGTTCGGTCCGAGTTCGGTCCGAACTCTGCCCGAGTTCGGTCCGAGTTCGGTTCGAACTCTGCCCGAGTTCGGTCTGTTTGAATTCAAATGTCAGTTGCCTCCAAATCTGCATGCAACGTATATATACGAAATATTTGCATCAGAACTCTACCAGAACTCTACCCGAGTTCGGTCCCAGAAAATACCTATAAATAGGAGAGAGTTTTTCATTTCAGATCACTCATTCATTCTTCATCTTCTCTTCTCTACTCAATAAGTGTTTTCAATCGTTCTAATGTTTTCAAATCACATATATACTTGTCTTAGCCAAAAGCCAGTAATATCTACGTTGATCTAGAGTCTTTTGGTGTTCAAGAGTTGTAAAGAGGTTGTTCCAAGTACAACAACTATTTTTGTTGTGGAGCTGGTCGTGCGCTCGTCACCAAGCACGGTGTTGTGAAGTTGGTCGTGCACTTGTCACCAAGCACGGTATTGTAAGAGACTGCAAGCTCTCAATTAGCTTGTGCCTTAGTGGATTAACATCGAGCAAGAGTACTCGAGACTGGATTAGTCCTCTCAGAGGGATACCAGTATACATCGCCGTGTCACTGAGTTTGATCTCTCTATCGCTTGCTACATTTATTTACTGTCTCTTATTTACTGCCATAGTTATAACTTCAAAATTTTTTATTGGTGATTATTTTCTGCTGCATACACACACACTCTATTAACCCACCCTCTAGAGGTGCTCAACGGTCCTACAAGTTGCCTAATAGGGGTAATCACGGATGTTGATGCATTTGCAAGTCAACAAAGGGAATCATATCGAGATGAGTTGCAAAGTAAGACTTCAGAAATAGTTGGACATCGACTTCGAACGCAAGGCATTACAGAGACTTGTTGTGATCGGATGCAAGACAGCTTTACACAACGCATAGAATTGATAGTCAATATAAAATGTTGGAAAAGAGAAATGCAATTTTGAATCATGTCGCGTGTCGTGACTTTTGTTAGATAATCACATATGTATCGAATATGCATACGCGATAGAATTGGGTGAACGATCGCTAGAGATTAAAGTCCGACCGGGAGTACAAGATTGCAAGTATTCGAGGATTGAAGTTATATCTGTTAGCTTTGTTCCAATTTTCTACCACTGGGCTTGGCTGAAATTCATATATTTCTGGGATACCTAAAATATGTGTACGATCCAAACCAAGTTGTATGCTAAATTCAAATCGAGCTGTAGGAAAAGATTATGGTATGTTAATGAAAATCTTGCACAAATGTTGAAACAAAACATTGATAGTAGAATAGGATCGTAAAATGATTGAGAGAAACACTTGGATTGAGTGTTGGTTTCGGTTCGAGGATGAACCTTATTTTGAGTGGTATATTATGTGATGCCTCGCTCCATACAGTACATTACGATAAGTCGTTGACTCAAAGAAGTGCTTTGACCCAAAAAATGCATTGAATCGAATCGATGCAAGAGTTTCGTTGGCCAGAAAAAGAAAGCATTGAGTCGGTTCGAAGATCTAATAAATCAAATCGATACAAAGCATAAGTCTGGTTCGAACAAGTATTGATGTTAGTTGGTTTTGCATGCAGCTTAAGCTTTTATGCTGAATTATGAGAGCCCGATCTTTTGTCTTGTTTGGAATGAAGTCCACCGAAACTAAAGCATCGCCTCACAACGAACTGAGGCATGGGCATGGTAGGTCGAATCAGTTGGGTAGTCAAACGGAGCACGAAGTGCTTGAATGGCTAAGTCAAATGAGTTGGCCATGAAACTAAGTTAAGGAATCGACCCGCATTGGCTCGACGAAACGATAAGGTGTATCGGCCTAAGGTAGGAGGACTTTGACCCTTCTTTCCTACTCCGTCTTGCCTAATTAAAATGTACCTTTGTATGCTAAGTTATCTTGTCCATGGGCGTGACTCGCATGAGAGCTATCGTAGTCGTGTCGAACACTAAGATAGAATAATTAAATTGAAACATACAACAAATGTACGAGTCGCCACAGAACATCGAAATACCGTAACGACGGGTGACTCTATGCGCAAGCCATAAGAACATAGGATAACTGTATTGGCGAGTTCCTCATTGCACGAGTCATTCGTGCCTCCGTGCACGAGTTAGAAAGGCAAGAACATTGAAAGACTATATCAACTTGAGTGCCTTAATGCACGAGCTGTAGAACATTGAATACTCTATCGAGGCATGCCTCAGTGCACGGGTCAGAGGAAAATAACATAAGTCTAGCATATTGAAAGATATACTTCATGTGTGAAGTAAACAGTTGTGGCACAAATGCTACGAAACTGTCAAATGTAAAAATGCTGCCTTAGAAAGGTTTGGGACCTTCGAGTCATTCATTGAATATTGAATTGAGGTGACGAAACATTGTAAGAAAGAGTGAGAACATTGAAAGAAAGAATAGAAATAAAAGATGATGCGAGAAATTAAGAAATGTTAGATGATGTGAAGTCTGAGTTTCAGACTCAAGACTATGTTTGGTTATATGAGATAGATGCATATTTGTTACGTCCCAGAACCAGAATACTGACAAGTACGGACGGACAGGTCCAGCTATGTAATTCCAAAGTACTCTAGTACTCCGAAATAGCGTATAAGCTGTATAGATAGGGGTTACTACTATAATCCAACAGTCAATCCTTGGTTATGAGTCCAACATATCTCAATCACAGACAGTAATCCAAGTACAAGAAGTATGATCAACATGAGTATAAAATGGTAAAGCGTCCCAAACTATTATATATGGATGATCATGAAGCTAGTAATACAAAATAAAGAACTAACAAGACTAAATCATACATGATCAACTTTAGCTGCAGTCTAGAAATATACAATCATGTCTAACCTCTTAGGCCAAATGTCAAGTCCAAAACACAAGCTAAACACGTTCTTGGTGGCTAAATGCCTCAAAAGAATAAGTATATTTAAGAGTGGGTAAGAGAAAGAAAACTCACTCAGGCACCCTGGTGCTCCGGGTGGTCACCATCGATTGGAAGGTCCGAAAGATCCTTAGGCTCCTCAACTAGATCTGGTCAAACAAAACCAGTAGGATCAGACCCCAAAATAGGAAGTACCACAAAGGAAGCCAAACTATGAACTAAAAGCATCATACAAATCATAACAATACTAAGGTAAAGCAGTAAACAAGGCAGGAATAATAAATTGGTACCACAGTGTATACGAAAAAAAATTAGAAATATATAAAAAAAACAACATGTGAACATGTAAGTTAAACTAGACACGTGAGCATGTAATAAAGCCAAGACATATAAGCATGTGGATCATGTATAGCATGTAGGTACTGAAAAGAATGACAAATGACAAGATAACTTAGGAACTATTCCAGAATCGACTTACAACCCTTAAAGCAAATAGGGACCGATGTTGCAATCCTTCTCTTGAATAAAAATAAGCCTTTAATCATTGCCGAAATAAATAAACAGGACAAGAGCTAGACAAGTAAGACAAGACTGTACATGATTGGACTCCATCCATCAATCACGACTAAGTAATGAGTATGACTTGATATATTAGCTAACTAGGGTTATCACAATCATAATTACTAATATATACATTTTGAGAAATCCAATCCAGTTACCTGTCCTGTAGACTACCCAACTTATCCAGGCCAAAGTCATTAAGAATAAATAGTGGATACATCACCCCGAAGACAAATGTATCATAAGATCTAATAGTGGGTACATCGTCTGGGAGGCAAATGTACCCTCAGTAGTATGCTCCGCATAATGGCGAGCTAATAAGTATAATAAAAAGGATTGTCTCACTCGACGGTGTGCTAGAAATGTGCGCATCATGACAGATAGCTACAAGTCCATTCAGGATGGGGCCAAAACAAAGGGCTTGAAGGCAACCCAAAAATTCTTTCCTTCTAATGCATCTAGGTAATCAACTAGTTGTTTAGTTCTTAGTATTTTCCATGACAAAAGGTTATACGAACTTTTTATATTTTAAACATAAAAAGAGTACAATCGATTCCTAAACAGTTTTTTAGAAAGTATGACGGTGGAGATCGAGCACTGCAGCTGATCCTTTACTCCATTGACGATCTGACGATGAGTTGAACTTGCTTTGGCTTTTTTGGTGCTGGTGGTTGAAACTCTAGGGTTACCAATCAAGAGGATGCCGAAGTTGAAGGTTTCGAAGCCTCTTTATCGAAGGAAAACTCCTTCTATATATAGGGGAGCACATATGCGATGTGCATAAGGATTGTGCAGATACACTGCACGGAGAGATATAGGAGAATCTTGAGGCGGTCATGGTGAGAGCTACTGCTGAGCTGACATGTGGCAGGTACGGGGATCCTCTTCTATCGAGATCTTTGGAGAGTTATCAACATAACTGAATAAACTACACATAGCATTTGCTTATTTATTGATCGGATGAATCTGAGCAGATTCTGTTCTTATCCTCGAAGTTGGATTTTGTCTTATCTTAGAGGGCCATTGATTTAAACAAACCAGTAGGATATGGCTCTCGTCCATAAGAACAAACTTCGTCCTTATTCGTGGTTTAAACAAACCGATAAGATATTGCTCTTATCAACAGAATCAAATTCTGTCTTATCTTAAGAGCATTGGTTTAAACAAACCGATAAGGTGGTATCCTGAAAAGATATACACACCCATCTGGCCATGTGGAACCATGTTATTTTATAGGACTGCGTCGCTATGCGAGCTACGCTTCTGACGGAGCTTTGATGCCACTGCACTTCTGGGTGATGAGCGGGCTTATGCTTTAGGCGACGAAGTCAATGTATTTTTATGGCTACAAGTGGACAGTGCTTCAGGCAATAGAGTCTCTGTGCTTTTAGGGCTACGAGTGAACTGTGCATCAGGCAACGGAGTTACTGTGCTTTAGGGAGATGAGTGGACTGTGCTTCAGGTAACAGAGTCACTGTGCTTTAGGGCGACGAGTAGGCTTGTGCTTTGGACAACGGCATCACCAAAATATCAGATGATGGAGGCCATTGAATGGGCTGAGCTTTCGGTTATAACGAGGGCTCTGTGCTTCTGAGTTGAAGCAAGGGCGCAGAGCTTTTGGTTTGAAGGTTCAGCGCTTTTTAGATTGAAGTGAGGGCTCTATGTGAAGAAATGAGCTATCTGTGCTTCTGGGTCGAAGAGGGAGAACAGGTACCTGGCTGCGCTTCTGAGTCGAAGGATCTAGTTCCCGTCGAAGTCTTTTAAGAGCATTTAATGACTGCTCTTCTTGATGGCCGAGTCAGTCGTCCTCCTCTTTAATTGCCGCCATTATTTAGGGGAATTCGACAAGTTAGTGGCCTAGGACTCAGTGGAATGAACCTATTAAATGAGGTTTGTTGTGCTGAGTTCTAGGTTTATCCCATTAATTTGGGCGTCTTTGACCGACGGCCACGTGGCTTGTTGGTTGGATCACACTTACCCTATATAAAGGGAAGTTTTTCTGAAGAGTCGTCTTCCTCTCCAAACGTTATGCTTGATCCTGACTTAGCATCGAATGGCCATTGGCCTGGCACAAGTCGACTGATGGTTGTAGATCCTTTCATTCAAAGAAGCTGTGCCTTTGTAGAAGAACTGCTGTTGAGTTTCGAGACGCACTTGAGCGTTTGGCATAAGGAGTTCAAACCTGAACAATGTCTTGGAGGTCATCGAGATCTAAGCTTTTGGATTTAGATAGGTTGCCAATCCGAAGAGCCACAGGTTGTGCTCTGCTCAAAGGTAGTGGCACGGCCTGTGCTGTAGACTGAGTTCTCGCTTAGGATAATAGCTGCTTCAGGAAATGGCTCGCTCTGACAGTGCTGCGCATCTGGGGCCTACACGTCTGTGAAGATTAACCCCCTTGTATGGCGCCTATGAAAATTAACCCTCTTATAGATTTTTAGATGTCTTAGTTCTTTTCATGCTGAATCTGTAATAGATCCTTGTAGGCAAAGCTCTTTTCTTGTAATCATGATAAATCTGTAATAGATCCTTGTATGCATGATTTAATAAAGAGATTTTTATGAATTGTGGTTTCTGATGTTCTATCTGCGCTTTCCTGCTACCTGCGCTTTTATGAAGCTTTGTGTAGCGAGGAAAATAACTGCGCTTTTGATATGTCTGCACATTTTCATGCTTCTACTAGACCTCTTTCAAAGTGTTTCGAACTTGAATCAAGCTAGGAATACTTTGAACAAAAGAATGACACGTGTCCTTTTTGAGCGAATGCTTGGCGTGCCTACTGACAGGCTGTCGTCACACTTAGGCTTCAACATTAAATGCCTTGAGACATCGCTTCATTAAAGTAGATCTTAATTCCTCGTTTATAGGAAACGGTCATCATGATCCCAACTTTTCGTTCCTATGTTGTTCGAAGAGTTCCCTTGATCACGAAGTATTTCGTCTTCTTTCGCTGACGTGGCTGCACCCTATAAGTAGGGGTCATTGTGGAGAGAGAAAAACTTTTTTGCTTTCTCCTACCTTTCTACAGACGCTTTTCGTCAGAGTCTTCTTCTTCTTTCAAACCCTAACTTTTCCCGCCATGGCTCCCAAGAAATCAAGAATCCCGAAAGCACCTATGGCGAGCTCCAAAAAGACTACTGGGGCAGCAGCTAGCCCCCGACCGGCTGCAGTGACTATGAGGCAGACTAGAATGTCGTCGATGAGACAAGCCGGGGAGGCTACTCGTCAGGCCAAAGGGAAGCAGTTGGCCTCTGAAGCTGTCGTCGTTGAGCAAGCTCCTATTGTAGGTGATGTACGGCCACCCATTGCTGGTAGATGTCTAATTGTTATTGACTTCTTGGTTTGCTGATGCAAATGAGCGTCGACTCTTAGGAGCGTTGTCTCGAAGATATGATAATGCTTTTTCTTGCTGATGCGCATGGACACCGCCCTTCGCGGTGGTGTTCTGAAGATGTGCTAAAGTTCTGTCGACTGACGCGCATAGTTGTTACTTTTCATAAAGTATCGACTAGGCGCTGAAGCTTCCCATAGTCAATGTCGACGTGTAGTATCTTCTATGAAGTACATGTGCGGATGTATGTCAGCCGATGTGTGGTGCACTTTGATAGTGCCTACGCGACTGCTCCCTGCAAGGGCATAATACTTTCGTTTTATTTTCCTGACACATTTTTGTTTATGCGTAGTTCCTGTGTCCTTGTCTCTCGGTTTATGAGAGACAAATTTTTGTAAGCAAAGAAAGAAAACCTTTTCACTTTATAAATGAAAACATTGGCTTTGTTTCTCTGCTTGTCTTTTTACTTATGAATTTTTTCTCTCACAAGAACGAGGATTCCCTCAGAGGTAGCACGTCGTAAGGGAATGGAGATAACTCCGTTGGGAATATGGTGTTTTCTCAGAGGTTATATGGGCGTGGTAAACACAGAATCCTTTAGTGGTAGACTTTTTCTTACTCAGAGGTAATACGGACGTGGCAAGGATAGACTCTACGGGTGTATAGAATGATTCAGAGGTAGTATGAACGTGAAAAGGTTCTATAGATGAATAAGATAATTATGGTGGATTGTCATGGAAGAGACATCTACTCAGAGTTAATATGGACATGGTAGGCACATCTTCGCTATGGTATAGAATGACAATTTAGAGGTAGTATGGATGTGAAATATTTTCTAGGGAGTTATGACAACACGAGGTCATCATAGAAAAGATGACTACTCAGAGGTGATATGGACGTGGTAGTCGTAAACTTCGCTAGGGTGTAGGAAGACAACTCAGAGGCGATATGGACGTAAATATTTTTACAGGGGTGAAGTATAGAAGGGGTGAATTCCTTTAACAGAATCCATGAATACCCACAAGGGATGTGGGAGCCTATGCTGGCTTGAAACTCAGCCATAATATTTCTTCAGGAACTTTCCTTTGATTGGCAACATTAGCAAGTCGCCATTGGATTTGGCCAGTCGGTAGGCACCATTAGAGTAGACTGTCTCTATGATGAATTTTCCCTCCCACTTGGGCTCGAACTTTCCTACAGTCTTGTGAGTCATTACTATCGGGCTTCAAACTGATAAGACGAGGTCACCCATTTGGAATGTTCTTTCCCGAACTTTCTTGTTGAAGGCCCCAGAAATCCAAGCTTGGTAAAGCTCGATTCGTTGTTTAGCTAGCGGTCATTTTTCATCCAACGCCTATAACTCTTGTAGCTGTCGTCGTTGATTGTCTTTGTCAGTCAGCTGGTTGGTAGTAGCTACCCGTAAGGACAGGATCTGGATCTCCAAGGGAAGCACTGCCTCGCTTCCATAAATAAGAGAGAATGGTGTATTGCCCGTGGGTGTTCAAACGGTCGTATGGTAAGCCCATAGACATTCGCTGAGCTTTTCATTCCAATCGCGCTTATTAGAAGAAACAACTTTCTTAAGTATTTTGACGATAGTCTTGTTGAACTCTTAGGCTAGTCTATTTGCTGCAGGATTGTAAGCCGTTGATGCCACATTCTGCATTCAATTTTTATCGCAGAATCGATGGAAAGCGTGGCTTAGGAACTGAGGACCATTGTCGTGGATGATCCTTCGAGGAACACCAAAGTGGTATATGACGTGATGTTTGACAAAGCTGATTACGTTTACGGTTTTTACCTCGGCCAGCAGTACTGCTTCCGTCCACTTAGAAAAGTAGTCGGTGATGGCAAGTGTGAACCGGTATCCTCTGGAGGATGGTGGACTGATTGGCCCAATGATATCCATTCCCCATGCTTTAAATAGCCAGGCGGCCGTCGTGGAGGGCAAGAACTCTAATGGTCGTTGGATGAAGTCAGCATGCAACTGACACACCGACACTTCTTTGTGTAATCAACGACAGATGCTATCATAGTGGGCCAGTAGTAGCCCATGCGACTCAATCGGTCCTACAACTTAGGACCTGGCTGATGGGCTCTACAGGTGCCATCGTGTGCTTCCCTGTGTGCTTCTTGTGCGTCTATTTTAGATAAACATTGCATGAGAAGTCCGTCGTATGAACAACGATACAGCATCTTGTTAGCTGTGTCGTAGAAGAACCGGAGAGAGCGTATCTTGACATAAGTAGCTTCCTTCGGGTCTTCGAGTATGATCCCGTAGACTGCATAGTCTATGAACGAAAATCGTCAATCCTGAACGTCCACATTAGTATCTATTTTTACTGAGTAACTCAGACACGTATGTAGATTATTTTTCGGGCAAACCAGCTCTCGGCCCATTACCGTGACGGTATATTAGGTTCCGACAAGAGCTGCTAGAGAATCGACGAGGCCAACGAGTGCATCGGCCTCCAAGTTTTGTAATCGAGGTACATGTTCTATAAAGAACCCTGCGAAGGTAGAGATGATATCGATTGCTGCCTGGTGGTATGGAACAAGATCTTCATACCGAACTTCGTATTGTCCTCGAACCTGGTTGATAATCAGTTCCGAGTCGCCATAGGCCTCGATGTAGTCAACCTCTAACTGTTTAGTGAGCTGGAGTCCGATGATCAGAGCGTTATACTCAGCGACATTATTGCTGCATGACTTCATGAGAGAATATGCACAGTGGATGACCAAGTCGTTGGGAGTGAAGAGGACCACTCCGACCCCTACAATAATCTCGCCTTTGGGCCATATTCTTGAAGCACCGTCAAATAACATGTGCCAAAATGAATTATCTGAGGTGGCATTGGACGCTAGGACCTTATTAGGGATGTCGTCGTAGAGCTTTGATGTCTCTGGCATGGGGTGTACAGCTAAGAAGTCGGCCAATGCTTGGCCTTTGACTGCCTTTTATGGGACGAACACCATGTCATAAGGAGTCAAAAGTATTGCCCATGTGGCTAACCATGAGTTTAAGGCCCCTGGCTTGGTCATGAGGACCCTGAGGGGATTGACCCGGGAGATGACGTCGATCGTTTTTCCGACCACATAATAACGCATCTTCTAGATGGCGAAGAACAAGACAAGACACTCCTTCTTTACAGGATTATACCGATGCCCGACCCTAATCATGATCCTACTGAGGTAGTAGATTACCTATTCGTGGCCTTCATTGCTCTTCTGGGCTAGCAAAGCACCGAGAGAATGGTCCATGTCTCGGACGTATAACAGAAAAGGTTTCCCCACGACTGGTGCCACCAGTACTGGAGGACTAGTGAGGTACTATTTGACGTCGTCGAACGCACGCTGGCATTCTTCTGTCCAGACAAAAAAAACCCTTTTTTCATCAGTTTGGTGAAAGGGTGACATCTACCAGAGAGATTTTCTATGAATCTTCTGATATATTCCAAGCGCCGTTGCAGGCCTCGGAGTTTGCGGAGATTATTCGGAGGAGCCATGTCCAAGATCGCCTTAGTCTTCTCTGGGTCAATATGAATACCCTTGGCTGTGACGATAAAGCCCAAGAATTTGTCACTGGAGACTCTAGAAACGACTTGGTTGGGTTCATCTTTAGTTGATGTATTCGCATTAAGTCGAACACTGTTTTCAAGTCATCCAAGTGACTAGATTTCTTTTTGCTTTTGACGATAATGTCATCAACGTAACATTCTACCATATTGCGGAATAAGGTGCTCATTTCTTGCTGGTATGTTGCTCCCATATTCTTCAATCCGAAGGACGTCACTGTGTAACAGTATACCCTTTTGGAGTCCGAAATGAAGTATGCTTCTCGTCTTCGGGAAACATCTTGATTTGGTTGTAGCCTGAAAAACTATCCATAAAGGACATACGCTCGAATCCACAAGTGTTGTCGATCATCACGTCGGTGATCGGGAGGGAAAACTTGTCTTTTGGGCAGGTCGAGTTGAGATCTCTGAAGTCTATGCAGACCCAAATTTCCCGTTCTTCTTAGTGACTGGGACAATGTTGGCCACCCAATCTGGGTGTTGTTCTTCGCGAATGAAGCCACTCTCTAAGATTTTGTCGACTTCTTCTTCGATAGCATCCATGATGTTGGGGCAAAAATGATGCTATTTTTGTTTGATAGGCTTAGCATCGTGTAGGATGTTGAGACGGTGCATGGCGACTTGCAGGTCCAAACCCGACATGTCCTCGTAGTTCTATGCAAAGACATCGATGTATTCTCGGATAAGCTGTATTGGAGATTCTTTTTCTTTCCTTGTTAAGCTTTTGCTAATGAATATGGGTTTAGGGGAAGCCTCGTCTCCTAGCTCGACTTGGACGACTTTGTCTTCAGTGGAAGGTTCGCGTTGTTCGAAGAACCATTTCCATTGGGATCCCAGGAGTTGAGCCCAGGGTTCATCCTCGAAGTATTCGAGTATTTGGTCTTCATCCTCGATTGGAGGATCGTAGAGACCATATTAACGGACATTATCTTCTTGAGGGCTTGGCCGATACTGTATCTGAGTCCCAGGTTGAGGAATCGGAGGAGTGTGAATGCATCATGGCCTCCGATTCCGAGTTCTCCGAAGATGTTGTGGATGTAACATAACCCAACCCCTGGCGAATGCGCATATAATAGTTTTGGGATACTCCTTTTGGAGCACGAAGTCGCAAGGGAAGGCGTCGACCTTTGCCATAGTTCAGTTCCCTGTTACTGTTCAAATCGTAACCCATTTTTTGGATGTGGTTTTTGGCTTGAGTAGTGTAACGGTAGAATTGCATCTTACCGTTATCGGGTTTTGGTTCTGCCGGAGCCAGTCACTGAGGGTGCTCCAATCGGTCAAAGATGATGGGTTCCTCCTCCTTCCTCCTTGCTGGAACCAAGAAGTAGGCACCTTAAGATGGGATAACTCGACTTGCGAGGTTGATGGTTGTCACTTGTGTTTGCAGTATATATAGAGCATTGTCTAAGAAATACCTAGTGTTCTAATGCGCATAAGAGTAATTCAAAGACAACTTCCTATTAATGAAATACAAAATTTTATCCCGAGGGATTACATCATCTAAAGAATGTGCTTCGGTATTGGCGCATATGTAGTCCCCCAACTCTTAATCCGTGAGCACTATGGCTGTTGCGGGAGAAGGCGGAGGACGTTTCCCTTTCAGCTGGACTACCAAGGGGGCTGCAGCCGGAGCTTCGTGTGACCTCAGAGTTGGCTTTAGAGCCTTCCGGGGAAGCCTTATTTACATAGGCTCCTGACCATCCTCTGACATGGTCGAGGATGGTCTAACTGGAGCTTTGCCTCGGAGCTTGATGACGAGAGGAGCTGATGTCTTGGAAGGTTTTCCCCTCAATCGAACCCTTAATGGTTCTTCAGCGATAGTTGCACTTTCTGCCTCGTCATCGGCATCATTGGCATCATCATCCCATGGGACTGATTTGTACAAATCAGGATCTATACAGTATGCTTCGAGTCTTCGGAAGGGATCGATGTCAGCGAACTCGGTCTTAATAGTCCCGTCGTTGGCCACATACTTCATGCACTGATGGAGAATGAGGGCACGATCATGTATTCATGAATCCATAGTCGTTCCAATAGCATGTTGTAGCTTATATTGGTGTCAATTATGTAGCAAGTAACGTTAGTCTGGAGATCGTCTATTTGGCATTTAGGCAGATCTTGCCCAGGGGTTCACTTTTTTCAGCATTGAAATCGCTGATTGTAGTATTCGACGCAGTTAGCCGATTCATCGAGATCCCCAAAGCTTGGTGTAAACTCCAAGGGATGATGCTAAAAGAAGAGCCATAGTCGATGTGGATGCAATTGACTTTAACGGCACCAACATACCTGTATAGTACACAGGTCGGTTGTGTCGATTGTTCTTCTGTAGCATGTCTGGCTGAGTGAAGGTGATGTTAGGGCTCACCTCGACCACACTATGACAATATGGACATTCAGCAGGGTTCTCCTTGGGCGGTTGCACTTGAGTGAGAAAGAAGTCAGCGTTCTATAAAGCTTCGCTGAGGGCATCTCGAGTCTCTTTGGAGAGATGGAGAAGCTCGAAGAGTGATAGCCGACCCAGAGTTTTGGCCAGCTATACCAATATGTTAAATTGTAGGGCTTGATTGGCCCTACTGCCGAGTCTTTTCTCAGAGGCTTATCAAAGTGAATCTCCTTCTGTTTCTGTTTATCTGCAGCAGACGCTTGGGATGGGCCTGTTTTCGATATGTCGGGGCTGTTGGCCGCAACGGGCGGAGGTATCTCTTCCTCTGGAGCTTGGTTCTCTTCTCGCAGGTGAGCCGAGCGAGTGGTAACCAGGGTGTCATTAGCTGTCGTGGAGATCATGCGGCACGACCTGACCTTCTTTTCCTTGATAGAGCACGCTGAAGGCTATTGGAACTGGGGATTCCCAAGACCCTAGTTTAGTGTGCGTATTGATCGATAGAAAGTTAAACAGATATAAACGTGTTCTAACCCTTCATAGGCGAAAACTAGGGTTCACGAATTATACCTGCAGTGGGAAGAAGACAACAGTTTTTAGTAATCTCGAGTAGTCATGACCCCAAGATCTTCTGCACTTATTCCTTCCTCGAGTTGGACATTGTGTGGGCGACGATCTTCCAACCTTTTCTTCTCCTTGGCAGCCTCCCTTTCTCTCCTTGCGTGAATCATGAATTTAGAAAAAGAGCTTCTTATTTTTGATGGATATATGACGGCCATAGAATAGAGGATATATATAAGGCTACGTCAGGGACCATGAGAAGAAATTAGGATTAGGTCTCCTAAAGGATCTGGGTATCTCGTGTTGAGCCAGAACACACAACCCAGGCCCATTAATAATAGTTCGGTCCACTAAAGAGCTATTGTTGCACTATCTTCCTAATCCCAAATTATGATTATGGGCTCCTTTTATTATATGTTCGTTTGACTCCCCATGTTAAGATATCGAATGTCCGTCGATCAAATTAAGTTACTGACAACTATATTGATCGACATCTTTTATCCTTAAGTAGTACCACTCAACTTTATTTGTCATGTCAGATATAATTCACCTGCAGGGTTTACATGACAATCCTTATGAGCTCCTTAAGGGGACATCATCAACCCGACGTATCGGAACATAGATTCCTTTTATAATCAACAGCCCATCATACATACAATGTTATTACCCAATTCATAGAGGTTGTTGACCCATAATGAATCTCACTCTTTTATGAGTCAAAGTTATACACACTGCATGTACATGTCTATTATTTTATCCGGATTAAGAGCACAAGCATCCATAATAACATAGGTATTTGTTTCCTTATGTAGTCAGTACAAAGAGAACAACCTCAAGTGGTCATGTTCAATATACACAAAGTGTACTAGTGTAAACCTATAGTCAAGATAGACTAACACCAGATTACACTACAACCTTTCCAATGGATTGTCCAAGTCCATTTAGGTTGTGAACTATTTATATATTCCAATAGGGAACTGATAATATGATCTTCTGTGTGACACCACACACCATATTATCTATAATATAGAATATCAGACACTTGTATTAAAACTTGCAATAAATACATTATGCAAACATTTGCCCATATGATTCTCATTTAAAAATTAAGGAAATAAAGTTAATACAAAAGTGATGCCTTTAGTATATAACCCTAACAAAGGCGTCATCATGTCTGGAGCAAGATCAGGATAGATCCACATAACCCTGAGCATTGTCACGAGCTGGTGGAAGATTGACTACTTTCATTGTCGCCCTTGGAATGGGGACTACGTCGTCTTGTACCTCCATGGTTGGAAAACTTTTGAATTGGAGAGTAACCATGTTGGCAGTAACAGCCTTTTTCTCATAGTCAATTAAGATGACTTTGGCGTCGATGAGACGCTAGATCTGTCATTTCAATACATAGTAATCATGTGTCGAATGGTGGATGTACTGATGTAGTGGCAGTACTTTGGGTTGTCCACTTTTTCCACTTCATCGGGGCGCTTGGGCGGTGGGAGTGAAAGCTTGCCGCTCTTTGTTAACATATCGAAGAGTTCTGGCGTATCTTCATAATTGAAGTAGGTCTCCTTCGGCCTCTGCACTTCCGTAAGCTTTGGGTTTATTGTTACTGAACCTTTGGAGATGTTGACGGCTATGGCTTGCTTACTTTTACCGTCTTTGGGGTTGCTGTTGGACGAGCGCCTCCCCTTGTCTTCGAGAGAATGAAAGTTTAGTCCCAAGAGCTGCGCGTCCTGGGCCTTTCTTTGTGCCACATCCGCCTCTGTAATAAAAGGCGCCCATTCTGTGCAAGGAGCGCTGTGCCACAACTTGATTGCAGGAAGCATGTTCTTATGGCACGAATCCATAAGCATGGGCTCGGGTATACCAGGAGGTAACCTCAGAGCTGCCTGGCGGAAGCGCTCAATGTATGCACGTACAGGCCTTTTCTCCTTCTGGACGATGTCCATGAGAGTCGACATCGTCATGTCCATTTCTCTTACGTAGAATCGATTGAGGCATAGAGTCTAAGTCTTCGAACGATGTAATGCAATTATCCGGATGACTGCAGAACCACTCGTAGGCTACCCCTGCAGGGCTCCTATGAATAGGTTGGTGAGGAAAGCGTCATCCTTCGGCAGATGACCTATTACTGAGGCAAAGTACCTCAAGTATCATCGGGGAGACTCCTTTCCATCGAAGGGTGTGAGCGTCTGCGGATTGTATTTAGGAGGATAGATCACATTATCCCATTCGACAGGATATGGTTGCCGAATCTCCATCTTTTGGAGTGCTGCTCGCTTTTCTTTGGCATCATAGCGAGCATATAACTCTTGGAGGGCCTACTGCATCTCAGTTGACATTGCAGGTCCTGTTGTCGATGGAGTAGACGACGACGGTGCTGCTTGGTTCACGAGGGGAAGCATATTGGATCCACCATTAGCTGCTGGGTCAGGAGCATGAGTGGAGGTAGCGGGAGTCAACCTCTCCTTGATATCCAGGACGACGGAAGATAAAGACTGCATAGTAGTATTCAACGTATTTAGGCTCGTCTCGAGAGTTTCTATACATTTTAGCTGACTAGAGCCTTCGCTGTTTTTTGCGTTATCGCCGTCGGCCATGAACACGGACATCACGTGTGGATGGGTTGAAAGGATAGTGGATCTTTCGCTCTCTGACTTGGATGCCTGAGTGCCATCATCTTTATGATAGAATGGAAGGTTGCAATCATCCTCAGACTCATTATAGTTGCTACCCCTAATTTGTTGGCTAGCTGCGTCTGCGGAGGCATCTGTGTCATACAATCCTTCGTTGGATTGGAATGCGGGATTGTCATGAATGGTGGAGGACTGGATACCTCCAGCATCTGATGTGGCATCTCCTTGCGGCAAGGAGCCATACTTGGCACGCATGTGTTGGAATACCCCTGTGTTGGGTACTTTCGTCTTGCTACTCCCAGGCCGCTTCTTGGGCTTGTTGGCCGAGGTGGAAGGATTTTTACCAGCTGTTTGAGAGATGGAGAACCCCGTGCCGCGATGCATGGAGCAACACGGAGTTCCTCTTCTTCCTCGCTTGCCAACCCCCTGTCGGGTCTCTGATGTATGGTCGCCGTTGGTCGCAGTCTTTGAAAGACGGACTGTCTCCTCGGTAGTGACGTAGCTGCTTGGTGACAGCAACAGATAATAGTGATCTGGGTGCAAGTATGCCTTAGTTTAGGCATACCTTGCGCAGTAGGCTCGTCTTCTGCTTTACGCTTGTGGGAAAGCATTGGGGTCTTCATTCCTGCACTCCCATTGCATGCACATGGAAGCTGCGTGCAGGGGTAAGGATACGAAGATAGCTTCTCTCTTCTTAGCTCTTGCGCACGGGACACGCATAGGTCCGGATCAAACAGTTGCTGATGAGGTAGACTCCTTCCATGCTTACAGGAATGCTGTTCGCGTGAGTCTTTCTCAATGGAGTGTACCCCTGGCTCGAGTTGTGCACATGGGTGCTCAAGCGACAGCGGAGTTCTACCGATCGAGGCGTTAAGGCACTCGGACCAGTTTTATATAGCTTTTGTAAGCCCCTAGATATTGTAAAATATTTTTAATAAAGAATTATAATTTTTAAATAGCATTTATACCCTTAAAATAAATTATTATAATTACTAGTAATTTTTTAGGATTTTTAAATAATTTTTAAAGCCAAAAATATTAATTTGCAATTATTTAAATTATTTTTATATCAGTTTACAATTTATTAAATTATTTTAATAGTTTTTGTAATTGTTTAAATTGTTATATAACAGTTTGCAATTACTCAATTTGTTTTAATGTTAGTTTGTAAATTTATATTTGCAAACTGTTATGGCGGTGGGGCTGTTTGTAATATCTAATTTTAGGAGGGGGTTTATGCACTTCGCCACCCGATCACCGCCTTCGTCTAACCCTAACCTCGACGACCGACGGCCAAAACCCTAACCCTAATTCCTAAACTAATGGCCGAAACCCTAATTGAACCCAGCCTGACCCTCTAAATAGGCACCCCGACCCGAAACCCTACCCCTATTCTACTTCCCGACCACCACAGCGCTGCCCTACCCTGTTCTTCTTCGACGAGACCGCCGGAGACCTAGATCTAATAGTGCCGCCGTTCCAGCCATTGCCGTAGCCGCGCACCACCACCATCTTGTTCGCCTCGACGAGACGAACCTAGTTCCATTTTTTTCCGACGGCCCCGACGTCTACTCTGCCGCGCAGCAGCCCCGAACGTCGACCAAGACCGGACACGTACGTGTCTCTTCATGTCCACTTTGCTTTCGTGTCTCGTTTTCACATATGTGGGTCGTCTCGTGTTAGTGTGTCTAGTGGTGGACTCGGACACGGAAAATTTGTGTCAGAACCTTCTTATTTCCCTCGGACACAGGACTCGGTGTCGGGTTAAATACTCGTGTCCCTAACTGTCAGGACACGGTTTTGATAAAATGGGTAAACGGGTTTGAATTAATGTTAACGGGTTTAAACTCGCACAGTAATAGATTTTTATTAAATGGGTTTACTGTTGACATCGGGCTTGGGTTTGGGCCCAATGGGTTTTAGGCTGTTTATATATATATATATATATATATATATATTTATATATATATATATATATATATATATATATATATATATATATTTTATATATATTATATGTATTTATATATGTATATATGTATATGTATGTGTATTTTTATATAAATGTATATATTATATATACTGTATTTATATGTATATATATGTATATTTTTATATATTAAGTATTTCTATATATATATATATTATTTATATATATATATATATATATATATATATATATATATATATATATATATATATATTTGTTATATATATATAAATATCTAGATTTATATATATATATATATCTATACAAAAATTATTATATATATGTATATATATATATATATATATATATATATATATATATATATATATATGTATATATATATATATATGCTTTTTGAATTTATACACACTTGTGTATTTATTTACAAATATAGTTATGCTATATTTACATGTTATTTTATTGTCAATATTCATGATATGTATATTTTACTGTATTAATATATATTATTTTATTACTTACGTATTTAAAATTAGTATTTTTGTAAGCTATGAATTATGGCCATCTGAGTCCAGGCCTAGTATGGGTTCTGTGGACTCAAATGAGCCTAAATACATTCAAGGCCTGTACGAGTCATATCGGACTTGATTCATGGCTTTGGGTCCCGTATCTGGACTCCGGTTCAATTTCGTATACGTTGATAAAATATTAAATAAGTAATTATTTATTTTCCAGAAATTGTAACTTGCTGTATTTGGATTTTTATATATAATTTAATTGCTACAAAAATCTGGGTAAATTTTTATTTAAATACTACGTTAATTTAGCCAATTTAATATAATTTTTCCAGGATTTAATTATACTTTTATCATTTTATAAAAATAGGAAAACAGAACTCATTTTCAGGGTACTTATGTTTGCTGATTTTTAATAAAGATCTATGAGGGTTTTTATATTCCAAAAAAATTGGTATAAATTTCTATAATTAACAAGGATCATTTTTTTACTTTATGTTATGTATATTGGAGTTTTTTGCCTATCTTAATAATTACTGGAACACTGAGTACAGTCTGATTTATTTATTGAATAATTACGACTTGCGATGTATTGTGTGATTTTGGGATAGTTTAGTGTTGGACCCTATTATAGTGTAAAGGCCTTAGAAAGTTGGTTTAGGTATTTGTGTCACACCACATTGGTGTCCTATGCTAAAGTCACCATTTGGATAGGAGTCCAGTCAGAAAGTCGTGTCGCACCACTAGTGTCCTAGTATTTAACTTAGTACAAAAACTAAGTTTATGTATCATTTTTACAGTGACGAGGCACCAGGATATCTATAGCTTCATATACATACACTTGCTTTGCACAAGGCAAGTACCTCTACAAACTTTATTTACTGCATACAATGAATTATGTATAAACCATGTTAAATACCGATGCCTAAACTGCAAGTCATATCTCTCTATGTTTTACATACTTTACACTGCTCTCAGTATACACCATGTTTTATACTATTCTTGTATCTCTCACATGTTTAGAATCTGGGTTATGGGGAAACTGATAGTTGAGTACGTGATCATGCCCCCTTTACAGTACTCGAGCAAAGTTTTATTTTATATGTTACTGCGCCGTAGGCCTTTTTCTCAAAGTGGATTTGTGCGTATGTACATCTATCGCCGTATCACTTGTACGGAAGTACATTTCATTTACATGTGCCCCCTGCACATTATACACCTATTGACGATTATGTACCTACTACAGTTTTAAACTTTACATATACATCTGTCTCTATGACATATGTGTCCTTGCCATGATAGATTGTGATATGCCATGATTTCTGTTTATTACACTTCAGTTTATTTCATGCTTCGTATATTTAGTTTGTTAGAATCAGTAGTTGCTCCCGTCCTGACAGGGTAATGTTGTAGGTATACTTACCGTGGAGGAGTTGCTATGTGATTCCTATTATGGAGTTGCCGTCGAGGATCAGACTTTGCCTTACGAGGATGTTCCTGCGGGAAAACTCGTCTTGTTTGTTTCGTAGCTCGGGACTTTTGAGAGTAGTCATGTTTAGACTATGTATTTTGATACTGGACCTGTATCCAGTTTTATGTCTTGACTATGTATTTGGACATATTTATATACGAGATGATTTTGTGTTTGGGACATATTCTGACTCAATATGACATATAGAACTGTTAGCACACTTTGACCTTATATATTTGTTTGTCTTTAGAACAGCTTACTATGCTTTATCTCCAGCTTAGGCTGGACATGACTTGGCCCGGCCCAACAATTTGGATAACAGATCGTGACATATTTTTAGTGGTGGCCCATGTAGGTCCTGACTAAATTGTTTGGTTACGTCATTGTACTAAGCATGCCTGCAATTAGGAACTTAAGGTAACTAGACAACACTAGGAATGACATTTAGAACACCGAGAGGATTACTAGGATTGCAACATAGGAAACTCATCGCAGCTTATGCTCTTTATTACAAAATTAAATTTTCTTGTTGTTTATGATTGTTACTTTAAAAGTCCTTATAAGTTCTTTTATTTATTAGATGGTGCTCACCCGCTCATCCCAGTATGCCACACCTGAAAATGGCACACTTCATATCCAGTCGGTTGACCAGTTGACCGATGCACCTCCACCTCCACCTACCATACTCCCCCACTCCACAAATCCCCTAACCCAGATGCCTCCACCACCTTCCACATCACAGTCCCAACAGGACCCGATAATCCCACCACCACCTATTAGTATACCTACCCAGGCTTCCGTCACTCTCGACGGGAACCAACTGCTCACTCTGATCCAGGGGTTCCTAACGACCCATCAGGAGTAGACCACCTTACTCCGTCGGAGCATGGAGCATTCTGAGGAGCGTACCATGGCCCCACCACCGGTAGAGCCACGACAGAGAGAAGGGAACATCAAGGACTTCATGGGCTTGAACCCCAGGGAGTTCATGGGGACTAAGGGCATCATAGTAGCAGATGACTGGCTAGACTCGGTAGAGAGGAAACTCCTCGGAGCTAGGTTGTCGGGTGACCTTCAGGTCGAGGCAGCAGGATTTCTGCTGACAGATATGGCAGGAGTTTGGTTCAGGAATGAGCCATTATTCACGAGAGGGAGGGCCACATGGGATCAGTTCAAGATCCAGTTCAAGAAGAATTTTTTCTCGACCACCGCTAGAGTAGCCATGGGGCTACAATTCCAGAACATCCAGCAGGGAAACCGTTCTGTTGACGAGTATGCAGCGAAGTTTAGTCGTTTGAGTCGTTTCGCTCCTAGTCTGGTTGCAGACCCAGAGGAGATGACACGTAGGTTTTGCCATGGTCTAGTCCCAGACATTGGCATTCTCCTAGTGGCGAACGGGACGACTGACTACTACCAGAGCCTAGAGTTGGCCCGGAGTATAAAGGAGTGTCTTCTGTCTTGCAAGAGCCCGACTTCCGTACACCACGAGGGACCTTCCAGGCGCCAGGATTCCTAGCCGAGAGCACCAGCGCCGCACTAGCAGACATACCGTCCTCCCACACCACATCACCCAACCCTACCAGTTAGAGCCCCGGGACCACAGCAGCAGAGGGGAGCTGTGTGTATATTCTGTAGGAGGCCAGGGCATGATTACTCCATCTGCAGGAAGAGGTTGAGGCAGTGCTTAGCTTGTGGGTCTACCACCCACCAGCTTCGGAAATGCCCAGTAGCGAGGGTACCAGGTGCTAGACCACCATCAAGAGGACCGCCGCTTTCGACCCAGCAGCAGAGGTTCGGGCAACATCTGCAGCAGCACAACGGACTCCAGGGGAAGGCTTATAGTCTGGCTCTTGAGGCGGAGCCGGAGCAGGTTTCGGGGCCAGATTATTTCGCCGACGTCATCACAGGTCATGTTTATTTGCATACTTTTCTAGCTCTATGCTTGTTTGATTTCGGTGCATCTCATAGCTTCCTGTCATTAGAGTTTTTGCATAAACACCACTTAGTAGCTACAACCACCAAGGAGATGAGTAGAGTAATGACGAGAGGCAGACCAGTGCCCATTAGAGCTATCTATAGATGCTCTATTACTATAGCTAGGAGAGAGTTTGGGGGACGATTCTTTGTGATGCCACTTCTCGGGTATGATATCATATTGGGAATGGATTGGCTTAGCTATGCTCACGTAGCCATAGACTGTTATGAGGGTAGTATTCTGTTCAGTCCCCCAGGCACGACACCATTCAGTGTCAGGAGGACAGGGCCGAAGATCAGCCTAGAGTCGAACTGTTGTGCGACAGTTGGGGAGATAGCACCGCCACACCCTACCATCAGGGAGTTTATGGATGTATTCCCAGAGGATCTTCCAGGACTTCCGCCTGACAGAGATGTGGAGTTTACTATAGATTTAGTGCTGAGTTTTTCACCAGTATACCGGGCTTGCTATAGAGTGAACCCCAAGGAGGCCGTGGAGATGAAGGAGCAGATCGATGACTTGTTGAAAAAGGGTTTCATTTGATTTAGTGCTTCTCCATGGGGAGCGCCAGTACTCTTTGTGCCGAAGAAGGATGGTACAGTCCGGTTGTGCATTGACTACCGGACATTGAATACCATCACCATCAAGAACAAATATCCTCTGCCTCGGATAGATGATTTGTTCGACCAGTTGAGTGGGGCGAAAGTATTTTCCAGGATAGATTTGAGATCCGATTACCACCAGGTGAAAGTCAGGGCTGAAGACATCCAGAAGACTGCGTTCAACATGAAGTATGGGCAGTACGAGTTTTTGGTGATGCCATTTGGTCTCATAAATACGCCAGCTGTCTTTATGAACTTGATAAATACGACATTTCACCAGTATTTGGATAAGTTTGTCGTGGTGTTTATCGACGACATCCTGATATACTCGAAGACGCCGGAGGAACACGCAGAGCACTTACGGACAGTTTTAGGGATTCTGAGGCATGAGAGGTTGTATGCCAAATTATCGAAGTACGAGTTCTTTTTAGACCGGGTGGAGTTTCTCGGTCATGTAATCACTGGAGAGGGGATCTCAGTGGATCCCATGAAGATTGCTGCCGTCGAGACGTGGAAGGCTCCGACATCAGTTTCAGAGATCAGGAGTTTCTTAGGTTTAGCAGGATACTATAGGAAGTTCATCCAGGACTTTTCTAGGATAGCTGAACCGATGACGAAGCTGACATGGAAGGACGCAGAGTACATCTGGTCAGAGGACTGCCAGACAGCATTTGAGGAGCTGAAGAGGAGGCTGACGACCGCTCTAGTTCTGACATTACCTTCAGGATTTGGAGGTTTTACCATTTACAGCGATGCTTCGGGAAAGGGGTTGGGATGTGTCCTACAGCAGCATGGAAAAGTGATTGCTTATGCATCTAGGCATTACGGACTCATGAACGGAACTATCCTACCCACGACCTAGAATTGGCTGCGGTGATCTTTGCACTCAAGTTGTGGAAACACTACTTATACGGAGAGCGAGTGGAAATCTTTACTGACCACAAGAGCTTGAAGTATGTGTTCACGCAAAAGGAGCTGAACATGAGGCAAAGACGATGGTTGGAGTTGATGAAGGACTTCGACATCGATTTACAGTATCATCCCAGGAAGGCAAATGTGGTGGCGGATGCGCTAAGCAGGCAGCCGATGGCATGGTATCTGATGATAGATCGACATTTGCAGAAAGATCTGGAGAAGCTCGGTATCGAGATGATTCGACCAGGATTATTGGTACAGATGATGGCGCTAGACATTCAGTCAGGTTTGATAGAGCAGATCAAGGAGACTCAGTCTACAGATAAGAGCCTCCGCAGACTCCGAGTCCAAGCTTTAGCTGGATTACTTGATGACTTCACAGTAGCAAAGGATGGATCCTTGAGGCATGGCAGCTGGTTATGCGTGCCGAAGGGAGAGCTGATAGAGGCAATCTTGTAGGAGGCACACCGATTGTGATATTCTATTCACCCTGGTGCCAACGAGATGTACCTTGACTTGTGGGAACATCTTTGGTGGCACGGGATGAAGAGAGTGTTGGCCCATTCCATGGTCACACCCGATTTCGATAATCAACATGCACTTAAGTCAATACACAAAATATACAAACTGCTGCTAATCATTTCAGGATATATGAAATCAATTTCAACGGACGTTGTACTGCATCAACGAAGCATCAACATCATCAAATCTGAAGATGACTCATTTTATATTTTATTCTGTATTTTAAATTTTATTAAGTCTAGGATTTATTTTGTAAAATCAGTTTTGGTAATACTGGCTTAGGGTTATCTCAGTTCACATTCTAAAAAGCCTACCCATTATCACTCATATATCATTTTACAAAATATTCCAAAATATCTTTGAAAACAATTTCTGATAAAATATTTCGAAAATCTCCTAACAGAACTCATAACCGAGTTCGGCTCGAGTTCGGACCGAACTCTGTCCGAGTTCGGTCAGTTTATATTCAAACTTCTGTTGCCTCCAAATCTGCGAGCAATGTCTCTTTGCGAGATATCTGCATCCGAACTCTGTCCGAACTCTGTCCGAGTTCGGTCCCAGAAAACACCTATAAATAGAGAAGAACTTTTCATTTCAAATTATTCATTCACTCTTCATCTTCTCTTCTCTACTATTCGAGTGTTTTTAAACGATCCAAGATTTTCAAATCATACCTATACACCTCTTAGCCAAAAGCCAGTAATATCAGAGTTGATTTAGAGTCTTTTGGTACTCCAAGAGTTGTAAAGAGGTCGTTCCAAGTTCAGCAACTTTTCTTGTTGTGGAGCTGGTCGTGGGCTCGTCACCAAGCACGGTGTTGTGACGTCGGTCGTGCACTTGTCACCAAGCACGGTGTTGTAAGAGACTGCAAGCTCTCAGTTAAAGCTTGTGCCATAGTGGATTAACATCGAGCAAGAGTACTCGAGACTGGATTAGTCCTCTCAGAGGGATACCAGTATATATCGCTGTGTCGCTGAGTTTGAATTCTCTATCTCTTGCTGCATTATATTTACTGTCTCTTAATTCACTGCCATAGTTTAAAGTTTTAATTGGTAATTATTTTTTGCTGCACACACACACTCTATTCACCCCCCCTAGAGGTGCTCAACGGTCCTACAATTGGTATCAGAGCAGGTTATATTTTTATATAACATTCCTCAGAGAGTATATATGGCAGCCGTGAAATCAATATTCAACGGTGAAGGGCAATCCACAAATAGACCTCCCCTATTTGATGGAACAAATTATACCTATTGGAAAACACGAATGACTTTCTTCTTAAAATCTCTTGACTTTGATCTTTGGTCTATAGTCATTGATGGTTATAAGAAACCAGCACCCACAGTGGTTGAAGGCTAGCTTGTAGACAAGCCTCATGGCAAATACACTGAAGCTGAAAAAGCTAAGGCTAGTCTAGATGCTCGTGCCATCAATGCACTATTCTGTGCAATTGACAAAACGGAGTTCAACAGAGTTTCAACCTGTAAGACGTCTCACAAAATTTGGAAACTTCTTGAGGTAACTCATGAAGGTACTTCCCAAGTGAAGGAATCCAAAATTAGTAGACTGATACAGGAATATGAATCTTTCAAGATGAACCCCGCTGAGTCAATTACACAGATGTTTACTCGTTTCCTTGATATAACTAATCCTTTGCAATCTCTTGGTAAGGATTACAGCAATCATGAGAAGATCAGAAAAGTGCTGCGGGCTCTAACCAAGAACTGGAATCCAAAAGCCACAGCAATTATTGAAGGAAACGATCTCACCACTATGTTCTTGGAAACACTGATGGGGAAGCTGATGACCCATGAACTTGATTTGCAAGAGTTTGAAGAAGCAACACCAAAAGAAAAATCTATTGCTTTCAAAGCTCAAGCAAGAAAATCAACATGCAATAACTCTGATGAAGAATCATCAAGTGGTGATGAACAGGCCCTACTTGTGAAGAACTTCCAAAAATTCCTAAAGTTTGAGAAATCAAACAGAAGGAAGAGAGATGTCCAAGAAAGCAATGAAGATGAAACCATTTGCTTTGGATGCAAGAAGACGTGGCACATGAAGAAGGACTATCCAACTTCAAAAAAAAGCAGTCCATATGACAGATCAAGATCAAGCAGAAAAACAATATCTGGTCGAAAGTATGCCAACACAAGTATCTGGCATGAAAGTGATGCCAGTGATATAGAAGAAGAGGATAGACCCCGCGGCAATGCAAATTTCTGTCTTATGGCATTTGATAAGGTATCTTCAAACCCTCTATATGATGATTTTACTTTCGATGAATTAGAAAATGCCTTTAGCGAATTACTTGAAGATCACAAAACTGTGCTCGACAAGTATAAGCAATCTCGAAAAGAGATTAAGGCATATACAACCGAGTTAGCTAGACTGTCCAATCTTATTGAAGATATTAGAGAGACGTCTACTACCGGTAACACGAAAGAGATAGCCAAACTCAAAGTAGACTATCATGAGGCTATCCTCAAAATTGAAAAGAAAGAAAGAGACTATGTCAAGATGCAAGAACTATATGACATAGAGAAAAAGAAGCACCTAGTAACAGAACAAAGACTCTCAGATATGACTGCTAGATATGAAGAGTCTATTGCGATTTCTAAAAAGATAGAAATCAAGTTAGGCAAACAGGCAATACCTGTGACACAGCCTAAATTTAGTCCTAATGCTAAGCATACACCTAAGAGGACTAAAAATAAGAAAGCACAGAAGAAACACGAATATCATCATGCTTTCACTTATAGGTTCTCCAAACCAAACAAGCATGTAAACACAGTTTCAACCACATCTGGTTCTAAACTGACTTGCACTTATTGTGGTACGCACGGACACATATCACAGTATTGTTTTGCAAGAAAGCTTGTTGACAATCACACTTTAATCTGGAGACCTAAAGCTAATCAGAATGGACCCTTCAGAAAATGGGTACCAAAGGATTCATCTACTTGTCTTGTAGGTGGACCCTCAACCCTCTCATGCTAGAAGCAAATGGATCCTCGATAGCGGATGTTCGCTACACATGATTGGTGATGCATCTTTGTTCGCTACGCTATCGATGAAGAAAGAAGGATATGTCGCCTTCGGAAATAATTTAAGAGGTGATATAATTGGTAATGGTACTGTAGGTATTTCTCCCTACCAAGTAATAAAGGATGTTTGTCTAGTAACAGAATTGAAACATAACATATTAAGCATAAGTCATTTGGCAGATATTGGTTATGGTATCAATTTTGTGAAAGATAAATGTACCATATATGATATGTCATCTGGTGATCCCATATATAAAGGGATTAGAGAAGACAATATTTATATTTTCTTTTTGGAGAATACTAACAATGCAGGAAGGTACCTAGTAGCCAATCAAGATGAAAGCTGGCTATGGCACATGAGACTAGGACATGCAAACATGGATACTATCTCACGACTAAGTACAAAGAAGTTGGTAAGAGGACTCCCTGAGATTCCATTCAAGAGAGATATGGTATGTGCTGACTGTGAAAAGAATAAAGCACATAGGTCTACTTTTAAATCCGTCAACGCTGTAAGTACTTCTAGACCTTTGCAGTTAATTTATATGGATTTATTTGGTCCTAGTAGAGTCACTAGTCTTGGCGGTAAGCTCTACGCTTTTGTTCTTATTGATGATTTCTCTCGTTTTACTTGGGTTTATTTCTTATCAAACAAAAGTGATACAATTTTTGAATTTCAGATATTTTGCAAAAAGGTACAAAACGAAAAAGGCTTCATGATTACTCGTATCCGAAGTGATCATGGTGGCGAATTCGAAAATTCTGATTTCAAAAAGTTTTGTGATGATGGTGGATATTACCACGAATTTTTTTGTCCTAGAACTCCCCAACAGAATGGCGTTGTAGAGCGGAAGAATCGTACTCTAAGCGAAATGGCTAGAGTCATGCTGAATCAGTATAATCTTCCTAAATATTTTTGGGTAGAAGCTGTTAGTACAGCCTGTCATGTTTTGAATAGGGTGTTAATTCGACCAATCTCGAAGAAAACACCATATGAGCTTTGGTTTGGAAGAATTCCAAACATTTCTTACTTTAAAGTTTTTGGATGTCGCTGTTTTATCCTAAACGCCAAGGATAACTTGGGAAAGTTCGACTCCAAAGCAGATGACGGGATATTTCTCGGATATGCTGCTAAGAGTAAGGGATATAGAATTTTCAATAAAAGATCTATGATTGTTGAAGAATCTATTAATATTACTTTTGATGAGCCAAATAGTCACAGATCTAGCGACAGTGATGATGAAGATATACATGCAAGGAATGAGAAGAGTTCTATGAATGATCTGACCTAAAATGCAAGGACTGAGAAGAGTTTTGTGAAAGATCTGACCCAAAAGTTTGAATCATTAAAATTTATGCCAGATCATCCAGAAACACTCATCATAGGTGATGTATCTAAAGGTGTAAGTACACGTTCATCTCTTAAAGATTCTGATATAATAGCAAATGTAGCATTCATTTCTCAAATAGAACCTAAGAATGTAGATGATACTTTTACTGATGAGTTTTGGATTCATGTCATGCAAGAGGAACTAAATCAATTTGAGAGAAACCAAGTTTGGGAACTTATTCCTAAACCTATTGGTCAATCGATAATTGGCACCAAATGGGTATTCCGAAATAAACTCAGTGAAGATGGACAAGTTCTACGCAACAAAGCACGTCTAGTGGCACAAGGTTATAATCAAGAAGAAGGAATTGATTATGATGAGACCTATGCTCCTGTTGCTAGACTAGAAGCCATCCGCATGTTTTGTGCATTTGCATGTTATAATGATTTTAAATTATTTCAAATGGACGTGAAAAGCTCATTTTTAAATAGATTTTTAAAAGAGGAAGTTTTTGTGAAACAACCCCCTGGTTTTGAAGATTTTCAAAAATCTGATCACGTCTTCAAGCTTAAGAAAGCCCTTTATGGACTCAAACAAGCATCTCGTGCTTGGTATGAACGCCTAAGTGCCTTCTTACTTGATAATGGATTTTCAAAAGGAAAGGTTGATACTATTTTGTTTATAAAATCCTTGAATGATGATATCCTCCTTGTGCAAATTTATGTAGATGACATAATATTCGGTTCTACTAACGAAAAACTCTGTCAAGATTTTGCTAAGTATATGTAGAGTGAATTTGAGATGAGTATGATGGAAGAGCTAAACTTCTTCCTAGGACTTCAAATCAAACAGCACTCAAAAGGAACATTCATCAACCAAGCTAAGTACACGAAGGACATACTGAAAAAGTACGACTTCGAGAATGTAAAACCAATAAGGACTCCTATGGCTACATCTACAAAGCTTGATGCTGATGAAAGTGGCAAACCTGTCGATCAGCGTAAGTATCGAGGTATGATTGGTAGTTTATTATATTTAACTGCTAGTCGTCCTGATATTATGTTTAGTGTTTGCATTTGTGCACGTTATCAGGCAAATCCTAAGGAATCACATCTTAGTGCCGTTAAGCGTATCTTTCGATACCTTAAAGGAACTTCTACAGTCGGCTTATGGTATCTTAAAACCAAATCCTTTGACCTAATAGGTTACTCGGATACAGATTTTGCAGGATACAAAGTGGACCGTAAAAGTACCAGCGGCACATGTCATTTCCTAGGAAAAGGTCTTAGTCTCTTGGTTTAGCAAGAAATAAAATTCAGTAGCATTATCAACAACTGAGGCTGAGTATATCGCCGCAGGACGTTGTTGTACTCAGATTTTATGGATGAAGCAAACCTTAGAAGACTACAATCTGTACTACACTAAAGTTCCTATTTATTGTGACAACACTAGCACTATTAATCTGACTAAGAACCCTATCTGTCATTCACGCATAAAGCACATAGAGATAAGACATCATTTTCTTCGTGATCATCAACAACACGGGGATATCTGCTTAGAGTTTATTGACACAGATCATCAACTAGCAGACATATTCACAAAACCATTGGCTGAAGACCGTTTTAACATAATGAGGCGTGAGCTCAGTATACTTGAATTTTCAGATTCATAATGTAATATGGTAATTAAAATTAATTTTATGACTTACAACTTTGAAATTTATTTAACGAAAATTATTTTTGGGTACAAACCTAAAAAGGGTATGTCTGTCACTATGACTACGGTCGAAGCGAAGCAGTAATTAAGAGTTCCCCGGTGAACCTCCGTTAGCTGGGACAACCCCTACAGTTAACCCATAAATAGAGTACGTTATTAAATACTAGAGTCAACATTCATAAAGTTACTTTTAACCAACCAGAACTGCATTTATTGTCTCGGGAATACAAGTGACCGAACTCGGGCCGAACTCTGACCGAGTTCGGACCGAATTCGGACCGAGTTCGGTCGGTGCTGTATTAATTTCCTGAACTGAACAACCGGCCCTAAACTCTATAAATTCAACTCTTTCAACCATCTTTTCCACACACCAACCCGTGGAAATATCTCCTTCCTCCATAAAATTTCTTCCTCCTCCATCTTAGCAAGGAATCTAAGAGATCTGGTGGGCGTTTCAACATTCTCATCTTCCTCCTTTCTCAAAAAGGTATTCTTTCTCTATGGCTCCTAAACGTCATAGAGGATCATCTTTCCAAGGTGCCTCCTCCTCTTCTGATTATACACCTGCTAGTCTATTCATTCCAGCACGACCAATAGATGCAGAAGACTATGATTCTACTTTGTTTTCGGACAAAGAGTTTTCTGATCTTTGGTTCGATTCTTTTTCTGGCCGTAAGATTTGCAATGGAGCTTTTGTTAACTTTACCATATTTTCTGAATACGCTCCTACTTTTGACCACTTAGGCTACCGAGATTTTTTCGAGGTAGCAGAAAATATTTTTGACAATGCTGTCCGAATGTTTTACTGTAACTTGCAAGTAAAACCTAACGGAAACTTCTATTCTTACATTGCTGGACAAGAATTAGAATTTAGTGCTACCGATATCAGTAAATTTTTCCATGTTCCTGATCTTGGTGAAGCATTGGTTGACATTACCCATGTCCAATTCCCTACTGATGTTACCCTTGCCTCTTTCAGGGAACTTATTTGTCATCCAAACCCTGTTGCTCGTAGGGTTTATTCAAAGCATTTGAACCAATCTTTTTATGAACTTCATCGCATGATTTTCTCTGTACTCCTTCCAAAGAAAGGATCCACAGATGAAGTGACCTTCTTGGAACTCTCTGCTTTATACCACATTCATTTTGGTATTCCTTTCTCTATCCTAAAGACCATGATGTCCTGGATGCTGAATTGCAGAAATGCAGGAAGGAATCTGGTATATCCTATGCACTTGGCGTCTATCTTTCGCCGTTTTGAGATTGATATTCAAACTTGTGCATTCTCCTCCACTCCTATCGAGCTTACCAGATCCCGCCGATTTCCTGCTCTACCTCTGCCTCCTAGAGCTCAGCCTGCTCCAGCTGCTGACGCTGAGGTTCCTGATGCTGCTCCTGCTCCAGCCCCTGCCCCGGGATTTGATCTGACTTTCTATCAGTGCTTTGATGATTTTGTTGCTATATTTGCGCAACGTCATCAAGGTTATCTTGATTCGGAGTTCCGACGCATCTCTCAGGCTCAGGTGCTGAGGAATGGGATTGCTGACCTCCACTACAGCCTAGCCCGTGATCCAGTCCATCCGATCACCATCCTGCCTCACCCAGGCTTTCCGGGTCCTCGGTTCACAGATGAGGCTTCCTTTCAGCACTTCGACCCCACTGCAGCCTACTTTCCTCCAGAGGCTCCTGGTGCTGACGACCCCACTATGTGACGCGGGTTCAGCTTTTGGATAGTGGATACTTGTTAGATGATAATCTTTATGCTTTGATGTAGTTTTTCTTTTTTGTCTAAACTCATTAGTTAGACATTTTCTGATGATTGTACTCAGCACTTTTTAGTATGACTTTTTCAGTACTTTATTTCCAGCATTTTCTTTCCATAGTAGTTGTTTTATGCTGTGATCATGTCTCTTTTGCTTCACTTTGTCTTTTGTTTTCTATTGTTGGCTTCACACATTACGGGGGAGCCAAGTCATTTTACTATTTGACAAAGGGGGAGAAAAAGAGTACACATACCAAAAAGAGTACATACAAGTCCAAAAACAAAATCAACCATCTCTTTTTTATTCAGGTACTTGTATTTTGTTCTATTTTATAAAGATATATTTTGGTATAGACTCAAGTTTGTCAATTATCAAAATGGAAGAGATTGTTGGCCCATTCCATGGTCACACCCAATTTTGATAATTAACATGCACTTAAGTCAATACACAAAATATACAAACTGCTGCTAATCATTTCAGGATATATGAAATCAATTTCAACGGACGTTGTACTGCATCAACGAAGCATCAACATCATCAAATCTGAAGATGACTTATTTTATATTTTATTCTGTATTTTACATTTTATTGAGTCTAGGATTTATTTTGTAAAATTAGTTTTGGTAATACTGGCTTAGGGTTATCTCAGTTCATATTCTAAAAAGCCTACCCATTACCACTCATATATCATTTTACAAAATATTCCAAAATATCTTTGAAAACAATTTCTGATAAAATATTTCGAAAATCTCCTAACAGAACTCATAACCGAGTTCGGCCCGAGTTCGGACCGAACTCTGTCCGAGTTCGGTCAGTTTATATTCAAACTTCTGTTGCCTCCAAATCTGCGAGCAACGTCTCTTTGCGAGATATCTGCATCCGAACTCTGTCCGAGTTCGGTCCCAGAAAATACCTATAAATAGAGAAGAACTTTTTATTTCAAATCATTCATTCACTCTTCATCTTCTCTTCTCTACTATTTGAATGTTTTCAAACGATCCAAGATTTTCAAATCATACCTATACACCTCTTAGCCAAAATCCAGTAATATCAGAGTTGATTTAGAGTCTTTTGGTACTCCAAGAGGTTTAAAGAGGTCGTTCCAAGTTCAGCAACTTTTTTTGTTGTGGAGCTGGTCGTGCGCTCGTCACCAAGCACGGTGTTATGAAGTCGATCGTGCACTTGTCACCAAGCACGGTGTTGTAAGAGACTGCAAGCTCTCAGTTAAAGCTTGTGCCATAGTGGATTAACATCGAACAAGAGTACTCGAGACTGGATTAGTCCTCTCAGAGGGATACCAGTATATATCGCTGTGTCGCTGAGTGTGAATTCTCTATCTCTTGCTGCATTATATTTACTGTCTCTTATTTCACTGCCATAGTTTAAAGTTTTAATTGGTGATTATTTTCCGCTGCACACACACACACACTCTATTCACCCCCCTCTAGAGGTGCTCAACGGTCCTACAGAGAGATGTATCATGCTTCATTTTGAGATGCCTAGTTTGCCAGCAGGTCAAGGCAGAGCGTCAAAGGCCAGCTGGTCTATTGCAGCCGTTACCCATTTTCGAGTGAAAGTGGGAGAATATTACGATGGACTTCGTTTTAGGACTTCATCGTTTCCAAGAAGGGAATGATGCCATTTGGATCATCGTTGACAGGCTGACGAAGTGTGCTCACTTCATACCCTTCAAGGTGAGGCTCTCCACCGAGAAGTTAGTGGAGCTTTACATGCAGCAGATAGTTCGCTTGCACGGAGTACCGGTGAGCATCGTATTGGACCGGGACAACAGATTCACGTCCCATTAGTGGAGGAGCTTGCAGGAGGAGTTGGGCAGTCGGCTCAAGTTCAGTACAGCATACCACCCACAGACAGATGGACAGTCCGAGAGAACGATTCAGACACTAGAGGACATGCTGAGGACTTGTGTGCTGGACTTTGGTGGATCATGGGAGAGCCATCTGCACTTGGTAGAGTTTTCATACAACAACAGCTACCAAGCCAGCATTGGAATATCTCCTTTCGAGGCACTATATGGACGACGATGCCGTACACCGATCTTTTGGGATGATATTGGGGATAGAGTTATGCTTGGGCCAGAGATGATCACTGATGCAGCAGAGAAGGTTAGGATGATCAGAGACAGACTCAGAGTTGCAGAGGACAGGCAGAAACACTGGGCCGATGCTAGTCGCAGATCGATGGAGTTCGCTGACGGAGATATGGTATTGGTGAAGATATCACCTACTAGAGGGACGATCCGATTCGGACGAGGCGACAAGTTGAGCCCCAGATACATTGGATCGTTCGAGATACTAGGCAGGATCGAAGAGGTAGCTTACAGGGTTGCACTTCCACCCAACCAAGCAGGAGTTCACGATATCTTCCATGTGTATCAGCTGAGGAGATACGTTCCGGACCCTAGCTATGTGCTAGATTATTCAGATATGGAAATTGGACCGAGTCTTGCAGTTACTGAGCAGCCAGTGGAGGTATTGGAACGAAGGGAGAAGAGGCTGAGGAACAAAGTTATACCCTTTCCGAGTAGCTGGGAGCCGTCACTCTCCGAGGAAATCTGGGAGAGGGTGTCGGACATGAGGAAGAGATATCCTTACTTGTTCGACCCACCAGTCGCGAGGGAACCATCCATTCCCGCTTGATACCGTAGAGGTGAGTCTTAATAGTAGCCTTAGTCTTTGTTTGCATTGCTTGCTATATTAAATGTTTGAAGAGTCTTCTATCCTTATGAATTTCAAAGACAAAATTTTTCAAGGAAGGAAGATTTGTAAGCCCTAAATATTTTAAAATATTTTTAATAAGGAATTATAATTTTTAAATAGCATTTATACCCTTAAAATAAATTATTATAATTACTAGGAATTTTCTAGGATTTTAAAATAATTTTTAAATGATTTTTAAAGCCAAAAATATTAATTTGCAATTATTTAAATTATTTTTATATCAGTTTGCAATTTATTGAATTATTTTAATAGCTTTCTATAATTGTTTAAATTGTTATATAACAGTTTGCAATTACATAATTTGTTTTAATGTCAGTTTGCAAATTTATATTTGCAAACTGTTATGGCGGTAGGGCTGTTTGTAATATCTATTTTTTTTGGGGGAGGGGGAGGGGGGGTTTCTGTACTTTGCCACCCGATCACCGCCTTCATCTAACCCTAACCCCGACGACCGACGGCCGAAACCCTAACCCTAATTCCTAAACTAATGGCCGAAACCCTAATTGAACCCAAGCCGACCCTATAAATAGGCCTCCCGATCCGAAACCCTAACCCTATTCTACTTCCCGACCACCACAGCGCCGCCCTACCCCGTTCTTCTTCGACGAGACCGCCGGAGACCTAGATCTAATAGCGCCGCCATTCCAGCCATCGCCGTAGCCGCGCACCACCACCATCTTGTTCGCCTCGACGAGACGAACCCAGTTCCATTTTTTTCTGACGGCCCCGACGTCTCCTCTGCCGCACAGCAACTCCGAACGTCGACCAAGGCCGGACACGTACGTGTCTCTTCGTGTCCACTTTGCTTTCGTGTCTCGTTTTCACATATGTGGGTCGTCTCGTGTCAGTGAGTCTAGTGGTGGACTCGGACACGGAAAATTTATGTCATAACCTTCGTATTTCCCTCGAACACAAGACTTAGTGTTGGGTTAAATACTCGTGTCCCTAACTGTCAGGACAGGGGTTTGATAAAATGGGTAAACGGGTTTGAATTAATGTTAACGGGTTTAAACCGCACAGTAATGGATTTTTTTTAAACGAGTTTACTGTTGACAGCGGGTTTGGGTTTGGGCCCAATAGATTTTGGGCTATTTTTATTTATATATATATGTATATATGTATTTATATATGTATATATGTATATATATGTGTATTTTTATATATATAATATATATATATATTGTTATATATATTATATATATACTATATTTATATGTATATATATATTTTTATATATTAAGTATTTCTATATATATATTATATATATATATATATATATATATATATATATATATATATATATATATATATATATATATATATATATATATATATATATATATATATATTGTTAATTTTTTTTTTGAATTTATACACACTTGTGTATTTATATACAAATATAGTTATGCTATATTTACATGTTATTTTATTGTCAATATTCATGATATGTATATTTTACTGTATTAATATATATTATTTTATTACTTACATATTTAAAATCAGTATTTTTGTAAACTGTGAATTATGGCCATCTAAGTCCAGGCCTAGTATGGGTTCTGTGAACTCAAATGAGCCTAAATATATTCAAGGCCTGTACGAGTCATATTGGACTTGTGTCATGGCTTTGGGTCCCGTATCTGGACTCCGGTTCAACTTCGTATACGTGGATAAAATATTAAATAATTAATTATTTATTTTCCAGAAATTGTACATTACAGTATTTGGATTTTTATATATAATTTATGTGCTTTACAAGTCTGGAAAAAAATGTATTTAAATACTATGTTAATTTAGCCAATTTTATATAATTTTTCCCGGATTTATTTAGGAATTTTGGCATTTTATAAAAATAGGAAAATAGAACTCATTTTCAGGGTACTTATGTTTGCTGATTTTTAATAAATATCTATGGGGGTTTTTAAATTCCAAAAATATTAGTATAAATTTTTATAACTAACAAGGATCATTTTGGTACTTTATGTTATGTATATTGGAGCATTTTTCCTATCTTAATAATTGCTGGAACACAGAGTACAGTCTGATTTATTTATTGAATAATTATGACTTGCGATGTATTGTGTGATTTTGGGATAGTTTAGTGTTGGACCTTACCCTATCATAGTATAAAGGCCCTAGAAAGTTGGTTTAGGTATTTGTGTCACCCCACATTGGTCTCCTATGCTAAAGTCACCATTTGGCTAGGTGTCCAGTCAGAAAGTCGTGTCGTACCACTAGTGTCCTAGTATTTAACTTAGTACACAAACTAAGTTTATGTATCGTTTTTACAGTGACGAGACACCAGGATATCTATAGCTTCATATACATACACTTGCTTTGTACAAGGCAAGTACCTCTACAAACTTTATTTACTACATATAATGAATTGTGTATAAACCATGTTAAATACCGATGCCTAAACTGTAAGTCATATCTCTCTATGTTTTACATACTTTACACTCCTCTAAGTATCCACCATGTTTTATACTATTCTCGTATCTCTCACATGTTTAGAATCTGGGTTATGGGGAAACTGATAGTTGAGTACGTGATCATGCCCCCTTTACCGTACTCGAGCAAAGTTTCATTTTATATGTTACTGCGCCGTAGGCCATTTTCTCAAAGCGGATTTGTGCGTATGTACATCTATCGCCGTATCACTTGTACGAAAGTACATTTCATTTACATGTGCCCCCTACACATTATACACCTATTGACGATCACGTACCTACTACAGTTTGAAATATTGCCTATGCATCTGTCTCTATGACATATGTGTCCTTACCATCATAGATTGTGATATGCCATGATTCCTGTTTATTACACTTCAGTTCATTTCATGCTTCGTATATTTAGTTTGTTAGAATCAGTACTTGCTTCCGTCCTGACAGGATAACGTTGTAGGTATACTTACCGAGGAGGAGTTGCTATGTGATTCCTATTATGGAGTTGCCGTCGAGGATCAAACTTTGCCTTACAAGGATGTTCCGGCGGGAAAAATCGTCTAGTTTGTTTCGTAGTTCGGGACTTTTGAGAGTAGTCATGTTTAGACTATGTATTTTGATACTGGACCTATATCCAGTTTTATGTCTTGACTATGTATTTGGACATATTTATATACGAGATGATTTTGTGTTTGGGATATATTCTGACTCAATATGACATATAGAACTGTTAGCATACTTTGATCTTATATATTTGTTTGTCTTTAGAACAGCTTACTATGCTTTATCTTCAGCGTAGGCTGGACATGACTCGGCCCGACCCAACAATTTGGGTAACGGATTGTGACAGCTTTTCATTGGATGCGTGCGTTACTGTCAATGCGGGCCTTTGGTCGACTATTGGCATAGCATATTGGTTGCACAAGGCACGTGCTACCTTAGATTTCTTCCTACTACCCCCAGAGGGTGCGTAATATTCAGAATAGAATGTAGTGGTTGGCATAACACTTTGGCCGCATAGGGCACGTGCTGTCTTGGATCTCTTTAAGTTACCTCCAGGAGGTACGTAACGTTCAGAGTCCAATGTAGCCTTACCCGATGGGTAGGCAATTCTGTCAAAGACAGATCTTCTCGTCGGCATCGCTCTCTCCGTAAGCGGTTCAGCTACTACGCGCTTCCTTCGGAGTTGTGCCTTTGTTAGGCCCTCCATAGGAGAGCCGTACTATTCGCTGCACTTTCCAGGAGTGGGAATCGAGCGAGGCGACAGGATAGTAGTAGCCGAAATCTTCTTCGTGGCTTCGTTGGTCAGGGGGTCTGGAGTGCAGTCTCCTCCGTCGTTCTGCTCGTCGCAGCCACCTTCGACACCCAGGTGCGTCGAGTCTTCTTCGGTTTTACGAACCGCTTCGAAGGACTCGATTTCTCCTCAGAAAGGAGATCTTCAAAATCTTGTTGCTTGAAACGTACGACCAACGTCTTCTAGGAAGATCCTAGCAAGTTGTTGTCATATTTTGCTACTACCTTCTCGTTGGAGGATAAGGAAGTCCCCTGCAGAGTTGCCATTTTGTTTGCCATAACAAAAGGTTATACGAACTTTTTTAGTTTAAACATAAAAAGAGTACAATCGATTCCTAAACAGGAGATCTAAGTACAAAATTTATGAAAAGGTGTGGCGGTGGAGATCGAGCACTACAATGGCTCCTTTACTTCGTTGACGATCTGACGACGAGTTGAACTTGTTTTGGCTTTCTCGTGCTGGTGATTGAAACTCTAGGGTTACCAATCAAGAGGATGACGAAGTTGAAGATTTCGAAGCCTCTTTATCGAAGGAAAATTCATTTTATTTATAGGGGAGCACATATGCGATGTGCATAAGGATTGTGCAGATACGCTGCACTGAGAGATATAGAAAAATCTTGAGGCGATCACATTGAGGGCTACTGACGAGATGACATGTGGCAGGCACGGGGATCCTCTTCTTTCGAGATCTTTGGGGAGTTATCAACATAACTGAATAAATGACGCGTAGTGTGTGCTTATTTGTTGATCGGATGAATCTGAGCAGATTCTGTTCTTATCTCCGAAGTTGGATTTTATCTTATCTTAGAGGGCTATTGGTTTATACAAACCAGTAGGATATGGCTCTCGTCCATAAGAACAAACTCCGTCCTTATCTGTGGTTTAAACAAATTGATAAGATATTGCTCTTCTCAACAGAATCAAATTCTGTCTTATCTTAAGAGCTGTGGTTTAAACAAATCGATAGGATGGTATCCTAAAAAGATATACACACCTATCTGGTCATGTGGAACCATGTAACTTTGTAGGGCTGCGCCGCTATATGAGTTGCACTTCTAAAGGAGCTTTGATGCCACTGTGCTTCTGGGTGACGAGCGGGCTTGTGCTTTGGGCAACGGAGTTACTGCGCTTTTAGGGCTACGAGTGGACTGTGCTTCAGGCAACAGAGTCACTATGCTTTAGGGCGACGAGTGGACTGTGCTTCAGGCAACGGAGTCACTGTGCTTTGGGGGGACGAGTAGACTTATGCTTTTGGTAATGGCATCATCAAAGTATCAGATGATGGGGGTCATTAAATGGGCCAAACTTTCGGTTATAGCGAGGGCTCTGCGCTTCTGAGTTGAAGCGAAGGCGCAAAGCTTTTGGGTTTGAAGGTTCTATGCTTTTTAGACTGAAGTGAGGGCTCTATATGAAGAAATGAGCTATCTGGCTTCTGGGTCGAAGAGGGGGCGCAGGTACCTGGCTGCGCTTCTGAGTCGAAGGAGCTAGTTCCTATCGAAGTCTTTTAAGAGCATTTAATGATTGCTCTTCATGATGGCCGAGTCGGTCGTCCTCCTCTTTAATTACCGTCATTATTTGGAGGAATTCGAGAAGTTAGTGGCCTAGGACTAAGTGGAATGAACCTATTAAATGAGGTTCGTTGTGCTGAGTTCTAGGTCCATCCCATTAATTTGGGCATCTTTGACCGACGGCCACGTGGCATGTTAGTTGGACCACAATTACCCTATATAAAAGGGAGCTTTTTGAAGAGTCGTCTTCCTCTCCAAACGTTATGCTTGATCCTGACTTAGCTTCGAATGGCCGTTGGCCTTGCACAAGTCGGCTGATGGTTGTGGAACCCTTCGTTCAAAGAAGTTATGCCTTTGTAGAAGAACTGCTGCTGAGTTTTGAGATGCACTTGAGCGTTTGGCATAAGGAGTTCGAACCTGAACAACGTCTTAGAGGTCTTCGAGATCCAAGCTTTCGGATTTGGATAGGTTTCCAATCCGAAGAGCCACAGGTTGTGCTCTGCCCTGCTCAAAGGCAGTGACACGGCCTGTGCTGTGGACTGAGTTCTCGTTCGGGCCAATAGCTGCTTCAGGAAGTGGCTCGCTCTGACAGCGCTGTGCATTTGGAGGGCTGTCCGTCTGTGAACATTAACCTCCTTGTATGGCGCCTCTAAAAATTAACCCTCTTATAGATTTTTAGATGCCTCAGTTCTTTTCATGCTAAATCTGTAATAGATCCTTGTAGGAAAAGCTCTTTTCTTGTAATCATGATGAATCTGTAATAGATCCTTGTAGGCATGATTTAATAAAGAGCTTTCTTGAACTGTGGTTTCTGATCTTCTGTCTGTGCTTTCCTGGTATCTGTACTTTTGTGAAGCTTTGTGTAGCGAGAACACTATCCGCACTTTTGATATGTCTATGCATTTTCATGCTTCTACACTTAGCATTTTCTTTCAAGATTCTGGGTGTGACATTCCGCAGAATCCATCTTAGACATGAGATATGCAAGACGAAACTTGACAAGAAAGAGAGTGCACTATAACAAGACACAACAAGACAAGACAAGACATGTATCGAGACAGGAGTACGCTACGACGAGACGCTATATCGAGATAAACATGTACGAGAATTGGGAGTGTGCCACGATGGGCCACTATCAAGAGAGGACAAGAACATGTACAAGAATCCAGGTAAACATGGTAGTATAAAGTAGGAAACATGGCATGGCGTATAAAAATTATACTATTAAAGAAAATCCAAAAAATCAACAATAAATCATGAAAGAAATAAACTTGGGAGTCCATCCGGAATGTCCGTCGAATTGTCGTGGATTTTCGATGGATGATCCGTTCGGTCACAACATGTATTTGCTCATAAAATGGGCGATTCGGAAGATCCGACAGATTTCCATGAATTTCCAATGGATGATCCGGAACGTGTAAAAATCTTAGTAAATGTAAGAACAATTTTTCGTGCCAAAATCCGGTCCCAAATCTCATCCAAGTCTAGTGTAGCTATACTAAATGCAGAGGTGAGTCTCATATACCAATATGGAGTAAGTCTAGGGGCAGTAGTTCGCGTATCATTACCGATATTGAGTTTTTCAACCAAAAAAATATCAGGACATCGCAGGAAAACAAAACATAGCTCAGACCAAAATCTGAGATGGTAAAAATGACGAAAAACTCGAGGGAGACAGTTTTAGTAAAAGAAGTTTTAGAAAATAATGAATTGTCAAGGCTACATAAATCAAAACAGCAGTAAAACAATAAATGTCCAGTAGTTTGGCAAGATGTACTTGCCTAAGATAGCTCCCAGCCTAACCCTTCTACTCTACGACTAAGAGGGGTTCAGAAGCCACACTCTGAGATCTCGAGACCAAACTCCAAGCTCTCGAGACCAAGCTCCAAGCTCTCGAGAAATACGGAGTAAAACCGAGAAGAGAAGAAGAGTAGAGAGAGAAAGTGAAAATAAATTTTGAAAGAAATCGAACTCGTATATATAGAGAAGGGGAATTAATCGTGACTGTACGATTGTGATCCGTGACTCGATCAGGATTAATCTAGACCATTCATCAAAGAAAACCAAGAAACCAATAAATAATAAGACGTATCAAAACCGAGAAACAATTGGACGAAAGAATGTATCAACACTATTCATCAAAATATCAGGATACTATTCATCATAATATCTCATTCCTACCGATGGTCGAATGATCCGACATATTTTCTTGGATTTTTGACGAATGATCCGGATCATCACATCAACTTTTATGCATTTAATGTGGGAAAATTCGGTTGATCTATCGCACTTCCACAGATTTTTGACGGATAATCCGAAAAGTCTAAAATCTCTTTACTTAGATAAATTTTCGGGTTCACCACTCTACATGCCGATCCTAACACAGGTGTATGGCAATGCCAACAGGTATTCTAACAATCTCGTGCAATGTAGAAATAATCATAGTCAATAAAACTCAATAAATTAGTAAATACTCATGTACCAATATACAAATATTGATACTGTGAGACGAGTCTCAAAACTCTCCCCTCCTTAGGAAAATTCTGTCCTCGAAATTTCCTAAAGGCAAGTATTACAAGCAAGAAATCCAGGAAGACAAGCTGTTAAGTTCAAGAAAGGAAACTCATAAATCATGAAATCGAGCTAGTGTAATGTACAAGGAATGTAAAAGCAACAAACATTAGCAACAATATCATATATTCTTACAATCGCATTAAAACAAATGGTCGGCTATAGGCATACGGATAAGTATACCTCACGAGTCAAACTGATACGGGTAACAAGCTCGGATATCATCCTCGCGCTCCCATGTCGACTCATCCGGTGAGTGATGATCCCAAGAAATACGAACTAATTGGATAGTCCGATTCTTGAGAACCTTCTCCCTCTGGTCCAAAATATATACGGCCCTCTCCTCATACGTTAGTTCAGTACCAACGACCAATTGTGAATAATCTGGGATATGGCTCGAATCCGAAACATTTCGGCACAACTGAGATACATAAAATATGTCATGTACCTCGGGTAGCGACGGCGGAAGAGCAAGACGATATGAAACATCTCATACTCGCTCGAGAATATCGAATGGCCTAATAAATCTAGGACTAAGCTTTTTCCGTACGCCAAACCTGATGACCCTACGGGTAGGCAAAATCTACAGAAATACGTGGTCGCTGACAGAGAACTAAAGATGACATCTATGCTGATCTGTCCAATGACGTTGACGATCCTGAGCTACTCTGAGATGCTCGCTGACCTGCCTGAATGCTCCTTCTGACTGAGCAATCATCTCTAGACCAAGCATCTGCCTCTCTCCAATGTCATCCCAAGCTAGGGGTGACCTACATCTCCTACCATACAACGCCTCGAAAGGGGCCATCCGAATGCTCGCTTGGAAGCTGTTGTTGTAAGAGAACCCCACTAGGTGCAAGTGATCATCCCAAGAACCACTGAAGTTAAGAGTGCATGATCGAAGCATATCCTCAAAGGTCTGAATTGCACGCTCTGACTTATCATTTGTCTAAGGATGTTATGCTGAACTAACACTCAAATGGGTACCCAGACTCGGCCAACGGCTCTGCCAAAAATGAAAAGTAAATCTGGAATCCCGATCTGAGACTATACTAACTAGCACCCCATGCAATCTAACCATCTGCCTTATATACATCTCAGCTAACTGCTATGTAGACTGATCAACGCTGAAAGGTAGGAAGTGGCCAACCTTCGTGAGTCGGTCTGCTATAACACAAATGGCATCTCTACCAGTCGGGGTTCTAGGAAGACCAGTCATGAAGTCTATAGTAATATGATCCCACTTCCACTCTAAATCGGTAAAGGCTGAAGAAGTCTGGCCGGTCTCTGGTTGCTCAGCCATGACCTGCTGGCAATCCAAGCACCGAGAGACAGACCGAGCTATCTCCCTCTTCATACCATTCTACCAGAAATAGTGATGAATATCATGATGCATATTCGTCCCTCTTGGATGAACTGAATACTGAGAACTGTAGGCCTCTGACATAATCTTGTGCCAAATATCTCCGTTTGGCACATAAAGACGGCTCCCAAACTGGAGTGTCCTATACTCATGGATGCACAACTCTCCTATGCGCCCTACAACACACTCTACTCCGATTCACTAAAGCCTAGCATCCTTGACTGCACTGCTCTGATCCTTTCTATAATGGTAGACTGAAGCTGCAAGCCCGCCATCATAGCCGCCTCACGAGGTAGCACTACCTCAATGCTCATCTCCTGAATATCCTCCTGAAGGTAAAGTTGCTCTGTCAAGAAATAAACTCCGGGTCTCCTGTTCAAAGCGTCTGCAATAACATTTACCTTCCTCGGATGGTACTGAAGATCAACATCATAGTCCTTCAATAACTCAAGCTACCTTCTCTGTCGCATGTTCAGATCCCTCTGGGTGAACACATACCTCAAGCTCTTATAACCAGTAAAAATCTATACTCGATCACCATACAAATAATGCCTCCAGAGCTTTAGGACAAATACAACCGCGGCCAACTCAAGATCGTGCATTGGATAGATCTTCTTATGGTCCAGAAGCTGTCGAGACGCATAAGCTATGACCAAAGCATGAACCCACCTGGTCCGACAGGTAATGTCAAAATATGAGCTAAAATTAAACATTGCTTGAGTTTCTTAATAGAAAACTGACAAGCACTGACCACTCAAATCATACATCCTTACATGTCAGCCGTTTCAAGGGTGCGGAGATCCTAGTCTGCCACAAACCGCCTATAGTAACCTGCTAATCCCAGAAAGCTGCATATATCTGAACCTGTATGAGGTATTATCCAACACTCGATAGCCTCTACCTTCTTGGGGTCTACCTCAATACCACCTCCAATAATAATATGACCCAAAAGAGAGACTCAATCGAGCCAGAAATCACACTTGCTGAACTTCGTGTAAAGATAATGGTCCCGAAGAATCTGGAGAACCATGCAAAGATGTTGCTCGTGCTCTGCCTCATCCGACTATAGACCAAGATATCATTAATGAATACTACCACAAACAGGTCTAAGTGGGGCATGAAGAAGAGATTCATGATATCCATAAAAATTGCTGGCGCATTGGTCGCCCCGAAAGGTATAACAAGAAACTCCCAATGGCCACACCGAGATCTAAATGCCGTCTTGGGTATATCCTTCTCTCTGACTCTGATCTGACGGTACCCAGATTATGAATCGATCTTCGAAAATATAGCTGCTCCACTAAGATGGTCGAATAAATCATCTATCCTGGGCAAGGGATACTTGTTCTTCACAGTCACCGCGTTAAGCTGACGATAGTCAATGACCATACGCGATGTAACGACCCACAGTCTCTTTTCGGGATGCGAGTGAGTGATTAAGTCCAGCCTATGCTGCTGTATCGACGGTAGAACGCTATCTAGCCCGCAATAAATAAGTGCTCATAAAACGTTATCTTTATTTGCTCATTCACAAACTAAATCATTTACAATATCAATATTACATTTGAATAAAATACAATATCTCACAAAATCTAATACAATAATTTTAAACTTGATGATCAAATCTAACTAGTCTTTTGAGTCGACCTCGACATATGCCCATATCTTTCCCAATGATCCAATGCATAACAAGCGACTAATCTAAAAAATGGTTTCCAATCAGAAATGGAACAAGTACATACATGGCAAACAATTCAAGACATAGTAGAAACTATAAAATAGAAATAACATATGATATACATGGTGTCATGTTATGACAAATTTAGAGAAAACAGATAATGAAGACAATCATTGCAGACAACTAGAAAAAATATGTAAACAAGACTACCATGACATGTCAAGTAGAATGGAACATGTAACACGACAATCAAGATATTTATGTAAGTATTTTACTTCGACATGTAAATAGTTAGGGGTAAATACGACAACCCGTACGTGAAGTGTATGCGCGCTATCTTTCCAGAATAGACCTGAGGGAGTGGTTCCTGATTTGGGAATGTTCACATGTCTACTAATGTATTTCCCCATCCGACTCATAGATTCACGTTACGACATGTTAATCAAGATATAAGAACAACCATATGAATATAAGTGATTCATGTAAAAGAGTCCTGATAAGCCAGTCTAGTAAGAATAATAAACACAAATGAATCCATAAAATACTACTCCATGTAACCCTCGTGTCATGAATCGTGAGTCATGTAATGCATATCTAAAATATGTATTATAGAAACTATTAGGAATTGAAAGTAACCTGTGTGATATACTTGTCTTGAATTAGGTTGCAGTCGACTTGTGCGTAATATGATCTTATTGGCACAAAATAGTCACAGATGTCAAAAGTACGTAAGATGATCTCAGCTGATGGGACAGACTTCTAAAATAAAATATTCTAGAAAATTGTTGGTAAAAATATTTGATGTGTATTTTCTGCCAGCGTTCCAAAACTTTAAATGGTTCATGATTCTGATTCTGGTCCTCCCGGTGTCACGCCCTAGAACCAGAATACAGGTTAGCCGGGACGGATAAGGCCAGCTACATACTAGAGTACTCTAGTACCCCGAGATACGGTCAAAGCTGTCAAGACATGGGGGTTACTACTACAATCTAACAGTCAATCCTAGGTAAAGCAATCCTAGGTATTTTAATCACAAGCAAATATACAAAGTACAAGAAGTATGATCATCAAACATAAAATAGTAAAGCACCCCAAACCATATATACATGGATGATCACGAATCTAGTAATACAAAATGGAGAAATAGCAAGAGTAACAGTCATACATGATTAGCTCTAGCTATAGTCTAGAATAACACAAATTATGTTTAGGCCCGTAGGATAAATGTCAAGGTCCAAAATATGAGCTAAACACGTGCTTGGAGGCTAAACGTCACAAAAGAATAATGTACATAACTAGTGAAAGAATGATATAGGAAACCCACTAAGGTACTCTGGTGCTCCGGGTAGTCACCATCGAGTAGATAGTACGGAAGATCTTTCGGGCTCCTCTATCAGATCTGGCCAAACAAAACCAGTAGGGTCAGACCCTGTCACGACCCGCACCCTAGAGTTAGGGCACGAGAACGTAACAACGCCCAGCCTACGCCGCAGCGTCGGCGGTAGAACGCTGTCCTTGGTCTCAATGCATCTAACAGTATAAGACTAAATAGTTTATACTCCCCGAATGGGGGTGACATAGTAGAATGTAAACTCAATCACATCTAAGGTAGAGCATAAAAGAAGATAGATAAAACATGGAATCGAAAAGAGATACAACAGATAGAAGTCTAAGTGTCTAAGATACAAACTCAGAATACATCTCAAAACTCAAATACAGTAATCCATAAATACAACTCAAGACGACTGAAAATAAACTACAAGCAAAACCCTAGCTATCTATGCAACCTCTACTGTCTCCTCTAGGCTAGCAGGCAACCGCCAGGCTATCTGTAAAATTTATCAACAGGTCCAGTCAGGACTGGAGCGAGCACAGCACATCTCAACAGATCATAACAGGTTAGAAAATATAATCATGCAGTAAAGTAAGATACATGAACTGAAGAAATACAGTTTGTAAACAGAGAAAGAGAACTGTAATAAAATATCTACTATAAGTAGAGAGCTAATAGTGACTAGTGAGTCAGAGTAAAATATAAACATGTGAATGGCATAGGAGATTCATGACTACAGCTAAGAGAGTGATTCATGACTACAGCTACTTGGATAATATTCACATGCCTATTTCCACTCCCCCCCATCCCCAATCAATACAAGGATCTGTTCAAGTTATGTTAAGATTCGTAAAACTTCATATTGCTCACAAAATGAGTGACACGTGAAGGTGATTCATGATGGCTCTGTGAACATGAGAGTACATATGTCACAAGCGATTCATGAATCAGAGGAAGCATAGAGATACGTGATGATTCGTGAAACGTACAAAACATCCAGTATCCGATGCTCCCGAGGGGGATAACATCTATGAAAAGATCCATATAGTACCAATCCGTGTGACCAACGTGACAGTATCAAGTAAAGTAATTTGAAGCAGGAAAATAATTCTAAACAGGATATGAAATGATCAGAGAATGTACTCGCCTGATATCTGAATGTCCAAGGTAAAGATAATGTCCGAGGAGAGGTGTCTGGCTTCTAATTAGAACATCACAAGTCACAACATGTCCAGAAGGATAATATAAAGCACTACAATGCATTCTACTTGAATCTAGGTCAAACTAGGCCAAAGTCAACCCTTGGTCAACTCTGGTCAACTGCACTAGTCAAACTAGGTCAAACTAGGTCATGTCCTAACCCAGCAAGTCTTACTAGGCCTAACCAAGACTATCCTAGCAAGCACACATCAATACAAGGCTATACAAGCCAACATACAGCCAACTCTATATAGCATGCAATTATTCAATACTCAAATAGGCAAGAATTCACATTGGATATACACTAGGTAATCTATTACTTTAAGCTATATATGTCTACACATATATACACATGCATATATTGGTATTCAACATTAGGTCTATAATCATGGCAATTCAAATGCTTATATAAACTTATATATTACAACACAATATGCTAACATATATATAATATACATACATAGCTAAGTTAACTATATTCATAAATACTTATTTAAGAGGCTATGTGTGTGTATGTGAACATGGCAAAGGGGCAAGTGAGGGTTAAATGGGCATACATAGTGTATACATATCAAAGAGTATCAAAGTGTAAGTGAACAATGTGTCAAGTGTGATAGTGTCAACATAGTGTAAGGGGGTACATGAGGTAATATAGGATTTGTGTTAACATAGAACATTACATCTCATTAACTTGTATATTGTATACATTACATCTATTATTATATTACATTCATGCTTGCATTCATTTATCATTCATTTATTCTCTTGCACTACTATATGCACCATACATTACATACTATGGAACCTATATATTCATTACCAGCCATACTTATACATGCTTACATTAGATAGGATACTTACACCTCATATATCATTTATTTAACCATTTACTCATGCTTGCATTCTCTATTTAATTACATAATGTATATACATTAACATGGGTTAAAATCAAATAGAACATTATATTACACACAAGGGTGCACAAAATGCATATGCCGAATAGTAACTCCTACTAATAATCAATACTGTACCATCTCAGCATGAATTAAAATCTAGGATTAAAGTATGTTATAGATCTATGTGTTAGCTTTCCGAAACTTCAAACGGATCGCATTTTCGTTTCCGGAAACTCCCGGAATCGCAAAAACACCGAGAACGCGTTTGTCTTTCATACAACTGAAACTCAAATAATTCTCTAGAAAGTTACAGAAAGAATTAGGCCTACTAATAGATGTTTTTGGAAAGCTAACTTCAATACGCTTCTTTTAAAAAAAATGGGAGATTAAACCGAGCTTTGAGCTAGAAGTTATGACATTTCTAAGTTAGGGCTGAAATTAAAAACGTAGATAAAAATCATGACGGATTTGGACAGTTTGAGACAAAAGAACACAAGTATATAACATAATATATCAAGAACTCACTCTCTACACTAATATATATATATATGAGACACTATAGAACACATCTCCAATACAAAAATATGAGATTAAACATGTAATAATTCATTCATACATAACAACAACACATAGTGTGTCCAAATTTGGGATTTTCCCACATAGACACAACCACAACACAAAGAACACTCCTATGACCTCCAAATGGATACAAAATGGACACAAATGGAGATACAACCATGGGGGTCATTCCTATGGGTTCAAAATAGACCTATATGCATGAGGAAATGAAAAGGAGAAGGGATTTATACCTCCCGGTAGATCGAATCGAAGAAAAGTCTTCCCAGAGCGACACCGACACGTAGAGATTCCAAAAGGACACGAACGAGCTCCGAATCCTCCCAAACTTGGGTAGCTTCCTCCTTGGCTAGAATAGAGAAGGAAAGAAGAAGATTTGGTGGCAAAATGGAAGGATTTGGTGGAGAAATTGCTAGGGATTGCTCTCTAGGAATTTGGGGAAGAACAAGAGAGAGAGTGTGGATGAGAATAATGAAATGAACTTGAGCCTATCCTATCCCAAAGTGGCTGGCCATATGGGGCTATTTGTCCTATTATGGTAAGGTCCAAAATGCTCCCACTAACCTATTCTATGAGTATTAGGAAAGGGCTAATTGGTTGGGGCTAAATTAGTCATTCTAAAGTCTCTAATCACACTAACTTTATCCATAATAATTAGTATAACCTCTAACTAAAATATTTCTATCATGTGGACTAAAATTAATATCATGTGGGCCATGTCTAACTAGTGTGTGGGTCCCACTAGAGTCAAACTACCCCCGGGTCCCCGTTTCAAGTCGGATTGAGTTGAAATTTGAACCCGACTCAAATAACCCCAAAACAATATCATAAATAATAAAATAATATCAAAATAATTCAAAGAGGTCAAATACAAAAATATCCTTAGGCCAAAAATAATATTAAAATATTATAATCACATGGTTAGGCTCTAGGTCAAACAGTCTCTAGGATTTCACTAGTAAAACGTCAAAACCACAAGTCATTGATTTAAATAATTTTAAAATGATTTAAAATCACCAAAAATCATATCATGAATTAAATATCATTATTAAAATAATTATAAACATGAAATTTCAAAATTACCCTCATTTGGAAAACTGGGTGCTACAACTCTACCCACCTTAGAAAAATTTCGTCCTCGAAATTTAAGATCGATAGCACTCCTTCTAGAGCCTCTAACCTACCCAATATCTAAGGTAACACTTCCTAACACTAGAATAATAAACGGACATCTAAATAGTGTCAATCTAGGAATACCTCCAATACTGCTCTGCTGTACGGCGGTAATAAAATTTTAATAAAATATGGACTGGAACCTATATCCAAGGGACTGGACCTATTTTAAAGTGGTCTTTACTAAGGATGAGAAGGAACTGATCATAGGCTATAGGTATGCTCAAACTATTATCTTCCTATTAACCATCTATTAATACATTCTATTATCATAGGAACGATGCATTACTAAGACATATAGGCCCCTATCTCTCATAACACATTTATACTCACCAAAAGACTAGTACATCCTATCAAGGCTGATACTATAATCTCTCATAAATCTCATAAGCTACATATTTATAGACACGCATCCCCACATCAAGGACTAACCTATATATATCTACAACTGATACTAATGGGGTAACGTCCCTATTTCCCAACAATCAAGGTCTAAAAAAATAATATCTAAATTATGCAATTTAAAGGAATTGTATACAAGGTCAGGGCATACCGTAGCAGTTGGAAGTCTCACCTAGGTGCACTAGTCATTCTAGGTCAAAACAGTACTATGGTATCAACACACAAACAATCTAGGGTGTCCTAATTGGGAAGGTAAGGGAACAACAATCATCAAGGTTGTAGGGCTGTCTACCATCCTATATAAAAATTGGTCATTAACAAGCAACTAAGAAATTATTAAAAGGTTACTATTCCATAAAATGGCAAAAATTGAAAATTTAGGCACAACAAATCACAAATAGATTTTTGTCTTGACACGATCTAAGTTGATCAATTTTGGGATAAAACGAAATTTAGGCAAGAAGGGAAATCAATGAAATCAAAGTATGAGCACGAGCATCCAATGATAGAGGTTCAGGTCATGATTAAATTTAATTCGACTGAGTACGAATACGAGGTTTATAGGCGATGAAAAGATTTCAAAGAGAATTGTCAAGGCTGTCGCGAATGAGACTCTAGGGTCAAGTTTAACTATGTCTCTATTCTCATAGATTGATACATGAAAAAGTGAACCAAAATGCAATAGGTTGATCAGACCATCATGTACCGGTTCTGATTAGACAATATGTTAGTGGGTGGCCACCCAATAAAATATGTCATGACCAAGCTCGAAAATAGATAAGGTTGCAAAACTAAGGCTAATTTAGCAGCACAAGATATAAGGGTGGTAATGATGAAAGGAATTACATAGTCCAAGTTTCTTAACCAACGGGTCAAGTAATCAGATAAGGTACAAGATTAAGCATCTAAGGAAACAAGCAGAACACTATTACATGTCGGGTCGAAAGAATTGAGTCAAGGCTGGATTTCTAATTAAAATAAGAAGAAATTTAGTATAATGGTAGAGGTTATAGTTTAGCCAGTTGACCAGAAAATTATATCAAGAAAATAGAGTACAAGAATACGGGTTTTAGTGGGACATGATATACCTACACGAAGGTGAGCTCGTCTAGGTCTTGCATATAAGATTTGTTGGAGGGTAACAGCTAGTATTACATTCCGAATATCAAAGTCACGATAAGAAACGTCAAGGATCTCAATTAGAAAGTGGGAGTTCAAGAGGTGGTAATTAATGCACAAAAATAATGAAGATCGAGTTAGTCATCTGCTTCTGATACTCTTAAGTTCATCTGGTCATAACTTGCCAATCATATCTTTATCTCACCAGTCTCCATATAAAAATTTAACCTTTACTTAAACCCTTACCATGACTACCGTAGGCAATTCCCAATTTCCAAATATTACTCTTGAAGCACAGCCCTCACATTTAGGAATCAACATTAACCATTTATTTAAATTTCCAAGTTCTTTCACCGTGTCTTAAATTTGACCCAAAACCTCTAAATCCCGTTTACGAATTCCTTGAACTTGTTCAAATTGTTCTCCTCGTATTATTTAATTTAAATCTCTAGGCCTTACAAAACTTATCTTCCATCATAAAATTAACTTCCGTATTTTCTTCGACGTACACCCTTGAATATTATTCTCCTAAAAATATTTCACAACAATCTCTAAACTTCTATAACTTTGTGTTCTCTCTATCCCTAGTCATTTCCTCGCAACATCTTATTTAATATCCTTATTAAACACAATTAACTTCTCTTTTCTATTACTAACCTTCTACATAGCCTCAGAGTAAAAGTTTTCCCCAGAATCAATAACCAAGATTTTCTAAGTTCTCAAAACTAGGTTGACCTCTGATATCCTCATTAGTTTTGAATACACCTATAAACTATCTCATAACCCCAAAATTTTCTAAATGTAATTGTTTCCAGATTGGCAGTATACATCTCTTTATTCTATTCGAGACCTTTACCACATTTTTATCTCAAGTTTCCATATGGAACACTCCACATTTGATTTCCTTTAGATCATCATAAAATAACCAGTTACGTCTTCTCTGAGCTACATAATTTACGTCACTTCCTTAGCCTTCCCCATGCAAAAGATACGAAGATTCAAAGGTTTCGAAGTACATCTGGTAGGGACGACAAGATATGGGTAATTAATGTAATGAGACAGAGTTTAAGATAAGAGATAAATAAGAATGCAAGAAAATAATGGCGAGAAAGAATAATGAAGATATGTTCCTTCTCATCGGTTCAAACGAGAGGAACCCATCAAGCTTAAATTCAATAGCAAGGAATGAGGGTGAATCCAAACAAGAGGAAAAGGAATTCCAATTGAAGTTCAAAATGAGTTTCTAAGGGATCGTCCCAGAAATCTCTCAAAGGATCCTAAGTGTGATTGAGTACCTTGGATTTGAAAATATTAATCTAAATATAAAATTAAATCAACAACTACAAAATTTTATCAAAATCATCAACTAATACCAGGATTCAAAGTTCTATAATGAATCCACAAAATCAAATTCAAATCAAGGAAAAAGGTGAATCAAAACAAGAAAAATGAGTTTAAATCGGAATTCAAAATGAGATTCTCAAGGGTCATCCCAGGAATCTCTCAAGGAATCCTAACAGTGATTGAGTATCCTCTCATCCTAACACCTTAATTGATATATCCTATAGCAGGCTCGTAGTAGTACAACTAAGTCGTTGCGCTACTACAAAATCGTACTAATACGAATCTCGACCTGCATGGGCCACCACTAAAAACGTGTCACGACCCGCACCCTAGAGTTAGGGCACGAGAACGTAACAACGCCCAGCCTATGCCGCAGCGTCGGCGGTAGAACGCTGTCCTAGGTCTCAATGCATCTAACAGTATAAGACTAAACAGTTTATACTCCCCGAATGGGGGTGACATAGCAGAATGTAAACTCAATCACATCTAAGGTAGAGCATAAAGGAAGATAGATAAAACATGGAATCGAAAAGAGATACAACAAATAGAAGTCTAAGTGTCTAAGATACAAACTCAGAATACATCTCAAAACTCAAATACAGTAATCCATAAATACAACTCAAGACGACTGAAAATAAACTATAAGCAAAACCCTAGCTATCTATGCAACCTCTACTGTCTCCTCTAGGCTAGCAGGCAACCGCCAGGCTATCTGTAAAATTTATCAACAGGTCCAGTCAGGACTGGAGCGAGCACACTATATCTCAACAGATCATAGCAGGTTAGAAAATATAATCATGCAGTAAAGTAAGATACATGAACTGAAGAAATACAGTATGTAAACAGAGAGAGAGAACTGTAATAGAAATATCTACTATAAGTAAAGAGCTAATAGTGACTAGTGAGTCAGAGTAAAATATAAACATGTGAATGGCATAGGAGATTCATGACTACAGCTAAGAGAGTGATTTATGACTACAGCTACTTGGATAATATTCACATGCCTATTTCCACTCCTCCATCTCCAATCAATACACAAGGATCTGTTCAAGTTATGTTAAGATTCGTGAAACTTCACATGGCTCATAAAATGAGTGATACGTGAAGGTGATTTATGATGGCTCTGTGAACATGAGAGTACATGTGTCACAAGCGATTCGTGAATCAGAGGAAGCATAGAGATACGTGATGATTCGTGAAACGCACAAAACATGCAGTATCCGATGCTCCCGAGGGGGATAACATCTCATGAAAAGATCCATATAGTACCAATCCGTGTGACCAACATGACAGTATCAAGTAAAGTAATTTAAAGCAGGAAAATAATTCTAAACAGGATATAAAATGATCAGAGAATGTACTCGCCTGATATCTGAATGTCCAAGGTAAAGATAATGTTCGAGGAGAGGTGTCTGGCTCCTAATTAGAACAGCACAAGTCACAACATGTCCAGAAGGGTAATATAAAGCACTACAATGCATTCTACTTGAATCTAGGTCAAACTAGGCCAAAGTCAACCCTTGGTCAACTCTGGTCAACTGCACTAGTCAAACTAGGTCAAACTAGGTCATGTCCTAACCCAGCAAGTCATACTAGGCCTAACCAAGACTATCCTAGCAAGCACACATCAATACAAGGCTATACAAGCCAACATACACCCAACTCTATATAGCATGCAATTATTCAATACTCAAATAGGCAAGAATTCACATTGGATATACACTAGGTAATCTATTACTTTAAGCTATATATGTCTACACATATATACACATGCATATATTGGTATTCAACATTAGGTCTATAATCATGGCATTTCAAATGGTTATATAAACTTATATATTACAACACAATATGCTAACATATATATAATATACATACATAGCTAAGTTAACTATATTCATAAATACTTATTTAAGAGGCTATGTGTGTGTATGTGAACATGGCAAAGGGGCAAGTAAGGGTTAAATGGGCATACATAGTGTATACATATCAAAGAGTATCAAAGTGTAAGTGAACAATGTGTCAAGTGTGATAGTGTCAACATAGTGTAAGGGGGTACATGAGGTAATATAGAATTTGTGTTAACATAGAACATTACATCTCATTAACTTGTATATTGCATACATTACATCTATTATTACATTACATTCATGTTTGTATTCATTCATCATTCATTTATTCTCTTTTACTACTATATGCACCATACATTACATACTATGGAACCTACATATTCATTACAAGCCATACTTATACATGCTTACATTAGATAGGATACTTACACCTCATACATCATTTATTTAACCATTTACTCATGTTTGCATTCTCTATTTAATTACATAATGTATATACATTAACATGGGTTAAAATCAAATAGAACATTATATTACACACAAAGGTGCACAAAATGCATATGCCGAATAGTAACTCCTACTAATAATCAATACTGTACTATCTCAGTATGAATTAAAATCTAGGATTAAAGTATGTTATAGATCTATGTGTTAGCTTTCCGAAACTTCAAACGGATCGCGTTTTCGTTTCCGGAAACTCCCAGAATCGCAAAAACACCGAGAACGCATTTGTCTTTCATACAACTGAAACTCAAATAATTCTCTATAAAGTTACAGAAAGAATTAGGCCTATTAATAGATGTTTTTGGAAAGCTAACTTCAATACTCTTCTTTTAAAAAAACGGGAGATTAAACCGAGCTTTGAGCTAGAAGTTATGACATTTCTAAGTTAGGACTGAAATTAAAAACGTGGATAAAAATCATGACGGATTTGGATAGTTTGAGACAAAAGAACACAAGTATATAACATAATATATCAAGAACTCACTCTCTACACTAATATATATATATATATGAGATACTATAGAACACATCTCCAATACAAAAATATGAGATTAAACATGTAATAATTCATTCATACATAACAACAACACATAGTGTGTCCAAATTTGGGATTTTCCCACATAGACACAACTACAACACAAAGGACACTCCTATGACCTCCAAATGGACACGAAATGGACACAAATGGAGATACAACCATGGGGGTCATTCCTATGGTTTCAAAATAGACCTATATGCATGAGGAAATAAAAAGAAGAAGGGATTTATACCTCCCGGTAGATCAAATCGAAGAAAAGCCTTCCCGGAGCGACACCGACACGTAGAGATTCCAAAAGGACACGAACGAGCTCCGAATCCTCCCAAACTTGGATAGCTTCCTCCTTGGCTAGAATGGAGAAGGAAAGAAGAAGATTTGGTGGCGAAATGGAAGGATTTGGTGGAGAAATTGCTAGGGATTGCTCTCTAGGAATTTGGGGAAGAACAAGAGAGAGAGTGTGGATGAGAATAATGAAATGAAATTGAGCCTATCCTATCCCAAAGTGGCTGGCCATATGGGGCTATTTATTCTATTATGGTAAGGTCCAAAATGCTCCCACTAACCTATTCTATGAGTATTAGGAAAGGGCTAATTGGTTGGGGCTAAATTAGTCATTCTAAAGTCTCTAATCACACTAACCTTATCCATAATAATTAGTATAACCTCTAACTAAAATATTTCTATCATATTGGCTAAAATTAATATCATGTGGGCCATGCCTAACTAGTGTATGGGTCCCACTAGAGTCAAACTACCCCCGGGTCCCCGTTTCAAGTCGGATTGAGTTGAAATTTGAACCCGACTCAAATAACCCCAAAACAATATCATAAATAATAAAATAATATCAAAATAATTCAAAGAGGTAAAATACAAAAATATTCTTAGGCCAAAAATGGCATTAAAATATTATAATCACATGGTTAGGCTCTAGGTCAAACAGTCTCTAGGATTTCACTAGCAAAACGTCAAAACCACAAGTCATTGATTTAAATAATTTTAAAATGATTTAAAATCACCAAAAATCATATCATGAATTAAATATTATTATTAAAATAATTATAAACACAAAATTTCAAAATTACCCTCATTTGAAAAACTGGGTGCTACAGACCCCCAATAGCAAGTACCACAAAGGAGGCCAAACTATTAACTAAAACCAGTAATAACTAACATAACAATGGATATAGACAAAAATAAGTAAATACGGATCAAAACTCGTACACTACCAATGCACTTATTCTGAAAATAGAAAAGACAATAAGCAAAGTAACATGGAGCATAAGTTAAATAATATGTGACATAATGTAAACTGTGGACATGTGAATTAAATGTGAACATGTGAGATAAACTAAACAATGTAAGAGAAATACTACAAGTTAGCATGTAAGACAACTGGGATATGTGAGCAAGTTAGATAACTGGGACATGAGAGCATGTGAGAACTATCTAGAACGACAAATGATAAGATGACTTAGAAAGTATTCCGGAACCCAAGTTACAACCCGTAAACCAAACAAGGACCGGGGTTGTAACCCTTCTCCTGAACATAACTTAGTCTCTAATCATTTACCGACAAAAGTAAAGCATAGACAAAAGCTAGACAAAATAAGAAATGACATGACTGGACTCCATCCATCAATCACGGCCAAGAAATGAGTACGGCTTGATACATTAGCTAACTAGGGTTATCACAATCCTAATTACTAACATATGCACTTTTGAGAAATTCGATTCAGTTACTGCCTTACAGACTACTCGAATGATCCAGGCTAAAAAAACAAGTATAGCAGACACACTGCAGTAAGATACATGTATCCTAAAGAAGTGCTCCACTCGACGGTGTGTTGGAAGAGTGCTCATCATGATAGATAGCTCCAAATCCCTAGTAGATATATATAAGATCAGGAAACAAGGGGTGCAGGTAACCGGGAAAGTCTCACCTCCCAATGATCTAGATAATCAAGCTAATTGTATAGTTCCTAACATATTCATTTAAGATTTCGGGTGTGGCATTCCATAGAATCCATCCTAGACATGAGACATGCGAGACTAGACAAGACAAGCAAGATTGTCCACTACAATAAGCCACAATAAGACATGACAAAATTAAGACAAGAGTGTGTAAAACCCCAAAATTTTTGGATTATTTTTATTTATTTATTTATTTGGCTTAAATAGGATTTTATGGAATTTATGAATATCCTTAAATTAAATAGTTATTATTATAGATGACCTTAGTCATGGTTGAGTTTTGGGGTACAAGATGTCACTACCACATTTTAGCTTGAGAGTATTTTGGTCATTTGGTAAAATTTTGAATTTATTTTAATTTATTGAATTGGTGATTTCTATTTTTGGCTTGGACTAGTTAAGACTTTGTAGACTGACCTAGAAGTTGACTCTAGCTATGGTGACATGGTTAGCATGGTGTGACCCTAGTCTAACTTAAGTCAACCTCATTTCAGTCATTTAGAAACTAGTTTGAAATAGGAGAAATTAAGAATGGGTTCACGACTTAGAAATTTTATTTCCATGACTTATGAACTTAGCCCATAGGCCCATTAGTGAAACCCTAACCCTAACCAAGCCATATATGGCCGGCCAACCTAGGTTTTTCCCTCATTTAAACACTCATTCACTTGTTCTTGCCTCTTTTGTGCTCAACCAACTTTTAGGAAGAAAAGGTAAATCCTCACTTTCATAAATTCATATTAATTTCATTTTAATTCCTTTTTCATCCAAATCTTTTGCAATAGTTTCTAATCATCCTTTATTTGATTTTAATGGAGAGTGATTTCAGTTTTTGAGCAATTTGGAAGATTTGGCTAGTAACAAAAACCATTTAATTTGGGACTTTTTCTTGATCATTGCAACCTATAGGTAAAACTAATCAAATTATGCTAATATTCTGATTTCTTTGCATCCTAGCCTAGATCTAGGGGTCCCCTAGCTGTCCCTAAAATTTGGTTAGAAATCGTGTCTGTTTAGTGTCCGTATCGGACACATATCAATGTGTCTATGTATGTGTTTGTTGAAATGTCTCAATAGATTTTATTTTGATATTTTTGAAAAGCATTTGAATAGATTTGTTGTTCTTTATGTGCACTTTGAATCCCTGTATGACTGAGCAATTTTTTGAGTCGTGTCCGTGTCCAAAATGGACACGAACACGTTGCACGAGAAGCCGCACGCGTGCCCTACTGCTCGGAGGAGTTTTCTTACAGCACAGGCCACGTGGCCGTATGCCACTTGGCATGGATATGGGGGCAACGACTGACAAGTCAGCCCCCAAGTCCTAGACCTATTTGTTTCGTGTCGGATACGGTATTTGTGGTGCACTGGTTTTAAACTGGACTGCTACGCGCAGGTTTTGTGCCCTGATACGCTATGGTAACTCAGACACGACACCACTTAGACACAAATCAGGGTTCTAGACACGTAGACATACCCTAGGAGATCATGTAGGCATGTGCATGTGACACTTGGTGTACTGTGTCGTGTCCACGAGCTCGTGGACTTGCCACACGAGACTGCTCTATGCAGTATCGTGTTTGTGTATGTTCGTTGCTATTTGACAAGCTGTGTCCTGTTATCTAGACACGAGATGACTCAAATAACACCAATACATATGCACGACACTTTAACACACACTAATTTGATGATCTGAATTGATTAGATGCCTGTTTTAGGTTTCTTCTTATTGTTCTGATACTTCTTCTCTGTTTAGTGGTTAATCGAGTTTAATTAGGTTAAATTGGTTAATTCATGATTAAATTTGATGATGTTAATATACTAGCATGTGTGTTATACTAGGTTTTTGCCTCTTTGTTACTTGTAAATGTTAGTTAGGTTGTTGTATGGGATTCGAGCATGGGCTTTGGTTGTGATCAATGTTGTGATACTCATTATCAAACCCTTAACTGAAACTTTGGTTTGTAACTAAAACCTGAACTCAGTTTTACTGAACATATGATGAGTTAAACCCGAGATAACCTTATGCATAACCTGACATTGTATCTTGCATTAACTGAACTTTAGTTTGTATTTAATTACCTAGACTGAATACATAACCTGGCATTGTATCATTAACTGAACTTGATTGTATATAAACCCTTAACCATTGTCTAAACCCTAACATGAAAACTGAATGATTACCCACATGTTTAACCTACTTGCCTACTGAATTGCGTTACCTATACCTGACATTCATTTGTCCTAACCAACATTTTTCTAATCTGGACTAAAAATACCTGGGTATTATGCTGTGGCATTGTATGCATATGCAACATTACACTTTGGTATTCTTAGCCTTGACTGAACCAACCCTCTTAACATGCCTACTGGGACACTGGTTTGTATCCCTCTCATTTTATTAACCTGAACATTTTAAAACCCCTGTACACTTTGTTAATCCAAACCTGGACACTTGTACACATAGAATTAACTCTATAGCATATAACTTTGACACCTTGCTGTTAATTTTAAGCTTCACATTTCATGACCCCTTTATGCATGTCTAAACTTTGCCTAACACTAACCCCACTTGACACTAATGGCTGAACCTATGTGATCAAATACTACTATGAAACCCTCATACATGTTATCCCTCATGTCACATTTCAATAAACCCCCTTGCATGAATACAATGTAACCCCTTAATATTGTATGCATATATATATATATATATATATATATATATATATATATATATATATATATATATGTATGTGGGCATATAGCCATCGATAGATTTCCTATATATGAGTATGCCTTATATACAGTGAGTATATATATATGTATATATGTAAACATGTATGTTGGATAACTTGTGTGGCCTTGTGATTGTATGTGATGCTAGCCTAGGCTTGGTTAGGCTTAGTGAGACTTGATTGGGTTAGGAGTGGCCTAGTTGACCTAGTTTGACTAGTGTGGTTGACCAAAGGTTGACTTTAGCCTAGATTGACCCCAAACATCATGTAGATGCATTGTAGCAGTCAATTTTACTATTTTAGACATGTAATGACTTGTACTGTTCTATAGGAGCCAGACACCACTCCTCAGACAGTATATTCTCTTCAGATATTCAGGATACCAGGCGAGTACATTCTCTGATTATTTCATATCTTGTCTAGGATTATATTTCCTGCTTTAGATTACTTTACTTGATGCTGACACGTTGGTAACAGAGATTAGTGCTATATGGATCCCTTTAAGAGATGCTATCCCATTCGGGAGCATCAGATACTCATGTCTCGTGTGTTTCACTTACATCATGTATCTCATGCTTTTATTATCATGAATCTTCATATATCAGCTTGTGATTCCTGTACTCTCATGAATCACAGAGCCTTCACGAATCTATTTATGAATCACTCTTTATGAGCCAAGTAGTATAGTCATGAATCTTAATATAACTTGACAGGATCCTTGTGTATTGATTGGGGATGGGGGAGTAGAACTGAACATGTAAATAATTCCAAAGTAGTATAGTCATGAATCACCTCTTTAGTATAGTCATGAATCACCCTCCAGCTGTTCACATATTCATCTTGTACTCTAAATCACTAGTTACTGATTAGTTCTCTATATTTATATTGTAGATATTTACTTACAGTCTCTCTTTTACATCATGTTGTTCTTTCAGTTTCATGTATCTTACTCTCTAGCATGTTTATATTTCCTAACCTGTTATGATTTGTATGAGATATATTGTGCTCGCTCATGTCCTGACTGGACCTGTTGAAAATATTATAGAGGATGAGGATGAGGCGCTCTGTACCACATATTACGGGACTACCCTAGAGGATTGCTATGACCTGGACCAGCAGCAGGATTCCTTAGCAGTGGATGACACACTACTAGTTTAGATTAGTGATTATCAGTTGTACTTATTTATACTCTCTGGATTACTGTATTTGAGATTTGGGATGCTTTCTGGATTTGTGTTATCTTAGACACTTAGACTTCTATCTGTTTGTATCTCTGTGGATTTTATTTCATATCTATCTATCTTATCGTATTCTACCTTAGATGTGATGGAGACTGTATTCTGCTATGTCACCTCCATTCGGAGTGTATATATTGTACATGTACCTTATATTGTTAGATGATTGACCTAGGATAACGTTCTACCGCCGACACTGCGGCGTAGGCTGGACGTACCCACTTCTCGTGCCCTTACTCTAGGGTACGGGTCGTAACACATTTTTAGTGCTGGCCCATACAGGTCTAGTTTTATGTAGTGGTATTTGAACTAGAGTATCACTACTGCCTGTAGTAGGATTAGGATATTTTGAAGGTACTCAATCACACTAGAAAAAACTCCTTATCAGATTCTATATATCTATATTTTGCTGCTTATTGTCTTCATTTGAATATAAACTGTCCTTCTTTGATATTTTGACTCATTCTCAGAAATTGTTTCTTGTTTGATCTGTGACTCCAGGATGGTCAAGATAAGATCGTATCGCCCCAGACCGGGGGATGCTGCAGAGGGGTCTGCCACTTCTCGTCCTCAGCAGCCAGTTCTCGGTACCGCAGCACCAGTTTAGCCCTCAGGAGTGGGCATTTTAGCTGCTTTTGGAGGAGCACCTCCAGCAGTTAGGAGGCAGGGCCCGGTGATTTCGGAGATCCTTCCATCGTAGCAGCCTTCACCTCCAGGGATGGTAGATGCTGCTCATCTATTCTCCTTCGTGGAGAGGATTTTGGAGTCTCATCAGCAGCACCAGCATCGTCAGACTGCCGACTTCCGTCAGGGGATCGACGAGACACATCAGTTGGTCCGTATGACTGTGGAGATGGTATCTGCTCAGGGGTACAGCAGCAGCCTCGCCGGAGTAAGAAGGATATCCAGGACTTCCAGAAGATGCATCCTAGAGATTTCCTGGGCATTGAAGGCATTCACTATGCAGATGATTGGATTAAGCATATCGAGGAAATTTTTTGGCTGGCAGAGATACCAGCCAGACTTCATATCGAGGCGACGGACAGTCAGATGCAGGACTTAGCCCGTACCTGGTACCAGACAAATCCCAGAGTGGAAATAGAGGGTCAGACTTGGGAGCAGTTCAAGGAGCTGTTCAAGGAAGAGTTCTTCCCAGATGTGGCACTAGGAGGCATTGAGGCATAGTTCAATAGTCTGGTTCAGAGGAACCAGACAGTTGCAGAGTACGTCGAAGAGTTTTGCCGGTTGGCCAGGTTTATTGATGATCTGACGGAGAAGACGAAGGCTAGGAAGTTTCGTCGAGGGTTGATCAGGGAGGTTCGGTCACTGACTAAGAGTGACCAGAATGGTACCTTGGCGGAGAACTTTACTGGAGCTATGGCAGCGGAGGACGACCTGGGGTTAAAGCTGAAGAGAGGTCGGGACTTTCAGGGAGCTAGCAGCAGCGGAGGCCAGACCAAGAGGCCTCATTTCTAGCACCAGCAGCGCAGAGGCCGGTGCATCAGCAGCAGTTTTAGCAACAGGGCCGTGCACCTTTCCAGCAGGTGCAGCATCAGCAGCCGAGAGTGCAGCAGCAGGCATCGAGACAGCAGGCCACCAGCTGTGCTTATTGCAAGAAGCCGGAGTACGGGTGGAATGAGTGCAGGAAGAGATTGGGCAGTTGCCTTCTCTGTGGAGCAGCTGACCATCAGCCGAAGGAGTGCGCTCAGTTCATAGGCAGAGCAGTGCAGGGAGCGGGAGCCAAGGCTCCGGCAGGACAGCAGAGGGGATAACTGCAGACTCAGCAGCAGAGGTTCATGCAGCACCAGCAGCAGGCTCGGGGAGGTCAACAGGGGCAAGCATTCACCATGGCGGCCGAGGATGCAGAGGCCATTGGGGAGTTGATTGCAGGTTCGGTTCTTCTCGACTCCATTCCAGCTTTCGTCTTATTTGATTCCGGGGCTTCTCAGAGTTTTGTGTCGGTATCATTTGCTATTAGATACTGCCTTATATCTGAACCATTGCCTAGGACATGCAAGATCACGACCGGGGGTGGTGTTATCCACGTGAGTGATGTTTGCAGAGGGCGGAGTATTATTTTGGGAGGCCGAGAGTTGGAGGTGAGTCTGCTCGTCATGCTACTACCGAACTACGATATCGTATTAGGTATGGACTGGTTGAGCAGGCATTATGCCAGCATAGATTGCCGTAGGGGTAGAGTTCTGTTTGGAGCGCTAGGAGAGCCAGAGTTCGAGTACACCCGATGGCAGACAGAGCAGGACAGCGAACTTTTCTATGAGGCTTCTGTTGAGGAGCAGGTGGTTCCACATCCTTTAATTATAGAGTTCATGGACGTCTTTCCGGAGGAGTTGCCAGGACTTCCACCAGACAGGGATGTTGAGTTCTCGATATACTTGGTTCCCGGTGCGGAACCGATTTTTCAGTATGTCTATCGAGTGAACAACAGTGAGTTGGTAGAATTGAAGAAGCAAGTGGATGAGCTGCAGGGCAAGGGCTTCATCCGATCGAGTTCTTCACCTTGGGGTGCACCGATACTCTTTGTACCCAAGAAGGATGGGTCGGTACGGATGTGCATCGACTACAGGGCACTCAATAACCTGACGATCAAGAATAGATACCCACTGTCACGGATTGATGAACTCTTTGATCAGTTGAGCGGAGCTCGAGTTTTCTCCAAGATTGATCTGAGGTTAGGTTATCATCAGGTAAAGGTAAAGAGGGAGGATATTCCGAAGACCGCTTTCCGGATGCGGTATGGACAGTTTGAGTTCTTGGTGATGCCGTTTGGGGTGACCAATGCACCGACAGTATTTATGAACTTGATGAACAAGGTGTTCCACCAGTACTTGGACAAGTTCGTGGTGGTGTTCATCGATGATATCCTAGTGTATTCGAAGACTGAGGTGGAGCATGAGGAGCACTTGAGAGTGGTGCAAGAGACACTCAAGAGGAAGAGACTGTATGGTAAGCTCTCAAAGTACGAGTTCTTTCTGGACAGAGTTGACTTCTTGGGTCATATGGTGACTAGAGATGGGATCTCAGTGGACCTGAAGAAGATCACAGCAGTTGAGGCTTGGTCAACATCGAGTTCAGTAGCAGAGATTAGGAGCTTCATGGGACTGGTAGGATATTACAGGAGGTTCGTGCAGGATTTCTCCCGGATTGCAGAGCCGTTGACTAGGCTGACCCGGAAGGATGCTGAGTTTGTTTGGTCAGAGGAGTGTCAGGCTGCTTTTGATGAGTTGAAGAAGCGGCTTACGACAGCTCCGATTCTGACATTGCCATCAGGTTCAGGAGGGTTCACTATCTATAGTGATGCTTCAGGGAAGGGGTTGGGTTGTGTCTTGCAGCAGCATGGGAAGGTGATTGCCTATGCTTCCAGGCAGTTACATTCGCATGAAAAGAACTACCCTACACATGATTTGGAGTTGGCAGCAGTAATTTTTGCTTTTATGTTGTGGAAGCACTACTTATATGGAGAGAGGGTGGAGATCTTCACAGATCATAAGAGCTTGAAGTATGTGTTTACATAGAAGGAGCTCAACATGAGACAGCGCAGGTGGTTAGAGCTGATGAAGGACTTCGACATCTCACTACAGTATCACCCAGGGAAGGCCAACGTGGTTGTCGATGCCTTGAGTAGTGTCACCTCCAGTTTTCATAAACAGGGGTATTTTGGTAATTTTCCACTTTAAAAATTATTTTAGAATTATTTATTTATTTATTGTATTATTTTGGGGTTATTTGAATCGGGTTCGAATTTCAACTCATTCTGACTTATTTTGACTTGTTTCAGAGACCCGGGATAGTTTTGACCTTAGCAGGCCCACACACTTGCTAGCCATGGCCCACAATATTACCATCAAAAGTTAGAGGGATTAATCATGACCCCATGGATTAGGTTAGACCTAATTAGAACTTTAGATTTACATTTTTAACCCCCAAACCCTAAGCAACCTTGTATAGAGCTAATAAAACAATAGAGGGGCAAACTTGTAATTAGTAAAAGGGGGCATTTGGAGCTAGCTTGGCCGGCCACATGTGGGGGTGGGGAGGAGAGAGAAATTCACATCATTTGTTCTCATCCACTTCTTCTTCTTCTTCTCCAAAGGTTCTTCCCATTTCTTGAGAGCTCCACCATTGTTCCATCTCCAAAATAGGTAAAACCCTTCTCTAAAATAGTTTTCCCTCTCATGTAGAATGGTTAGGAACCCATAGGAATGTTTTCCATGGTTGTGTCTCCATTAGAGACTATTTTGTGTCCTTTTGGACATTTTTAGAGGTGTCCAATATGTAGGATTGTGTCCTAATAGGAAAACCCCCCTATTTGGACACATGAATATTGTTGTGCATTGATTTTGGGTATGTTCTATCTTTATTTCAGAATTTGCTTATGTTTAGGAATGATTTTCTTAATGTATCATTTCCTATAATCTATTTGTATATATATAAGGTTATATATATCATTCTCTCTCTCTCTATATATATATATATATATATATATATATATATATATATATATATATATATATATATATATATATATAAATATATATATATGGCTTATATACATATTAGTGTATATATTATGTGTTGTGTGTGGCTTGTGTTGGATGGGGGAGAGCATGACAGGTTCGGCCATAGCATGGTTGTGTGTGTGGTTGTTAGTGGAAGGGAGGGTGTTTTGATGTTATGTTTGAGAAGGGAAATTGTGATGGAGTGTGAGGGTTAGAGAGGAGATGTGGAGAGTGGCTAAAGTGTTAGAGAGGGGAGGAAAGCCCCATTCTTACTATCCCTAAACAGCAGCCTATAGGACTGTTGAAACAGTCCAGACTTGCCCATCTGGTGGCTGTCAATGACACTCCAATACCCCCACCTTTCCTCCCTTTTGCAGCCCACAAAAACCCCCCAACCACAGCCCCTTGAATACCCATGTATCTACCATGTTTCAAGCCATATGTGGCTGTCATTCACTGTCCAAAAACAGCCCTAAAGCATCACAAAATCAGTCCCCACATTGGCTTAAAATCTGTCCCTATTTGGCCTAAAATCAGTCCACCAAAAACCACCTTAACAGCACACAAAACCTCCCATATGGCTGTCCTAGTTAGCCCCTAACACCACCACCCAACCACTTCAAATTCAGCCCACAAACACCACTATATGACAGCCCTATAACCCCACCAAACCACAAGTCCACTTCAAATTAGTCCATGTTTTGCCTTGTGTGTGTGTGAGTGTTGTGAGTTGTGTGTGGGTATGTGAGAGCCTACATATGAATGTAGTTAATGCCTATAGGTTAGCCTATTGTCTAACTAGTAGGAAACCTATAGGAAACCTATGAGAGTGATAAATATAGGAGTGTATCATGAGAGTGAGTGGTGTAGATGAGTGTGGTAGAGAAGAAGGTAAAATTCATGAGATAGGATAGGTAATAGGGTAAATCAATACCCCGTATCCTAACATCGCCTAGATACCTAGGATACCGAAAATTCTTGGTAGGTAAATCTTAGATGGGTTGATATCTAGCTACCCTAAGAAGTCTCGGCTAGTACCATGGGTATTTGCGGGGTTTTATTGGTATTGGGCAAGGTATCGGGATTTATCTTAGAAGGGTAAATACTAGTTTTGCCTAGAAATAGGATATTGGTGTTAGAAGTCTAAGATAGAGTTAGAACTTGATTCCCGTGGTTGGTAATGATCCAATATGGTACTCATAGACTAGTTTTGACGTCGGTTGACCTTTTTGACCAAAAGTCAATAAAAGTCAACCGAGAGTCAAACTTAGTCTTTAAGCGACCCGATTTGACCAAAACCAACCCAGAGTTGACCAGTTGACTGAAAGTCAACAGTTGGTCAACATTAGACTAGTTTGACCTAGGGTTGACCTAGAGTTGACCAGAGTTGACCAGAGTTGACTTTTTGACCAAAAGTCAACTATAAGTCAACCTTTGACCCCGATTGACCTAGTTTGACTTGGAATGACCTAGTATGACTCAGTTTGACCTAGATTGACCTAGTTTTGACTTAGACTTGCATTCATGGATTATATTAGTTTCCTTTTTCAGTATTAAGCCCTGTTTGACTCATAGTATCTTATTTTAGGTCTGTGATCACTCTGAGCGTCTGTTCACCCTATCAGCTCAGGACCACAGGCGAGTACATTCACTGATAGTTTTCATTGTCTTGATATCTACTATATCCGATTCAGTCGTAGTATTTTACTTGATTTCCTGACACGACGTTTCACGGACTAGTATACGTCGGATCCTGTCATGAGATATTATTCCTAGACTCCCTTGGTATATGAGTATGAGATATTCCTGTGTTTCTGTACTTATATAGACACTGATTTGGGAGTGGGCTGGCCCCCTGCTCTTGAACCCCGTGTCATGACGTGCCATGTCCGGATCCGTGATACTATTCGGGGATGGAGAATTATTAGGGGTTATGTGATCAAGCCTTCCTGTAACTATATATTGCTAGTGCCACCCTCACCTCACGTAGGGTGTAGCAGACACCTAATTACCAGTTATCCAGATTGGACGATATTACTCTTCGTTGAGTACACCGCGGATTGCCGGGCCAAGTGGATAACCATCTCTTGCTTCCCTAGCCGATCATATATCGCTCTAATAGTTCAAATCACCTTTTTACATTTATTGTCATATCTTATATTTCCAGTTCACCTTTACTTACTGTACTTTCACCATGCTATGATTCCTTTCTCACATGCTCTACCTACCTTTATACTGTACCATAATTTAAGACTAAGTTCTGTTTGAAAGAAGGGTTACAACTCCGGTCCTTGTTTGGTTCAAGGGTTGTAACTCGGCTTTCAAATGGTTCCCAAGTCGCATATATCTTTTGTTTTGTATTTTATTATTACTGTCTCTTATAGTATTTCTCAATTCATATGGAACTGCTGTTGGTGTTTTGTACTTGCTTATTTTTCTGACAGGATACCGTTGACAAATTTTACAGATGACTCTGAGACTGACTGCCCAACCTACTATGGAGTTGAGTCTGATGGACTAGATTTAGATCGTAGCTTATTGGTAGAGCCACTAGACTTTGCTCACCCTGAGTAGCATAGTTTAGTTAGGTTTGCCTGGCCTGCGAGCCAGCTAGTACATTTTCAGTTTGTAGTATCTTATACTTACATTATCTGAGACTCTGGATGTTGTGTTAGCTCTGACTTGTGGATTTTGGACTCGTTTCCTGTTTTATCTATCATATCTCTTTTCATGCTATCTACCTTAATTTTGATTATGTGATTGAGACTGTATTGCTATGTCACCTCTATTCGGAGTGTATATACTGTACAGGTATATTTATCTATTTTAGTCGTAGTATTTACAGACCCTATATACAGCGTTCTACCGCCGATTCTGCGGCGTAGGCTGGACGTAACCACGTGCTCGTGCCCCTCTCTAGGGTGCGGGTCGTGACACGTTTTTGTGGTGGCCCATGCAGGTCAGTGTCGCAACTAGTGTAAACTCGTAATGGTGCTCGACTTAGAGTGCTGATTACGAGCCTGCAGATAGGATATAGGATCTAGGGTATGAAAGGAGTTACTCAATCACATGCTAGGAAATTTCTGATCTTTTGATTACCATGACAGCTCTTTTGTATTGAATTTAATTGTCCGTCTTTGATATTCCTATCATGTGCCATATTGATTCCTTGTTTCAACCTATCCTCAGGATGACGATCACTCGCTCTCAGGCAGCGGGTTCTAGCGCTGTACCGGAGAGGCCCGATCCGGCAGGAGATCTTCCATCTCTGGCTGCGGGAGTAGCGGTGGCAGTTCCAGGAGGTCTTCCACCTCCGGCTGCGGGAGTAGCAGTGGCAGTCCCAGGAGGTCTTCCACCTCCGGTAGCGGGAGCTACAGCTGAGGGAGCTGCCACCTCAGTTCCTGCCCTTTCGGTAGGAGCAGCAGTAGAGACGGTTCCAGGAGGTCTTCCACCTCCAGCAGCGGGACCGTCTTTGGTTTTTTCTGATGTTCTTCCATCGCCACCTCCGATACCGACAGATGCTTAGGGTATGATGGCCCTACTGCAGCAGATGTTGCAGACACAGAGAGCACAGGCAGAGGCACAGTACCGTCAGGCAGAGGTGCTACGACAGACAATGGAGAACTCACATCAGTTAGCTATGGCAGCAGTAGAGAGAGATGCACCGGCTACAGCTCAGGGAGCACCAGCACAGCAGCAGCGTCAGGGGAGGCCCGGTACACATCTCGACTTCAGGAAGATGAACTCGCAGGATTTCAAGGGTACCAAGGGTATCCTATACGCAGACGACTGGCTAGAGGATGTCCAACGGAGTCTGGAGTTGGCAGAGGTCCCGAGGGGTCTGTGGGTGACTTCTGCAGCGAGCCAGTTCTTTGACATAGCGCTGACTTGGTACCGTACGGATTCGCGTACGTCAGTGAGAGGTATATCTTGGGAGGACTTCAGGAAACTCTTTAAGGAGAAGTTCTACCCAGATGTAGCCTTGACAGCTTTGGAGGGGCAGTTTGCCAGTCTGTTGCAGGGGAACTCGTCGGTGGACGAGTACGCAGCGGAGTTCTTCTGCCTGAGCAGGTTTGTACCCAGTTTGGTTCAGGATGAGGGGTGCAAGGCCTGGAAGTTCAGGAGGGTTCTCATTCATGTAGTGCGCACTCGCACATCTGGGCGACGAGACGCGACCTTTGAGCAGATCTTGATGGAGGCTCAGATTACAGAGGAGTACTTCGACCTCAAGCCGAAGAGGAGCAATGACGCTCTGGGATCCAGTTCGAGTGCAGGGCCAGCGAAGCACCCAAATTTCCACCAGAGGCAGTTCCAGCAGCAGCGGCCTCAGTTGCAGATCCAGCAGGCACCGGCGCGTGCCCAGCAGCATCAGGGACATGGTCAGGACCAGAGGCCAGCTACACAGTACCACTTCTGCGAAAAGCCAGGGCACACTAGAGAGGTGTGCAGGAAGAGATTGGGCGTCTGCTTATACTATGGGGCGTCCGATCACCAGCTGAAGGACTGTCGTATTCGAGGAGTCCGAGGAGTTCAGGACAGAGCGCAGCCGACCAGAGGACCACCAGCTCAGCAGAGAGGTCCTCCACTTCAGACGCAGCAGCAGCATTTTCAGCAGCACCAGAGGGGGGCCCCTCCGGGCAGAGTGTTTATCCTGACAGCAGAGGAGGAGGTAGAGCCAGTAGGCGATGTAGTGGCAGTTCATGTTCTTCTCGATTCATTTCCTGCATTTACCTTATTTGATTCCGGTGCCTCGTATAGCTTTGTGTCTGTCTCCTTTGCTCTGAGACATAATATTATTGCTGAACCCTTGGGTAGGACTTGCAAGATATTGATCGGAGGAGGCATCATCCTGGTCAACAATATCTACAAGGGGCGGAGAGTTATTGTAGGAGGCCGAGTTTTGGGTGCGTGCTTGCTCGTAATGCCCCTTCCGAGGTACGATATGGTACTCGGAATGGATTGGTTGAGCATGCACCATGCTACTATAGATTGTAGAGGTGGTAGGAATTTGTTTAGGCCGCCGGGAGAGCCAGAGGTTGTGTTTTCCAGAGGAGCAGCTGAGCCGGTATATGGGTTCTGCGGAGCTTTACTGGCGGGGCAGGCATTGCCGCATCCATTGATTGATGATTTCATGGATGTTTTTCTCGAGGAGTTGCCTAGGATGCCGTCGGATAGAGATGTTGAGTTCTCTATAGACTTAGTGCCAGGTTCTGAGCCCATTTCACAGCACGTCTATAGAGTCAACAACAGCGAGTTGGCGGAGCTGAAGAAGCAGGTCGACGAGCTGCAGGACAAGGGATTCATTAGATCCAGTTCATCGCCTTGGGGAGCGCTAATCCTGTTTGTGCCGAAGAAGGATGGTACGATACGTATGTGTATCGATTACAGGGCACTTAACAACCTTACTATCAAGAATAAGTACCCATTGCCGAGGATCGACGACTTATTCGATCAGCTGAGCGGCGCCAAGGTATTTTCAAAGATAGATCTGAGGTCCGGCTATCATCAGCTGAAGGTGAAGAAGGAAGACGTTCCGAAGACAGCTTTTCGGACTCGGTACGGCCAGTACGAGTTTACGGTGATGCCATTTAGGTTGACCAACGCCCCAGCTGTGTTCATGAACTTGATGAACAAGGTATTCCATCAGTACCTTGACAAGTTCGTGGTGGTCTTCATAGACGACATCCTGGTTTACTCGAAGACGCCAGAGGAGCACGAGGAGCATCTGAGGATTGTGCTCGAGACTTTGAGAAAGAAGCAGTTGTATGGGAAGTTGTCGAAGTGTGAGTTCTTCCTGGACTAGGTCGAGTTCTTGGGTCATGTTGTGACCGAGCACGGGATCTCAGTAGACCAGAGGAAGATTGCTGCGGTAGAGTCTTGGTCTACGCCCAGTACAGTTGTCGAGATTCGGAGCTTTCTGGGATTGGCGGGCTACTATCGGAAGTTCATCCAGGATTTCTCACGGATCGCGGAGCCGATGACTAGACTCACCAGAAAGGACGTAGAGTTCGTCTGGACTGAGGAGTGTCAGGCCGCCTTCGATGAGCTGAAGAAGAGGTTGACATCAGCTCCTATCTTGACATTGCCGTCTGGGACCGGTGGTTTCTCGATTTACAGCGACGCTTCTGGCCAGGTTCTGGGTTGTGTACTTCAGCAGCACGGAAAGGTGATTGCCTATGCATCTAGGCAGTTACGTCCTCATGAGAAGAACTACCCAACTCACGATCTGGAGTTAGCCGTTGTCATCTTTGCCCTGAAGTTGTGGAAACACTATCTGTACGGAGAGCGGGTTGAGATCTTTACTGATCATAAGAGCTTGAAGTACGTGTTCACTCAGAAGGAGCTGAACATGAGGCAGAGACATTGGCTTGAGCTGATGAAGGATTTCGATATCGCCTTGCAGTACCATCCAGAAAAGGCCAACGTAGTCGCAGATGCCATGAGCAGGTATCCAGTGGCTATGTATCTGACATCAGACCATCATCTTTTGGCCGACCTGGACAGTTTAGGAATCGAGGCGATCATTCCAGGCATGGAGGTGCAGATGTGGGGTTTACAAATTCAGTCTGAGTTGATGGACAGGGTCAGATCAGCACAGTTTGATGATGTTGCCCTGAGGTGCATCAGGGAGCAGGTGCAGGCAGGGTTGCTTGATGATTTCTCCATTGCCGAAGATGGGTCGCTGCGGCACGGTGCTAGACTGTGCGTTCCGAATGGAGAGCTTCGAAAGGAGGTTCTTCAGGAGGCTCATCGCTCTCAGTACTCTATGCATCCTGGTGCCAACAAGATGTACAAAGATCTGAGAGAGCACGTTTGGTGGTACGGTATGAAGCGCGAGGTGGCTCAGTTTGTATCTCGCTGCTTGATTTGTCAGCAGGTGAAGGCCGAGAGGCAGAGGCCTGGTGGATTGCTACAGCCACTACCCATTCCTGAGTGGAAGTGGGAGCACATCACCATGGACTTTGTGTCCGGACTTCCCCGATCTCCAGGAGGGAAAGACGCGATTTGGGTCATAGTTGATAGGTTGACCAAATCGGCCCACTTTTTGCCTTTCAAGGTGGGATTGTCTACGGAGAGGTTGGCAGAGTTGTATGTTCGTCAGATCGTGCGATTGCATGGAGTTCCTGTGAGCATAGTTTTAGATCGGGATAGCCGTTTCACTTCCCACTTCTGGAGGAGTTTGCAGGCTAGCTTGGGCACCTCGCTCAAGTTCAGTACTGCTTATCACCCCCAGACAGACGGGCAGTCGGAGAGGACTATCCAGACCTTGGAGGATATGCTTCGTACGTGTGTGCTAGATCTCGGGGGTTCTTGGGAGGATCATCTTCACCTGGTAGAGTTTGCTTACAACAACAGCTACCAGGCCAGTATAGAGATATCGCCATTCGAGGCTCTATACGGACGGAGATGCCGTACTCCCTTATCTTGGGACGATGTTGACGAGAGGGTGCTGCTTGGTCCAGAGATGGTGGAGGATGCAGCTGAGAAGGTCTGGCTTATTAGAGACAGACTTCGGGTGGCTCAGGACAGGCAGCGGCATTGGGCCGATAGCCACCGGAGACAGTTAGAGTTCGAGGTTAGTTTCAGTTCCTGTTTGTGATTATTTATGATTTGTCTGTCTTGTGTGCTGAGTTTGTTTTATGTCTAGGCTGGCGCTTTGGTGTTCCTGAAGATTTCTCCGACACGGGACACGATTCGCTTTGGCGGGGGCGGGAAGCTTAGTCCGCGCTTCATCGGACCTTTCACCATTCTTGAGAGGGTCGGTATAGTGGCTTACCGGCTAGACTTGTCGTCTACGCTAGAGGGGGTACACAACGTGTTCTACGTGTCGCAGCTGAGACGGTACGTGGCGGACCCCAGCCATGTATTGGATCATTCAGCGATCGAGGTAGGGCCTACTCTTCACTATCCAGAGCAGCCAGTTGAGATTCTGGATCGTAGGGAGAAGGTGCTCCGGAACCAGGTTATACCCTTAGTTTATGCTGCATGGAGGCATCACTCTCCAGGTGAGTCTACCTGGGAGAGAGAGGACGACATGCGGGAGCGTTTCCCTTATCTCTTCGAGCCCTAAGGTATAATTTCTGTTTCTGCATTGTGATTCATTGTATGTTTGTTTTAATGTTGAGGACAAATTTTTTTAAGGTGGATAGATTTGTCACCCCCAGTTTTCATGAACAGGGGTATTTTGGTAAATTTCCACTTTAAAAATTATTTTGGAATTATTTATTTATTTATTGTATTATTTTGGGGTTATTTGAATCGGGTTCGAATTTCAACTCATTCCGACTTGTTTTGACTTGTTTCGGGGCCCCGGGATAGTTTTGACCTTAGCGGGCCCACACACTAGCTAGCCATGGCCCACAATATTACCATCAAAAGTTAGAGGGATTAATCATGACCCCATGGATTAGGTTAGACCTAATTAGAACTTTAGATTTACATTTTTAACCCCGAAACCCTAAGCAACCTTGTATAGAGCTAATAAAACAATAGAGGGGCAAACTTGTAATTAGTAAAAGGGGACATTTGGAGCTAGCTTGGCCGGCCACATGTGGGGGTAGGGAGGAGAGAAAAATTCACATCATTTGTTCTCATCCACTTCTTCTTCTTCTTCTCCAAAGGTTCTTCCCATTTCTTGAGAGCTCCACCATTGTTCGATCTCCAAAAGAGGTAAAACCCTTCTCTAAAATAGTTTTCCCTCTCATGTAGAATGGTTAGGAACCCATAGGAATATTTCCCATGGTTGTGTCTCCATTAGAGACTATTTTGTGTCCTTTTGGACATTTTTAGAGGTGTCCAATATGTAGGATTGTGTCCTAATAGGAAAACCCCCCTATTTGGACACATGAATATTGTTGTGCATTGATTTTGGGTATGTTCTATCTTTATTTCAGAATTTGCTTGTGTTTAGGAATGATTTTCTTAATGTATCATTTCCTATAATCTATTTGTATATATATAAGGTTATATATATCATTATATATATATATATATATATATATATATATATATATATATATATATATATATATATATATATATATATATATATATATATATGGCTTATATATATATATTAGTGTATATATTATGTGTTGTGTGTGGCTTGTGTTGGATGGGTATATATATATATATATATATATATATATATATATATATATATATATATATATATATATATGTATGTATATATATATATATATATATATGGCTTATATATATATATATTAGTGTATATATTATGTGTTGTGTGTGGCTTGTGTTGGATGGGGGAGAGCATGACAGGTTCGGCCATAGCATGGTCGTGTGTGTGGTTGTTAGTGGAAGCGAGGGTGTTTTGATGTTATATTTGAGAAGGGAAATTGTGATGGAGTGTGAGGGTTAGAGAGGAGATGTGGAGAGTGGCTAGAGGGTTAGAGAGGGGAGGAAAGCCCCATTCTTACTGTCCCTAAACAGCAGCCTATAGGACTGTTGAAACAGTCCAGACTTGCCCATCTGGTGGCTGTCAATGACAGTCCAATACCCCAACCTTTCCTCCCTTTTGCAGCCCACAAAACCCCTCAACCACAGCCCCTTGAATACCCATGTATCTACCATGTTTCAAGCCATATGTGGCTGTCATTCACTGTCCAAAAACAGCCCCAAACCATCATAAAATCAGTCCCCACATTGGCTTAAAATTTGTCCCTATTTGGCCTAAAATTAGTCCACCAAAAACCACCTTAACAGCCCACAAAACCTCCCATATGGCTGTCCTAGTTAGCCCCTAACACCACCACCCAACCACTTCAAATTCAGCCCACAAACACCACTATATGATAGCCCTATAACCCCACCAAACCACAAGTCCACTACAAATCAGTCCATATTTTGCCTTGTGTGTGTGTGAGTGTTGTGAGTTGTGTGTGGGTATGTGAGAGCCTACATAGGAATGTAGTTAATGCCTATAGGTTAGCCTATTGTCTAGCTAGTAGGAAACCTATAGGAAACCTATAAGAGTGATAAATATAGGAGTGTATCATGAGAGTGAGTGGTGTAGATGAGTGTGGTAGAGAAGAGGGTAAAATTCATGAGATAGGATAGGTAATAGGGTAAATCAATACCCCGTATCCTAACATGGCCTAGATACCGAGGATACCCAAAATTCTTAGTAGGTAAACCTTAGATGGGTTGATATCTAGCTACCCTAAGAAGTCTAGGCTAGTACCATGGGTATTTGCGGGGTTTTCTTGGTATTGGGCAAGGTATCGGGATTTACCTTAGAAGGGTAAATACTAGTTTTGCCTAGAAATAGGATATTGGTGTTAGAAGTCTAAGATAGAGTTAGAACTTGATTTCCGTGGTTGGTAATGATCAAATATGGTACTCATAGACTAGTTTTGACGTCGGTTGACCTTTTTGACCAAAAGTCAACAAAAGTCAACTGAGAGTTAAACTTAGTCTTTAAGCGACCCGATTTGACCGAAACCAACCCAGAGTTGACCAGTTGACTGAAAGTCAACAGTTGGTCAACATTAGACTAGTTTGACCTAGGATTGACCTAGAGTTGACCAGAGTTGACCAGAGTTAACTTTTTGACCAAAAGTCAACTGTAAGTCAACCTTTGACCCCGATTGACCTAGTTTGACTTGGAATGACTTCCAGTGACCTAGTATGACCTAGTATGAACCAGTATGACCTAGTATGACTCAGTTTGACCTAGATTGACCTAGTTTTGACTTAGACTTGCATTCATGGATTATATTAGTTTCCTTTTTCAGTATTAAGCCCTGTTTGACTCATAGTATCTTATTTTAGGTCTGTGATCACTCTGAGCATCTGTTCACCCTATCAGCTCAGGACCACAGGCGAGTATATTTACTGATAGTTTTCATTGTCTTGATATCTACTATATCCGATTCAGTCGTAGTGTTTTACTTGATTTTCTGATACGATGTTTCACGGACTAGTATACGTCGGATCCTGTCATGAGATGTTATGCCTAGACTCCCTTGGTATATGAGTATGAGATATTCCTGTGTTCCTGTACTTATATAGACAATGATTTAGGAGTGGGCTGGCCCTCTGCTCTTGAACCCTGTGTCATGATGTGCCATGTCCGGATCCGTGATACTATTCGGAGATGGGGAATTATTAGGGGTTATATGATCAAGCCTTCCTGTAACAATATATTGCTAGCGCCACCCTCACCTTACGTAGGGTGTAGCAGACACCTCATTACCAGTTATCCAGGTTGGACGGTATGACTCTCCGTTGAGTACATCATGAATTGTCGGGCCAAGTGGATAACCATCTATTGCTTCCCTAGCCGATCACATATCGCTCTAATAGTTCAAATCACCTTTTTACATTTATTGTCATATCTTATATTTCCAGTTCACCTTTACTTACTGTACTTTTACCATGCTATGATTCCTTTCTTACATGCTCTACCTGCCTTTATATTGTACCATGATTTGAGACTAAGTTCTATTTGAAAGAAGGATTACAACTCCGGTCCTTGTTTGGTTCAAGGGTTGTAACTCGGCTTTCAAATGGTTCCCAAGTCGCATATATCTTTTGTCTTGTATTTCATTATTACTGTCTCTTATAGTATTTCTCAATTCATATGGAACTAATGTTGGTGTTTTGTACTTGCTCATTTTCCTGACAGGATATCGTTGACAAATTTTACAGATGACTCTGAGACTGACTGCCCGACCTACTTTGGGGTTGAGTCTGATAGACTAGATTTAGACCGTGGCTTATTGGTAGAGCCACCGGACTTTGCTCACCCTGAGTAGCATAGTTTAGTTAGGTTTACCTGGCCTACGAGCCAGCTAGTATATTTTCAGTTTATAGTATCTTATACTTACTTTATCTGAGACTTTGGATGTTGTGTTAGCTCTGACTTGTAGATTTTGGACTCGTTTCCTGTTTTATCTATCATATCTCTTTTCATGCTATCTACCTTAGTTTTGATTATGTGATTGAGACTGTATTGCTATGTCACCTCCATTCGGAGTGTATATACTGTACAGGTACATTTATCTGTTTTAGTCGTAGTATTTACAGACCCTATATACAGCGTTCTACCGCCGATTCTGCGGCGTAGGCTGGACGTAACCACGTGCTCGTGCCCCTCTCTAGGGTACGGGTCGTGACAAGTAGGTATCCGACAGCCATGCGTTTGACTATGGATCGTCACTTGCTAGCAGACTTGGAGAGCCTGGGGATTGAGGTGATTGTGCTTGGAGTTCAGATACAGATGTGGGGCCTTCAGATTCTGTTGGACTTGATGGAGAGGATCAAGTCGACGCAGTTCAAGGATGTTGCTCTGTGGTGTATCCGAGAGCAGGTTCGAGCAGGACAAGTGGATGGTGAGTTTTCTCTTACAGAGGAAGGTGCTTTGAGGCACGGTTCCAGGCTATGTGTGCCTGGTGGAGAGATCAGGGAGCAGGTTATACAGGAGGCTCACAGATCTCAGTACTTTATACATCCTGGTGCCAACAAGATGTACAGGGATATGAGAGAGCACGTCTGGTGGTATGGGATGAAGTGGGAGGTAGCTCGCTTCGTAGTCAGATGCTTGGTCTGTCAGCAGGTCAAGGCAGAGAGGCAGAGGCTAGAAGGATTATTACAGCCATTACCCATTCCAGAGTGGAAGTGGGAGCATATCATGATGGATTTTGTATCTGGATTACAGCGTACACCAGGAGGGAAAGACACGATTTGGGTCATCGTAGACAGGTTGACCAAATCAGCCCACTTTTTACCATTCAAGGTGGGTACGTCTACTGAGAGGCTTGTAGAGATGTACATACGGCAGATTGTTAGGATTCATGGAGTTACGGTTAGCATTATCTCAGATCGGGATAGTCGCTTTACTTTCCATTTCTGGCGGAGTTTGCAGACTAGTTTGGGCACTCAACTCAAGTTTAGTACTGTATACCACCCCCAGATAGACGGACAGTCAGAGAGAAAATACTATTCAAACGCTCGAGGACATGCTGCGGACGTACGTCTTAGATTTTGGAGGGTCCTGGAAGGATCACCTATACTTGGTGGAGTTTGCTTACAACAACAGTTATCAAGCCAGCTTTGAGATGTCACCTTTCGAGGCTTTGTATGGGCGTAGATGTCGTACACCTTTATCTTGGGATGATGTTGGAGAACAAGCTTTACTGGGACCTGAGATGGTTGTTGATGCTGCCGAGAAGGTGAAGCTCATTAAGGACAGACTTTGGTGGTGCAGGACAGACATCGGCACTGGGCCGATAGCCACCGGAGGCCTTTGGAGTTTGAGGTACAAATTAGAGATAGGATTAGAAGTAAGTTATTTGTTTGTTTGTTTGTTTGATCATGTTTGATTATTTAGTAACTTGAGACCTTGTTTGTGATTAGGTTGGAGACATGGTTTTTCTAAGGATATCTTTGACTCGTGGTACCATATATTTTGGTGGAGGTGGGAAGCTTAGCCCGCGCTTCATCGGACCTTTCGTGATCAACGGGAGAGTTGGTAACGAGGCTTACAGGCTAGACTTGCCACCTGCACTAGTGGGTATCCACAACGTATTCCACGTATCACAGTTGAGACGGTATGTGGCTGATCCTAGCCATGTACTAGACCATTCGAAGATTGAGCTGAGACCTACTCTCAGTTATCCAGAGAAGCCAGTAGAGATTCTGGATCGCCGAGAGAAGGTACTGAAAAATTAGGTGATATCCTGAGTTCGCATCGCATGGAGGCATCATTCTCTAGGAGAGTCTACCTAGGAGCGGGAGGATGAGATGCGCGAGCGATACCCATATCTTTTTGGACCTTGAGGTATGATTGTCTATCCTTCTCATCAGTTTAGTTTTGTCTTTTAATTTCGAGGACAAAATTATTTTAAGGAGGATAGATTTGCTACTACAACATTTTAGCTTGAGGGTATTTTGGTCATTTGGTAAAATTTTGAATTTATTTTATTTTATTGAATTGGTGATTTTTATTTTTGGCTTGGACTTGTTGAGACTTTGTAGACTGACCTAGAAGTTGACCCTAGCTATGGTGACATGGTTAGCATGGTGTGACCCTAGTCTAACTTAAGTCAACCTTATTTTAGTCATTTAGAATCTAGTTTGAAATATGAGAAATTAAGAATGGGTACATGACTTATGACTTAGGAATTTTATTTCCATGACATATGAACTTAGCCCATAGGACCATTAGTGAAACCCAAACCCTAACCAAGCTATACATGGCAGGCCAACCTAGGTTTTCCCCCTTATTTAAACACTCATTCACTTGTTCTTGCCTCTTTTGTGCTCAACCAACTTTTAGGAAGGAAAGGTAAATCCCCACTTTCCAAATTCATATTAATTCCATTTTAATTCCTTTTTCATCCAGATCTTTTGCAATAGTTTATAATCACCCTCTATTTGATGTTCATGGAGAGTGATTTCAGTTTTTGAGCAATTTGGAGAATTTGGCTAGCAACGTGAACCACTTTATTTGGGGCTTTTTTTTGATCATTGCAACCTATAGGTAAAACTCCTCAAATTGTGCTAATATTCTAATTTATTTGCATCCTAGCCTAGATCTAGGTGTCCCCTAGCTGTCCCTAAAATTTAGTTAGAAATCGTGTCCGTTTGGTGTCCGTATCGGACACGTATCAATGTGTCTATGTATGTGTTTGTTGAAATGTCTCAATAGATTTTATTTTGATATTTTTGAAAAGCATTTGAATAGATTTGTTAGTTTTTATGTGCACTTTGAATCCCTGCATGACTGAGCCATTTTTTGAGTCATGTCCGTATCCAAAACGGATACGAACACGTTGCACGAGCAGCCGCGCACATGCCCTGCTGCTCGGGAGAGTTTTCTCACAGCACAGGCCACATGGCCGCATGCAACTTGGCATGGATGTGGGGGCCACGACTGACAAGTCAGCCCCCATGTCCGAGACCTGTTCGTGTCGTGTCGAATACGATATTCATGGTGCACTGATTTTAAACTGGACTGCTACGCGTAGGTTTTATACCCTAATATGCTATGGTAACTCAGACACGACACCACTTAAACACAAATCAGGGTTCTAGACATGTAGACCTACCCTAGGCGAACACATAGGCATGTGCACGTGACACTTGGTGCACTTTGTCGTGTCCACTAGCTCGTGGACTCGCCGCACGAGACTGCTCTGTACAGTATCGTGTCTGTGTGTGTTCTTTGCTATTTGACACACCGTATCCTGTTACCTAGACACGAGAGGATTCAAATAACACCAATACATATGCACGATACTTTAACACACATTAATTTGATGATTTGAATTGATTAGATGCCTGTTTTAGGTTTCTTCTTATTGTTCTGATACTTCTTCTCTGTTCAGTGGTTAATCGAGTTTAATTAGGTTAAATTGGTTACTTCATGATTAAATTTAATGATGTTAATATACTAGCATGTGTGTTATACTAGGATTTTTTCTCTGTGTTATTTGTAAATGTTAGTTTGGTTGTTGTATGGGATTCGAGCATGGGCTTTGGTTGTGATCAATGTTGTGATACTCATTATCAAACCCTTAACTAAAATTTTGGTTTGTAACTAAAACCTGAACTCAGTTTTACTGAAAATATGATGAGTTAAACCCGAGATAACCCTATGCATAACCTGACATTCTATCTTGCATTAACTGAACTTTAGTTTGTATTTAATTACCTAGACTGAATACATAACCTGGCATTGTATCATTAACTGAACTTGATTGTATATAAACCCTTAACCATTATCTAAAACCTAACATGAAAATTGAATGATAACCCACATGTTTAACCTACTTGCCAACTGAATTGCATTACCTATACCTGACATTCATTTGTTCTAACCAACATTTCACTAATCTGGACTGAAAATACCTGGGTATTATGCTGTGGCATTGTATGCATATGCAACATTACACTTTGGTATTCTTAGCCTTGACTGAACCAACCCTCTTAACATGCCTACTGGGACACTGGTTTGTATCCCTCTCATTTCATTAACCTGAACATTTTAAAATCCCTGTACACTTTGTTAATCCAAACCTGGACACTTGTACACATAGAATTAACTCTATAGCATGTAACTTTGACACCTTGCTGTTAACTTTAACCTTCACATTTCATGACCCCTTTATGCATGTTTGAACTTTGCCTAACACTAAACCCACTTGACACTAATAGTTGAACCTATGTGATCCAATACTGCTATGAAACCCTCATACATGTTATCCCTCATGTCACATTTCAATAAACCCCCTTGCATGAATACAATGTAACCCCTTAATATTGTATGCCTATATATACATATATATTGTATGTAATATATATATGTAATATGTATGTATGAATAAACATGTGAATATATATATATGTATATCGGCGTATAGCCATAGATGGATTTCCTATATATGTGTATGCCTTATATACAGTGAGTATATATGTATGTATATATGTAAACATATATGTTGGATAACTTGTGTGGCCTTGTGATTGTATGTGATTCTAGCCTAGGCTTGGTTAGGCTTAGTGATACTTGATTGGGTTAGGAGTGGCCTAGTTGACCGAGTTTGACTAGTGTGGTTGACTAGAGTTGACCAAAGGTTAACTTTAGCCTAGATTGATCCCAAACATCATGTAGATGCATTGTAGCAGTCTATTTTACTATTTTAGACATGTAGTGACTTATACTGTTCTATAGGAGCCAGACACCACTCCTCGGACAATATATTCTCTTCAGATATTCAGGATACCAGACGAGTATATTCTATGATCATTTCATATCTTGTTTAGGATTATATTCCTGCTTTAGATTACTTTACTTGATGCTGACACGTTGGTAACACAGATTAGTACTATATGGATCCCTTCATGAGTGTTATCCCCCTCGAGAGCATCAGATACTCATGTCTCGTGTGTTTTACTTACATCATGTATCTCATGCTTCTATTATCATGAATCTTCATGTATCAGCTTGTGATTCCTGTACTCTCATGAATCACAGAGCCTTCACGAATCTATTCATGAATTACTCTTTATGAGCCAAGTAGTATAGTCATGAATCTTAACGTAACTTGACTGGATCCTTGTGTATTGATTGGGATGGGGGAGTAGAACTGAACATGTGAATAATTCCAATGTAGTATAGCCATGAATCGCCTCTTTAGTATAGTCATGAATCACCCTCCAGCTGTTCACATGTTCATCTTGTACTCTGAATCACTAGTCACTGATTAGTTCTCTATATTTATATTATAGATATTTACTTACAGTCTTTCTTTTACATCACATTGTTCTTTCAGTTTTATGTATCTTACTCTCTAGCATGTTTATATTTCCTAACCTGTTATGATTTGTATGAGATATATTGTGCTCGCTCCTGTCCTGACTGGACCTGTTGAAAATATTATAGAGGATGAGGACGAGGCTCTCTGTACTACATATTACGGGACTACCCTAGAGGATTGCTGTGACATGGACCAGCAGCAGGATCCCTTAGCAGTGGATGACACACCACTAGTTTAGATTAGTGATTATCAGTTGTACTTATTTACACTCTCTGGATTACTGTATTTAAGATTTGGGATGTTTTCTGGATTTGTGTTATCTTAGACACTTAGACTTCTATCTGTTTGTATCTCTGTGGATTTCATTTCATATCTATCTATCTATCTATCTTATCGTATTCTACCTTAGATGTGATTGAGACTGTATTATGCTATGTCACCACTATTCGGAGTGTATATAATGTACATGTACCTTATATTGTTAGATGATTGACCTAGGATAGCGTTCTACCGTCGACACTGTGGCGTAGGCTGGACGTACCCACTTCTCGTGCCCTTATTCTAGGGTGTGGGTCATGACACAAGATGACTAAGAATTGTGGCACGAATAGTGTACACGTGTGCTTTGACTAGTGTTTTAGCCATGGTAGGGAAGACCGAGCCATAGGTGTGTTCTAACTAGGAAAACTATGCCAAGTTGCGACTTAACCCCCATCTATAATTTATTTATTTAATTATTAGATTATTGACTTTCTAGGAGACCCGGTTATACCAATTTAGCCCCGACTTGACCCGAACCAAATTCAAATCTAAATAGACATGTAGTACTCTCAAATAACTTCATGTTGATATATATTTTGTATATATATTTTATTAATATTAATATTTTTTTAATTTTGGAAAGTTTCTATTTATAGAAAGTGTCTACGTGTAATCCTAGTGTAATCCTAGTTGGCATTAGTTTTTATTTGACCCAAAGTCCAACCCAATCCTAAGTAGGCATGTTGGGCATTAATAAATATTAATAAATACATATATTTTGTATTTAATTCAGATTTTGGATTGTATTTATATAGTTAGATTTAACTAGTCTCTATTAGGAAAGACCTTTTTAATCCTTAATTCAATCAATTAGCCAACTCACCAAACTACCACCCCAACCAAGTGGGAGCACTCTTGGCCGATCAAAGTAGCCCCTCCCTTGGATATTTGGCCAAGCATCTCATTAGTAATAGGATTCCTACTCCTTTTCATGCATGCAATCCAAAATACCCATATATGTACATCAACTCATACCCAAACCCTAACCCTAACTTAATTTCTTCTTCTTTTTTCCTTCTTGGCTGACCACTCCCTTACTTCCTCCTCATATTTGGTAGCACCTCTCCCCCATAGCCCTCCATATGTTATCTTCTTCATTGTACATCTCTCCACCCTTCACAAAAATTCATCTCCTCCACCATACATCCACCCAACCACTCAAAACTGTCACGCCCCTATCCCGCTAGGGTCGTCCGTCTTGCCTGGATCCCTGCGGGATCAATCGTCCTTGCTAAAGCGTGATGCCGTGCAAGCCTAAGTTACGCTTGCACAAGGCCATGTACCTGCACAAAATAACTAGTCAAGTAAAAACACACGCACGCACCCATTAGTTAAGCAAAACACACGCACACACCCATTTATTGCAGAAAACCAAATATTGGACACAGAGATTTGAAATGAAAATACTTCTTTTATTGATAACTTGATAGGAATACAAGTACAAAGCTTTGCAAACTCATATTGCCTTATATTTTGGCTACATGATTCTCTTTGAAACTCTCTTTTAAAAATAGTCGCAATGCCCATACATCATATCCCTCTATTACATGCTGGAAATAAAAGACACCTTCAGAAGGAAAAGAAACTTGAAACTTGACTGGAATGAAACTGAAACTTCGAGGCGATCCACGAGCTCAACTGGGCTAGACGAGCTTCGGTGCCTCACTTGAAATCCCCCTGTCTCCTTTTGCTTTCTGAAAAGGATGCCCACAACGTGGGTCAGCACACATCATGTACTGGCGAGCGGCTTTTGGCCAAACTCGCAAATCTCTGCACTAAATCAATATGTTGAGCTAATATTTACTAGTGATCTTTCTACTTGTCTAGGTTCTTTTTAACAATTCATACGAGCATGATAGTAGAAATATATCATAAGCAACTTACCAACGCCGACAGTCATCCCTGCACAAAACATGTTAGCACAATTTGCATAACGAGTAATTCATTTTCATTCTTACAGATATTGAAGTTGTCATTCGGATCATGCAGGTGGACTATTCTACATGTTGGTCCATAGGTTATCCCCATGATTAGCCGCTTTGACTCTTTGGTTCAGCTCGTCGCTAAGGACTCAGATTGACTCCCATTTTCATATGGAGGCCCTAATCTCTCCTAGATCGAACGGTTCCAGGTGCCCCCAGATACCACCCGAGAGACAAATGTTTCCTTGTATACAAGTTGTTCGAGACTAAATGCATGCTCTAGCCGTTCTATCAGATGAGACACATTTGGACTTATGCACAGATATACGACACGTTTGATTCGTGCCTTCAGGTTCTTCTCAACACGTACAAGTTCGTCTGTACATGTCTACATTTTCAAGCATACTAGTGACATGCAGATGATCATTCTTATTGAGCAGATCGAGTAGCAACACATATTCTTGCATTTGATTCAATTCAATTATCTTCTCTTATCTTTTGTGGATGTGGTATCGTTGATCATTGGGACAAGACGACAGAGTGGACTAGAGATCATTTTATTAGGCGTACAGATCAATGTTTGTTCGGTTGAAGCAACTCACCGAGATGAATCTTAGTAGAGAGAAGGAGGGACTTCACGCGCCGTTCACGAACAATTCACGCGGCCTACATTGGCACCAACAGTTGATTAGCATACTTTGTCTCTTTCTCTCATGATTCAGAATGAATGCGAAATGCGATGAAAGCGAACAATGAAAACCAATCATCGAAAACCAACACAAAAACGTATTCATCAAAACCAAGCAGCGAGAGAAAACATTCAGCAAAACTCTTGGATTCATTTCAATAGAAGCCAATCCATCAATTGGAAAGGTTCATTGCATTTCATCCGTGATCAATCGATACCGGCAAAGGTTTCACCAAATACTCAGTTCATGACTGAGTCAACAAGCCATAGGTATTACATAGTGGACCGCAAGGAGCGGGGCACTACAAAAACAAACCCTAAAAACTCCATCTTCTCCATCCAACCATCTATAGCCATTGACAAACCTTCCAAACTCATCAAGAGAGGATTAGCAAGCAAAGATAGCAAGAAAGGTTGGAGCTTTGGCAAGGAGAAGTCTTCACAACCTCTCTAGCAAAGACTTTTGGTAAGAAACCCTAATTTTTTCATCTCAAACTCTTACTAAATTTTTGTAAAAAATATGTTATTAAATCTGTAGAAATCATATTTTGATGGCTTTTGCTATGTATAATCATCTATAAAAGTTTCATGATTTATAGTCGTAATATTCATGTTTCGGTAGGATCAAAATTAACCCCGTTGTGAAGGAACTATAAGTTATTAGTGGTTATTTTCAAAAATAAATTTTATGTGCATTTATATATACAAATTAGGATTTTTAAGTATTTTTCCACAAATTTAGCAACTCAAATCTGGTCGAGAAAATTATAGGTCAAAACTAGCTATTTTCGGGTAACCTGCTGACCTAGAATGTTCCAACTTAGTAGCATAACTTAACTCTTGTATTCATGTCTTAATTCTAAGGAAGAATGTAATTTAAATTCTGTATAAAATATATTTTTGGGTATTTTAGCTATTTTGAGTAATTGGCCATGTTTCGGACGAGTATCGGGTAGACTAGCTAACGTAGTAGTCAACTAGTCACATTAATTCTTTATAAATCGTACTTCTGAAATTTCAGATTTAATACTGTATAATATAGTTTTAGATATTATTTTTTAGGAACTTTCTATTATTTCTAAGTGTTTTATTGAAGTGGGGTCATAGCCGATTAATTGGAAGGTCGAAAACCCTAAAACTGTGTTCCGAGGTCTCGTTAGACACGTATGTATGTTATACAATTTAAGTAGTCCTACGAGATATTTAAATATAGTTCAAGTAGTTTAAAACATTAATCTAGTTAATTAAGTTCTATTATAAGTTTCATAAGTAGTTAAATAAATTATTTAGGAGCATTGGATTCCGTAGGCGTGGACGCGGGAGCGAGACTTCATCTTCACATTATGGAACCAGGCAAGTATACATTGTCGAAATTATACAGTATTTACATGTTTGCTTTCCTGTTGTTTTCCTTTCCACATGGTTACATGCTTCTCATATTGTGATTGGTTTGTCATCGACTGCTTTACTTGTTTTCTAGATTTACGTGCACGTATAGGATATTATTTATTTCTTTTGCTTGTCCATTGGTTGTATTCGTATTTATCGTGTCTCGTGATAGAGTTGTCAGTTCTACACCATGTTTTCTTGACTTGACCTGATATTGATCGACTTGGACTTGTCTTGAGTATGACCTGACCTGACTTGACCAATCTCGATTGGGAGTATCTTACATTGTACTACAATTGAGATATCTATAGATTGGGAGTATCTTGCATTATACTACAGTCTATAAGAGTTTACTTGACGCTTGTATTCCTTTAGGAGAGGAGATCGATAATAGAATTGGCTATTCTCGATTGAGAGTATCTTGTATTGTAATACAATCGAAACATTCATTAGATTGGGAGTATCTTGCATTGTACTACAAGCTATAGGTGTTATTCGATTGATTGTTAGCCAAGTCTAGTATTACATTTCCATATGACATGTCGTTCCTTAGATATTCTTCTTGTACTGTTCTTACCCTCCATACATATGTTATTTACTGTTATATTAGTAGGCATATTTTTCTGTATCTTGCTAGTCCCATGAGGACCTGATGATCTCTTCAGGTAGCAGATTTCACGGAGTTAGTTAGCGGATCATGATGGTAGTGATTACATCTGCAGTGATACAGGTACTTGCTTGTAAAATTAGTTTATTATCCTCTAGTACTTTATATTCATTATCATGCCATATTCTGCTTGTTAGCCTAGTTTATAGACTCATGTTATTTCTTTAGAGTCTAATCGGACATATATGCTAGTGGGCTGCAGACCACGACCCATAGTGTTCATTCTTGTTTTATATACTCTTGTGGATTGAGATATAGATTTGTCTTGCCATGATTAGGCCTATTACCATAGTTTAGACGGCTTATACATATTCGAGGCGGGCTGGAGTCAGCTTGATACGTAGCTGACTTGTTCACGCACTTGTATCCCAAAAACTGGCTGCGGGTCGTGACATAGTGCGCTACGACGAGCCACTATTAAGGAGCTAGACATGTACTGGAATCAAGAGTATGTCATGACAGTCCACTATCAAGCAAGCTAGGACAAGACATGTATAAGAGTGCACCACGACGGGTCACTATCAAGTAAATATTGGACATGACATAGACTGTAAAGTCAATAAATCTAGAAGGGCATAGCAATATATAGTGAGTATAAGAGAACATATGAACATAAGCTAGTGTCAAGTGTATATAGGGTGTGCAATCATTCTCTAAGTATACAAGGTTATCTAATCATGTTAAGAATTCATTACAGTTGAAGAAAATATCAAAAACGGACAAAAATAGACATAAACGGGGAAAAACAGACAAAAATAGCCTAACCGAATCATCCGACGGATTACTGCAGATTACTGGCAGATTTTTCGAAATGTCACGACAAGTTTTTAGAGCAAATTCGGATGATCCAGCGGATTTCCGCGAATTATCAAAGGATTATCCGAACCGTCACAGAAAGTTGATTTCTGAAAACTCCAAAACTTGTTTCGTCCACAAAACCTTCGTTTTAAATCGAAATTTGGATTTTCAAAAGTAAAAATTGCATGAAAATTAATTTCCTACAACATGGGAGTATCAATCTTCACAAATTCAAATATATTATAAATCAATACCTCAAAATACTCCAAAAGTAGGTTCTTAGAAAATCGAAACTAGTTCCAATTTCCACCAAACTCAAAATCTATGTATACAAGCTAGGTGAGGGCCTCATATATGCATATGTGACCAAGATCCATGATGGTAACACCAGTATCACTTTTGATACCGACGTTTTCTCCTAAGTCAATATTAGATTTTAACAGAAAAACAAAACATAGATCACATTGAATTGATAGACATATACATAACTAAAATCATGAGGGAAATATATTTAACAAAACAAGTTTTTGAATAAAATGAGCTACCAATACCAAAGAAAACAAAAATGACATTAATTAAGGTTGTTCAGTAATTCAGCAAGATGTACTTACCTAGGTTAAGCTCCAAGCCTAATCTTCCACTCCACCACCAAGAGGAATGCAAAACCACCCTTTAGGCCTCAAGGCCAAGCTTTCCTAAGCTTGAGGAAGAGGAATGAAAGAGAAGATGAATTGAGGAAAGAATGAAAAGAGAGAGGAGAGAGAAAGTGAGAGGGTATATATAGAAGGGGAAATTAATAGTGACCGTCGGATTGTGATCCATGTCACAATCTAGATTAATCCAAGCCTTCCAAAGAAAACCAAGTATCCATTGGATAATATGATGTATCTACACAATTCACGAAAATATCTAGACTCTATTCATCAAAATATCTAAAACACTAGTCACAAAAATATCGGAAACACTATTCATAAAAATATCTGAAATCGAAAATATCTAAAATGTGAAAAATCTGTCTGAACTGTATGCCGTCGGTATACACCGGTATACTGGTGGTATACCGGTCAAGGAGAAAATATATAAGTTGGAAAAATTTTAAAGCGTCCCAAAAACCAAGAAAATATGAAATACAGTCCAAAATATGTATTCGTATATAAATATCAATACTATGAGACGAGTCTCACAACTCTCCCTTCCTTAGAAAAATTTTGTCCTCGAAATTTCCTAAAGCTAGTCGAGCATGATAACTAAAACAAAAAGCTCAAGAAAATACAACTATCTCAATAAAACAAAACATGGCATATAAATAAATGAATACAACAGTAACATAAATAAATGCGTAAGTAATAACACAACCTCAATCAACAAGGGCTGGAGGCATATAGATAAATATGGTTCCTGAGTCAGTTGAGTAGGGACCCATCATCACTGGCCTACGCTGACTCCCAAAATGGATAAGGGTCAGGTCTCAAAGTCAGTCGATACCAACGACTCAGCCTAAGACATAACTCTACCCAGAACGTATCTTCGTAGTCAAGACATGTGGTAAATATCATATATCTCGAGATACGAGGACAGAAGATTGAGACGAGAATCTCGCCAAATATGTGTAACCCAAGGTAAGGCTGAAAGAAGCCCAGGACAATACCTATAACTTGACCGCCCTCGGTCAAAACCTGTTTTAACATACCAAACTCTGTCTGCCCACGCGTCGAAACTGCTGCTCTGACCTGCTGTCTCTGAGCCTGGACCTGCACATACTGCTGAGGCCTCTGCTGCTGGAATGTCCGAGAATGTGCTGGTAAAGGCCTCTGAGCCTGCTGCTGCAGAAACGGTACATGAGCCTTATACTAGTGGACTGCCGGGGTAGCCGGTGAAGCTGGATGTACCGAGAAAGAACTAGCCCTATGTGGACAAGATCCCAACAGTTATATACCTTGGTACTAAACAAATCCCACAAGCTATTGTTGTTTGCATGTTACTGACAACCATTTGATGAATAAGAGAAGTTAAACTAGCAATTTTTTGTTCAAGAGAAGAAACATTTACCTCATTGACATGCCTAGATGGAAGATCTTGCAAAGTGGCAAATTGTTGAGAATTGGTCGCCATGTCCTGTTCAAATTTTTTTTTACTAAAAAAGAAATTATTTTATTACAAGAATGAAATAAAGATCACAAGAAGCAAAAAAATTAACTAAAATTACTCCCCGACAGCGACGCCAAAATTTGGTGTGCTGTCGCAGGCACCCAAAAATAAAACCTTTACTCTTAAAATTATTTATAGAAGTGAGAGTAAGGATCGATCCCACGGAGAGTAATTAGTATAATTTTATGCTTTGTGAACAAGGATTGGGGGGAGAGTTTGGAATATGATAAAAGAAAATTTAAGAAGAGCTAAAAACAATTAAAGTATTAAAATCAATGAAAGGAACATATATTGATCTCAGTCAACATTCACCATTGGAATATTAAAATTGATTATCGATGCAAGCATAAATTAAATTATACTTTGAATATTTATCGTTGGTTCTTATCTCTCTTAGGCTTAGTTAATTAGATACAAGCAACCTTATTAACTTTAATTACTAAATAATTTAAGACAAGCGCTGAAAATTTAATATAGCAATTTCATAGAGAACAAAGAGATCGATAAAGCAAAATAACACAAGCACAATTGTATTTAATTTTGTCAAAAGTTTTTCTCCTAAGGTCTAATAAAACAAAGCCGTTCATTAAATCTTGGGTGCTTCACAAATTAGAAACATCAAACAATTACGGATTTGATATCTAATTTAGCGGTAGATTGAAATAAATAATAAACTAGTAGGCCTCCTAGTAATTAAACAAAACGATCATGAAAGATGGCACAGAAAAACATTCAATACTTAAAGTATAAATCAAACAAATAAATACAATTTAGATCTCACAAGTTTATTGATTCCAAGGCTTCCGTTTCCTTTGATCAACAAGACTTTTAGCCGCACATATTCATAAAAACTTCAAAAGAAAAGTTAGAGAAGTAGAAGAAGAGTTGTGTCTTCTCTCTTTCCTTTTTATGATTTCTATCCCTTTTATATACCCTAAATTAGTTGTCTCAAGCCCACAATATCTCCCCACATATATTCTAAAAGTTACAACTTCTCAAACCGAAAAAACTAAGTCATAGAACAAGTAGAAAAATAGTTATTTTGGTTCCTATTTTTGTTCACATCTTTGACTCAACTTCAAGTCTGATTTCATCCATGATGCAGCCCGAATCCCGAAAATCTCAAAATATATAAGTTATAGGTCGTTGTCTTAGATTTCCAAATCTTTTTGAACCACCTCAATTTCTTTTTAAATGAGAAAGTTAAGCTCATTTTGGTAAAATGTATCAAAACTGTCCAGAATTGCAATTTAGCTCTATTTTGCACATAGTGTCTCCAACTGCATCATAAATCAAAATAGAAGAATAGTGAGTACATTTACTCATGAAATGAGCATAAAATGGTAAACATTAAGGGATAAAAATATAACATTTTATGTTCCTATCAAATACCCTCACACTTAACTTTTGTTCGTCCTCGGACAAAACTCTAATTTATTTATATATTTTTTCCAAAACAAAAATTAAGGTTGTAATGCCATAAATAAAGAATAATCAAGCTCTTCAAAACTCGCAACATATCATGAAAGTATATTATTAGACAACTTCTAATTTCTTAGTAAGTATTTTTACTTGAAGATAGAGTAAACTAAATTGGTAGACCCTCACGGGAATAAACACTCAAATCTCATATATTTGAAGGGTAAGTGTTTCGCTCAAATTTATTCCAAAAGAAATGATCTACCAGAAGCTTGCATATCTTTTCATTCTCCATCACTAGAATCACATGCATAACATAAATCATAAGGAATTTTTATAGGTTGTAGCGAGGCTTAGGATCAAGGTAGGATCATATATTTTGGGAGTGTAGCTCAAACGCCATAAAAACTAGTGGAACAAAAATGATTTAACTCAAGCTCGAATATATAAAATATGTAAAACCAATCACCCCATTTAGCTTCTTCAATTTGACTTTAAAGCATTCAACGTACCCTTTATTGGAATTAGAGGAGGAATTATGAAAATGAATATCAAAAGTAATTTCCCCATCACTTTTTTTTTATTACTTCTTCTTCTTTTTTCTTTTTTCTTTTTCTGTCTTTTTTTTACAATAATGGAAATCAATAAATTGAGAATAAAAATATGTAGCCAAACTTTAAATTCAGATACCCCCATACTTATTTTTTGTACACCCATACATATCATAACGCTCTACGAGTTTTTTGGCCTGGGTAAGAATTATTTTCCATGTTAAAGCTTGTAATGTGGGTTCGCAAAAATAAAAGCAATAAGGCTCAAAGGGGTTCAACCAAAGGAAAACTAATTTCAGGGTAGGCTATTTGGCTTAAGTAGCGTAAAAAATAGCCTTAATCATGTTCATGTATGCATGTGTCGATCTGACCTTGAAGAGAATCAAAGCAAGTTCTAGAGAAACAAATCTATGAAAGAATATCTCTTATGAAAAAAAAGGGATTGATGTGTCAGTCTAAAGGCTCAAAATCTCACCGACTTGTCTACCAAATTTAGTCACTACTATCATTAAGAAAAATAACTAGACTAATTAATTCTGAGTTGAAAAGAGTACTTGTTCAATCATGTTATAAATTTTTTAAACATAGTTAAATCTTGCTCATGACATACACAACCAAAATTATTGAAAACCACAAAAAACTACTCATTTTTTTGAAGAAAAATCACAAAACTAAAATTGCTTAAAATAATTTAAATCCCTCCCCCACACTTAAACATACATTGTCACCAATATAAGTCTAAATGCAAAGAAAAGAAAATAATAAACAAAAATAAAAATGCATGAATAAGAACAAACTCCCCTTGGGTTACCTCCCAAGCAGCTCCTTTGTTTAATATGTCGTTGGCTCGACTCTATGAACACTTGATGCAACTAGGCATGGATTTTATATCTTAAATAGAGGCCTACAAAATAGAGGATAAAGACCTCTTGTCAGAAAGTGATAATGAAATATAAAGAAGGTTACCTGACTGTTGTCTTTTCATAAAATCTTTCAATCCTGCAACAGTTTCATGTAAATTATTACTCAAGACTAACTCCTCATTCTTTTTCTTAAGATGCTCACTAACGGCATTATCAGATCCATCTTTGCCATTAAGTTCAAAAAATTCTTGGGCATTTGGTACTACGTTGTCATTAGGAATGTTCGTGTCTACAACACTATTTTCTTTTCTCTTATTTTGGGGATGTGGTGCTTCTTTTACTAGAATGTCTACCTCTTTATCACTTCTCAAGACGATTGTACTTGCATTTTCTTTTATATTTACTATCGTTTGAGATGGTAGTTTTTCCAAACTTTGTGCGTCCAGCTTATTGATTATTGTAGTCATTTGGCTCATTTGATTGTTCAGACTTTAGATGTTGGCCCTCGTCTTCCGTTGAAATTGCAAGGTGTTAGTGGAAATAGACTTAACAATATCTTCTAAAGACATACCTGAATTAGAAGTTTGGTCCAATTGTTGTTCATGGAGATATGGTTGTTTATACTGTTGGTAACATGGATAATTTTGAGTTACGGATGATTTAATTATGGATTACCATAGCTAAAATTAGCATGCTCTCTCCACCCTAAGTTGTTCACGTTTGAATATGGATTATATTTCATTTGTGATTGTCCAAAAAAATCACATTCCGCATTCACTTGTTCATTTAGCTCATCTTGAAGAGTTGGGCACATATCAGTTGTATGCCCTGGTACTAAACAAATCCCACAAGCTATTGTTGTTTGCATGTTACCTACAACTATTTGATGAAAAAGAGAAGTTAAACTAGCAATTTTTGTTCAAAAGAAGAAACATTTACCTCATTGACATGCCTAAATGGAAGATCTTGCCAAGTGACAAATTGTTGAGAATTGGTCGCCATGTCCTGTGCATAATTTTTTTTTTACTAAAAATAGAATTATTTTATTACAAGAATGACAAAAATTAACTAAAATTATTCTCCGGCAACGGCGCCAAAATTTGGTATGCTGTCACAGGCACCCAAAAATAAAACCTTTACTCTTAAAATTATTTGTAGAAGTGGGAGTAAGGATCGACCCCACAGAAAGTAATTAGTATAATTTTATGCTATGTGAACAAATATTGGGGGGAGAGTTTGGAATATGATAAAAGAAAATTTAAGAAGAGCTAAAAACAATTAAAGTATTAAAATCAATCAAAGGAACAAATATTGGTCTCAGTCAACATTCACCATTGGAATCTTAAAATTGATCATCCATGCAAGCAAAAATTAAATCATACTTTGAATATTTATCGTTGGAAGTATCTTCCTATCTGTCTTAGGCTTAGTTAATTAGATATAAGCAACCTAATTAACTTTAATTACTAAATAATCTAAGACAAGCACTGAAGATTTAATATAACAATTTCTTAGAGAACAAAAGATCGATAAAGCAAAATAACATAAGCACAAGCGGTTGTATTTAATTTTGTCAAAAGTTTTTCTCCTAAGATCTAATAAAACCACAAATTAGAAACATCCAAGGGAAGCCCAACCATCACCCTAACCCTAACCCTAGCCCTTTGTAACAGCCAAGGGCAGCCCCTCTCCCCTATATAACATCTCATCACACCTCCTTGCCTCTTTTGAATAGCCTCCTTAGAACCCAAATTGAGTTCTTCCCCAAATCTCCTTCAATTCTTCATTTCTCCTCCAAATTGAGTCTAGTCTTTTGCATTGGACTCTATTTCTGGTATGGAGACTGTTGGAGCAAGGATTTGGGAGCCTTGGAACATAGCAAATTGGAAGGAAGACCTCATTCTAGGCTTGTGCATTGAGATTTATGCTCAATAGGTAAAACCCTTCAAATTCATTCAAATTCTTATTTTCTTTCCATAGATGCATTCATTTAGGTATACCCTAGCTGTAGACCAAGTTTGGTAGGAATTGGAGTCCATTTGATATGCGTATCGGACACGTATCGGTATCCTATTTAAAGTGTGTGATAAAATGCTTGTATGAAACTTTTTATTGTGTTTTCTGAAATAAATTACATGTTTGGATAGCCCTTGGCATACTGATCATAAAACCCTAACTCTGAGCATGATTTGTATTCGTGTCCGTGTCCAAAATGGACACGAACATGCTGTACGAGGCCTCACGCACGTGTCCTGCTATTATACGTCATTTGCTCACAGCACAGGCCACTCGGGCGTGTGTCACTTGGCATAGACGTGGGGGCAGTGACTGGAATGTCACCCCCCAAGTTTTATGACCTCTCGTGTCGTGTCAAAAACGAATTCGAGGGTGCACTGGGTTTACTCTGTTCTGCACGCAGTAGTTTTCGACCACTAATACGCGTTTCGTGTCGCATCCAGACACGTCGTGGACGCATGGCGAAGTATCGGATGTGTAGCCCTATACCTGGGCTAGGTGCATGTGGACACGAGCACAAGGCTCCACGTGGCACGTGTCGTGTCCATGAGGGCTCGAACGTGCCGCACGAGCTCACTGTTATACATGTTTACTGATACTTTGTAATTTTCCTATTTGGACACTTTGTGTCCATTGTATGGACACGTGGACACCCTCCATATGTGTACACATATGTGGGACACCACTGTACACATTTTGCCTAAAATGTTTTAGGTTTTTCCTATGCTATTTGGTCGGGTTTCTCTTTACTGACACTATGTTGTATGTTGATATTGAAAATGAGTTTTGAATGTTAATACACTTAAATGTGATGTTTAATTCAAAATTGAGATGTAATGTGAAAACTGGGAATTGCTATTGGTTTAGGTTTTGTTTTGATCATGCTCCCTGTTGTGTAGATGTTGAGTTCAATTCGTATCTAAATGTTCAAAACTGAAATGAAATGAATATATACATAACTGAGATGTTTATATATAAATTGAGTTTACATCTTGTATCAAACTGAGCATTTCTTTTCGGTCTGAAACTGAACACTACACACATCATTACCTCTCTTTTTACCTCTCTATATACATATATATGTTATATATACCTATGTCTATATATATGTATTTCCTTATGTTGATTTGATAATTGATGTTGTATATGAAACTGAGCATCCTAACTGTCCTGAAATTGAACACTACACACACATCACTCTTTATCTATATTTCATTACCTCTTTATAACTATACCTCCCTACATCTATATATATGTTGTTGTTGGTTTTGATTTTGGATTTTATATGTTAGTTAACTGTCCCTAGCTAGCAGCATGTACACTATCAAATACTAACACACTCACTTTCCTTCCTTCTCTCTCTCTCTCTCGCTATATATATATATATATATATATATATATATATATATATATATATATATATATAAAAATATATATATATATATAGCTTTTCTATATATGTATATATATATTGAATATGTGAATGCATATATATGTAATAAATATTATATGCTTAAGTTTTGTGATGCCTTGTTTAGTTTTGTGCTATAGGTTAGCAAGTGACTTATAAGCTATGAGTTAGTAGTATTTGTTTACTAGTATACTTGTTTTTGCATAGGCTTTGGCTTGTTTAGACCTAGATTTGACTAACCTAGACTAGTTGACCATTATTGACCAAACCCTAGATAGTTTAACCACAGTTGACCATAGTTGACATAGTTTGTCTTTATAGTTGACCAGAGTTGACCGAGAGTTGACTTTGGCCTAGATTGACCTAGAATCATATAGAATGCATTGTAAACTTTAATATTACCCTCTTGGATACATTGTAACCTGTGTTGCTCTAATTAGGACTCAGTTACTCCGATTTGGACATCTATTCTCATTGGACACTCATGATATCAGGCGAGTACATTCTCTGATCGTTTTATACTTGTTAGGATTTATATTCTTGCTCTAGATCACTCTACTTGATGCTGTCACGATGTTATCACGGATTGGTACTATATGTATCTTTTTATGAGATGTTATCTCCCTCGGGAGCATCGAATACATCATGTCATGTGCTTTTTACGTATATCATGTATTCCTGTGCTTTAACTATTCATGCATGTGCACTCATGTGATTCATGTACTCTCATGATCACTGAGCCCCTAATGTGCAAATTATTCATGTGCACTCATTTATTGAGCCCACATAAAATCATGTGCATAACATAACTTGAATGGATCCTTATGTATTGATTGGGGCATGGGTGAGTAGAATTGGTTATGTAGATCATATCCCCAGTAGATTATTCATGTGAACTCCATAGCTTATTCATGTGCAACCTAACCTATTTCCATAACCATATTGTGCTTTAAATCACTAGTCATTTACAGTTCTTACCTATCATGTATATATTTCCAGTTATCAAATATCTTTCTATTTTTATGTATATCTTTCTTTGCAGTTCATGTATCTTACTCTTTTGTATGCTTTACATTTCCTACCATGATATGAATGTATTATGCTCATTCTTGTCCTGATTGGACCTGTTGAAAATATTACAAAGGACGAGGAGGACTTCTGTACCACTTACTACGGAGCCCACATAGATGATACATGTGAGCTGATTCCACAGAAGGATCCTACAACAGTCGATGACACCATCCTTTAGCTTAGGCTATTTAGCTAGATAGTTATCTTATTTCTTGTTGTCTTATCTTATTTTAATATTTCTGAGATGTATTAGTTTTGGATGTTGTTGTTGTAGTGTCGTATAGACACTAAGACTTATTTCTCTTATGTTTGTACTTCTTTTGGAGACTTCATATCTATCATATCGTGTTGTTTCTACCTTAGATTGTGATTAAGATGTACCTTCTATATTGTCCTCAGTTCGGAGAGTATATCTTGTACAATTATATTTATACTGTGTTAGATGTTATGACCTAGAACGACATTCTACCGTCGACACTGTGGTGTAGGCTGGACGTACCCACTTCTCGTACCCCTATACTGGGTGCGGGTCGTGACACACGTTCATCAAAACTTCAAAAGAAAAGTTGAAGAAGTAGAAGAAGAGTTATGTATTATCTCTTTCCTTCTTATGATTTCTATCCCTTTTATATACCCTAAATTAGTTGTCTCAAGCCCACAATAACTCCTCACATATCCTCTAAAAGTTACAACTTCTCAATCCAAAAAAACTAAGTCATAGAACAAGAAGAAAAATAGTTATTTTGGTTCCAATTTTTGTTCATAGTATCTTTGACTCAACTTCAAGTCTAATTTCATCCATGATGTAGGCTGAATCTTGGAAATCTCAAAATATGAAAGTTGTAGGTCATTGTCTTAGCTTTCCAAATCTTTTAGAATCACCTCAATTTCCTTTCGGATGTGAAAGTTATGCTCATTTTGGTAAAAGTTATCAAAACTGTCCAAAATTGCAATTTTGCTCCATTTTGCACATAGTGTCTCCAACTGCATCCTAAATCAAAATAGAAAAACAGTGAGTACCTTTACTCATGAAATTAGCATAAAATGTAAACATTAAGGGATAAAAATATAACATTTTATGTTTTTGTCAGATATAGACATAAATAAGTAAATGCTGATCGAGACTCGTGCACCACCAATGCACTTATCCTGAAAATAGAAATGACAATAAGCAAAACAACACGGAGCGTAAAGTAAATAATATGTGACATAATGTAAACTGTGGACATGTGAATTAAACGGAAGCATGTGACCATGTGAGATAAACTAAACAATGTAAGAGAAATGCTACATGTGAGTATGTAAGATAACTGGGATATATGAGCATGTTAGATAATTGGAACATGAGAGTATGTGAGAACTATATAGAACGACAAATGATAAGATGACTTAGGAACTATTTCGGAACCCAAGTTATAACCCATAAACCAAACAAGGACTGGGGTTGTAACCCTTCTCCTCAATAGAACGTAGTCGCTAATCATTTACCGGCAAAAGTAATGCATCACTACCAAAATACGTCCATTTAGCGACGGATTATTAGCGACGAAATTATTCCGTCGGTATTAGCGACGGTTTCGTGGTCGCTCAGCGACTGATTACCGACTACAAGCCTTTGCCATTTTTATTTTAATTTTAGGGGGAGGAAAGGTCGCACATCCGTCGCTAGAGTGTCGGTGTTATAGCGACGGATTTTCCGTAGTCGCTACACAGTCGATTATTTGACGGAAATTGTGTAGAAAATTGGCGGGACATATTTTTGACGACTTAGCGACGGATATTCAGTCGGCACTTATCAAAATAGGCGACTGCTGGGCGACGGTTTTTTACCAGTCGTGAGTCCGTCGCTATATAAACGTACCAGACTTTAAATAAAATGGCGGAGGAAACTTTTTGCATTCCCCCCAAATTTACTCTCTCTCTCCTCTCTCTCTCTCTCTCTCTCTCTCTCTCTCTCGTCGGTGTCGGCTTCGGTGATCGGCGTCGGTGTCGTCGTCGGCGTCGGCGTCCTCTCCTCTCTCTCTCCCGAAGGTAACCCTCCCCTCTCTCTCTCTCTCTCTCTCTCGCGGTGTCGTATAGGTGCTGGGCGTCATGCTTGGGGCTGAGCCGTCCGGGGCTTGGCGGCTGGCTTGGGTCGGGGGCTGGGCGGTGGGCTTGGGGCGGGGGCGTCGGGGGCTGGGAGGCGGGCTTACGGTTGGGGCGTCGGGGGCTGGGCGGGGGCGCTGTCGGGGTCTGGGAGGTGGGCTTTGGGTTGGGGCGTCGGGGACTGGGCGGCTGGCTTGGGTCGGGGTCTGGTCGGTGGACTTGGGATGGGGGCGTCGGGGTCTGGGAGGCGGGCTTGGGGTTGGGACGTCGGGGGCTGGACGGCTTGCTTGGGTCGGGGGCTGGGCGGTGGGCTTGGGGCGGGGGCGTCGGGGTCTGGGAGGCGGGCTTGGGGTTGGAGCGTCGGGGGCTGGGCGGCTGGCTTGGGTCGGGGGCTTGGCGGTGGGCTTGGGGTGGCGGCGTCGGAGGCTGGGCGGCTGGCTTGGGGTGGGGGCGTCGGGAGCTGGGCGGCTGGCATGGGTCGGGGGATGGGCGGTGGGCTTGGGGCGGCGGCGTCGGGGGCTGGGCGGCTGGCTTGGGGCAGGTGCGTCGGGGCTATTTGTAACTGACGCACACCCATAAGCACTCTTCATATATATATGCAACCGAACTACTGGACGACGGGCTTGGGGCGGCGGGCTTTGGTCGGGGGCGGCAGGTGGCTTTGCTTCTCAAATTCATCTGAGTTTATATATTGGCTAAATAATGTGTTATCCATATTGGGTGTTCCATTAGTTTGGTGGTGTTTGGATTAGTAAATATGAATATATATGGGGTTTGGATTCATGGTGTATATGTTCACTGTCTCAAGGACAGTGCGAGTTCTATCAGTTGTGTGCTTCTGTATAGATGTATATATCTATACATCTAGCTGTGATATACATATGTGTCTGTGACAATCTCAGTTAGCGACGGACTAGTTACCGATTAGCGATGGATATTTCCAGCTCCATTAATTGCATTAATCTACGGTACGACATGGTGATCAGGACATAGTCCCTGCAGCCATTCGACTGGCGAGGCAGAAACTATATTGCCGTAGATAAAGTTGCCTGTCCTCCGACCCTCATCCTTCGGCAATGATGATACGACAACCTATCACTATATCTTATATAGTAGTAGATGATGTCTTAGTATTACATTAGTGAGTTCATCTTGATTCTGTTACGTACGTCCTTCAGATACTAGATACGATAAGGTTAACCTAAACTACACGATATGTATACAGAATATAGATGATTCACACTAATGTATGCTAGAATGAATCTTGGGTTGTGTTCTGAGCCATCCGTTCTCACACTTAAAACACGTAGGAATTAGTAGTGTGAGAGCGCCGGAGGGGGGGAGGAGAGAGAGAGAGTAAAATGGTACGACATGGTGAAGTAGTACTGTATTTTAGCTCCAGATCCAGCTCCATTTGATCTACGGTACGACATGGTGATCAGGACATAGTACCTGCAGCCATTCGACTGGCGAGGCAGAAACTATGTAGCCGTATATAAAGTTGACTGTCTTTCGACCCTCGTCCCTCGGCAACGATGATACGACAACCTATCACTATATCTTATATAGTAGTAGATGATGTCTTAGTATTACATTATGTGAGTTCATCTTGATTCTGTTACGTTCTTCAGATACTAGATACGATAAGAACATATACTACACCATATATACAGAACATAGATGATTCACACTAATATATGCTTGAGTGAATCTTGGGTTGTCTTCTGAGCCATCCGTTCTCACACTTGGCAAAAAATCAAATTTTTTATACTTTATCGGCTTTCAAAAATGTACTCAAATTATATGATGGTTCCTTTAGTTAGCTTGCTTATGTTACAATTATATTATTTGTGACTATCGATCTTACCAGATGGCACCCATGACCCGAGGAGCGGCACGTCGTTTGATGAAAACAGTGAATGCTAAGGTGGCTCCTCCTACAGTTAAGAAGGAAGTGGCACCGGTTGCTAGTGAGACCAGGAGTTCTATTCATCCAGCACCGGTAGATAGTGAGACCGAGAGGACTCTTCATGCAGTCCTTGCAAGGGACGACAGCTCTCCTCGTGCCAAAAATCTCGCTTTTTCGAGGTGGTTGCGTGAACGTATCACTGAGCGTTTGTGTGAGCAGCGTGGTTCTCATTAGCTATTAGTACTTATTTGTATTGGACTATTTATATTGAGTTATTTTTGTATTAGACTATTTGTATTGGACTACATATATGAACTAGAACTGTGTCAATCTCTGGATTGTATTGGACTACGACATGGTGATCAGGACATAGTCCCTGCAGCCATTCGACTGGCGAGGCAGAAACTATGTATCCGTAGATAAAGTTGACTGTTCTCCGACCCTTATCCCTCGGCAGTGATGATACGACAACCTATCACTAGAGGATACTCTGAGAGATCCATCTGTGTAGGACGTATACTCTGAGATATCACCTTTACAAGAATGATATCAGTAGTGGGATCAAGTGTTAGAGGAGATACTATCAGAGTATACGTCCTACTCAGATGGGTCTCTCACCGTTACTATTTTTTTCTAACAGCAAGGTGGATGTGCTCCGTCAATAGATTCTTTCTTCGAGCCAAAACTTTGCCCCGGAGCTCAAGTGAACATCCTTCATGTAGAGCTCGAGTGAGAGGTTCCTGACAGCATGGTGGCCTCCTTTGTCAAAGTATCCGTGCTCATCCAACATTGGTTGTGGGACGAACACGGATACTTTAATAAAGGAGACCACCATGCTGTCAGGAACCTCTCACTCGAGCTCTACACCAAGGATGTCCACTTGAGCTCCGGGATAAAGTTTTGGCTCGGAGCAAGAATATGTGGACGGAGCACATCCACCATGCTGTCAGGAAAAAATAGTAACGGTGAGAGACCCATCTGAGTAGGACGTATACTTTGATAATATTTCCTCCAACACTCGATCCCACTACTGATATAATTCTTGTAAAGGTAATCTCTCAGAGTATACATCCTACACAGATGGATCTCTCAGAGTATCCTCTCCGGTTGGGTCGTGTTCTGAGCCATCCGTTCTCACAGAGGGTCCTATTTTGGATTCTATATTTTGTATTTTGGTTTCTGTATTTTGTATTTTGGTTTCTGTATTTTGGCTCCAGCTCCATTTGTATTAATCTACGGTACGACATGGTGATCAGGACATAGTCCCTGCAGCCATTCGACTGGCGAGGTAGAAACTATGTAGCCGTAGATACGACAACCTATCAGAATCCTCGACTCTCTTTCGTACCTCTTCTTCACATAAACATCATTGATGCCTTGTACTCGAGGCATTCGACTGGCGAGGCAGAAACTATGTATCCGTAGATAAAGGAGGGAAAAGATAAATCGAATTATAACGACGGATATTAGGTTACTCTTCAGGATAATTGATGTCTATTTTATATTAATTTGGTTTGGTCTATATGATTCTTGGATAATTGGTGTACATTAAATTCGTATGTGCATATTTGGTCTATGTGATTCTTGGATAATTGGTGTGCATTATATATTGGTTTGGTTTATGCATATTTTTATGAACAGGGAAAGTGCTGCAATTTTTTTTTAAAAAAATTCTCAGTTACCGACAGACTAGTGACCGGTTAGCGACGGATATTTCCAGCTCCATTTGCATTAGTCTACGGTACGCCATGGTGATGAGGACAGTCCCTACAGCCATTCGACTGGCGAGGCAGAAACTATGCAAGTAGCCTTAGATAAAGTTGACTGTCCTCCGACCCTCATCCCTCGGCAATGATGATACGACAACCTATCACTATATCTTATATAGTAGTAGATGATGTCTTAGTATTACATTAGTGAGTTCATCTTGATTCTGTTACGTCCTTCAGATACTAGATACGATAAGAACATATACTACACCATATGTACAGAACATAGATGATTCACACTAATGTATGCTCGAATGAATCTTGGCTTGTGTTCTGAGCCATCCGTTCTGATCAAGCATCTTCCTTCTCCTCTCCTCCACCATGGCTCTGAACAAATCTGCTCCTCCCTGTACTTCCCTTCTTATTTGACTCTCTCAGCCACATATGACATCCAGCTCAAGTGTAGAGTCGGGGGAGAAGAAGTGGACAGGAAGAGGAGGGGGAAGTAGCACAGCCGGCGGCATGACCCGGAGGAAGTACAGAGGTTTTCTTCAACAGCCGTAGGAGAACTATAAGGATATATCTTTTCACAACATGTCATCTTGTCAAAGCCCTTCATGTGAATATCATGTTACCGCGGTGTCGGAAGACTAACATGTCATAAGTTTTTAAGCCGTGTGTTTTGATATAATCTTCTCAACTCTTTCCTCCTATGTAGTAATCTTGCATTATTACATAGCAGGAAAGAGTTTTGAGGATTATGTCAAAACACACGGCTTAGAAAATTATGACATGTTAGTCTTCCGACACCGCGGTAACATGATTGTCACATTAAGGGTCTTTGACAAGGTGATATGTTGTGAAAAGATATATCATTATAGTTATCCTACGTCTGTTGAAGAAAACCGTTGTACTTCCTCCGGGTCATGTCGCCGGCTGTGCTGCTTCCCCCTCCTCTTTCTGTCCACTTCTTCTTCCCCGACTCTACACTTGAGCTGGATGTCATATATGGCTGAGAAAGTCAAATAAGAAGAAGGGAAGTAGAGGGAGGAGCAGATTTGTTCTGAGCCATGGTGGAGGAGAGGAGAAGGAAGATGCTTGATCAGAACGGATGGCTCAGAACACAATCCAAGATTCATTCTAGCATACATTAGTATGAATCATCTATGTTCTGTACATATAGTGTAGTATATGTTCTTATCGTATCTAGTATCTGAAGGACGTAACAGAATCAAGATGAACTCACTAATGTATGCTAGATTGAATCTTGGGTTGTGTTCTGAGCCATTCGTTCCGATACTTGGCAATTAAGCCATTCGACTGGCGAGGCAGAAACTATAAGGCTACTTGCATGTTCTTCCAACTTTAAATTTCAAGATTACTATATTAGGTTAAATAAATCACTAACCTCATCACGGTGAGTCTTGGTGTAGCACTCAAATGTGGGGCACCTGTAATCTATGTGAGTTCATCTTGATTCTGTTACATCTTTCAGATACTAGATACGATAAGAACATATACTACACTATATGTACAGAACGTAGATGATTCACACTAATGTATGCTAGAATGAATTTTGGGTTGTGTTCTGAGCCATTCGTTCCTATACTTGGCAATTAAGCATGTGAAATAGAACTGATTATGTTTAGTTTGTCTTACGATACAGATTTTCACATCCAAATTGAAATGGATCATTACTTCGTTGATCGTACATGGGTGTACTATAGCGGATCAACCTCCTGGACCGTAGGTACTTATAAGTATTGACCGTATCGGATTAGTATCGATCTATCGTTTTGGTATAGGCCGTATCGGTTGGTATTGGTCTTAGCGAATAGGTATCGTCCTATCCGATATGTATCGGCCGTATAGCTAGGATTCATATTGTCCTTATCGATTTGGTATCGATCATATACGATAGGTATCGGCCGTGTTGGATTATTATATACCATTTCGGATTAGTTTCGTGGAAGGTTTAGTAACAACTGTACTTGGATTTCTCTCTTCTAGAGCTAGATTACCATTGCAAGAGAGTCATGAGAGCGTAAATGGCCAGTTACAGAACATACATACTTCCTTTTCAATCTCGCTTTTCCTGATGGAAAAGGAGTATGTATGTTACTGTAACTGGCCAATCACGATCAGGTGATTCTCTTCCAATGGTATTCTAGCTCGAGAAGAGAGAAATCTAAGTACAGTTGTTACTAAACCTTCCACGATACTAATCCGAAATAGTCTATACTAATCCAACATGGCCAATACCTATCGGATATGACCGATACCAAATCGATAAGGCCAATATGAATCCTAGCTATTCGGCCGATACATGTACATATCGGATATAGGACGATACCAATTTGTTAAGGCCAATACCAATATGATACGTCCTATACCAAACCGATAGACTGATACTAATCTGATACACTAGATACTAAGTACATCTGGCCTATACCAGCGGATCCACAAATTACTGCACGATAGGCCCAACGACTCCAGTTACATCCGGTTATTGGTGAGTACATGATTACATAGTAATTCTGTTAGTCTTGTGATACAGATTTTTACTCTTTCATGCTACCAACGTCACAACTTTTCCAGTGCTGCTCCCTCTAATGATGATGAACGCAAAAAACCAATGTCACAACTTTTATAACTTGAGTAAATTTCTTTACCCTATATAAAAATTTCTGTTGTCAGAAAGATGGCTCCTAGGACTCGTCGAGGTGGTGCTGCTAGTCGAGGAAGGGGTCGAGGCAAGAAACCCTTGGAGGTCGACACGGAGGAAGTCTCCGTCGTCAAACAAGAGCCGGTGACTGTTAAGGAGAAGGTGTTACTAAAGGTCGAGGTCAAGGAAGAACCGATGACCATCAGGGAAGAGATTGCTCCCAAGCTTGAAGCTAAGGAGGAGCCACCGTCAGAGAGTAGTAGCATCGGGACCGACCCTCCTGTCCCTACAGAAGACCTCAACCAGATTGAGCCTTCGTATGCAAAGTGGCTGATAGAATGGTACATACCTCAACGCAACTATCATCCCTGGCTGTGAGAATTCATCGTCTGACTTGTGGTCTTTGTTGAGGCCAAAGTCGATTTTCCTATGTGTTTTGGAATATTTATGAAAATTTTGGAATATTTGTGCTATGATCGGTCGCCAGGATTGGATATTAGGTTACTGTAACTGGCAAACTCTTTCCTATGTGTTTTGGAATATTTGTGAAAATTTTGGAATATTTGTGCAATGATCGGATTATAACGATGGATATTAGGTTACTCTTCCGGATAATTGATGTCTATTTTATATTAATTTGGTTTGGTCTATATGATTCTTGGATAATTGGTGTGCATTAAATTCGTATGTGCATATTTGGTCTATATGATTCTTGGATAATTGGTGTGCATAATATATTTGGTCTATATGATTGTTGGATAATTGGTGTGCATTATATATTGGTTTAGTTTATGCAAATTTTTGCGAACAGGGAAAGCGCTGTAATTTTTTTTCAAAATATTCTCAGTTAGCGACGGACTGGTGACCGTTTTGCGACGGTCACCACCAGTTTCCGACGACTTTTCGACGGTTATTCCGTCGCTAACTGGATATTTGGAAATGTTCCCAGGTAGCGACGGATGGTCGACGGATTATCAGTCGGCATGGAAAATTGTTCGACGGAATCGTGACGACCTATCCGTCGCCCGTTTTCTTGAAATAACAAGAATTTCCAGAACAAGATCGACGGTTATTCTGTCGCTATTCCGTCGATATATGTCGACGGAATAGCGACGACTCATCCGTCGCCATATTGCTGGAAATGACATGAATTTCCAGAAGCTAATCGACAAATTTTTCGTCAGAAAACCGTCGCTAATCCATCATTTGTTATCGAAGGTGTCGACGGATTAGCGACGGAATGATACGATCTGATACGCTGTTACGACGGGTTACCGACGGAATTTTACGTCGCTATTGTCTACACATTTCAGTACTTAATAGTTGAAATGGACGAAAGTCCGTCGGAAATGCGTCGCTAATGCTTCGTATTGTGACGTCGACAATCCGTCGCTATTCACTCATGTGACGACAACTTAGCGACGGAATGTTATTAGCGACGAGCTGATTGCCGACGGATTTTTTTGGCCAAAATCCGTCGGTTATCGGTCGCTAATAGAAATTACCGTCGGTTTAGCGACGGATGTGGCCGTCGCTAAAACGATAAATTTTGGTAGTGCATAGACAGAAGCTAGACAAAATAAGAAAAGATGGGACTGGACTCCATCTATCAATCACGGCCAAGAAATGAGTACACCTTGATACATTAGCTAACTAGGGTTATCACAATTCTAATTACTAACATATGCAATTTTGATAAATCTGATCCAGTTACCTGTCCTACAGACTACTCGATTGATCCAGGCCAAAAAGAAAACAAGTATAGCAAATACACCGCAGTAAGATACGTGTGTCATAAAGAAGTGCCCCACTCGACGGTGTGCTGGAAGAGTGCTCATTATGACAGATAGCTCCAAATTCCTAGTAGATATATATATATATATATATATATATATATATATATATATATATATATATATATATATATAAGACTAGGAAACAAGGGGTGCAGGTAACCGGAAAAGTCTTACCTCCCAATGATCTAGATAATCAAGTTTGTTGTATAGTTCCTAAAATATTCATTTAGGATTTCGGGTTTGGCATTACGCAGAATCCATCCTAGAAATGAGACGTGCGAGACTAGACAAGACAAGCAAGATTGTGCACTACAATAAGCCACAACAAGACATGACAATATCAAGACAAGAGTGCGCTACGACGAGCTACTATCAAGGAGCTTGACATGTACTGGAATCAAGAGTGCACCATGACAGGCCACTATCAAGCAAGCTAAGAAAAGACATGTACAAGAGTGCACCACGAAGGGTCACTATCAAGTAAATATTGGACATGACATAAACTGTAAGTACAATAAATCTGGAAGGGCATAGCAATACATAGTGAGTATAGGAGAACATATGAACATAAGCTAGTGTCAAGTGTATATAGGGTGTACAATCATCTCTAAGTATACAAGGTCATCTAATCATGTTAAGAATATATTACAGTCGAAGAAAATATCAAAAACGGACAGAAAACGATAAAAACAGACAAAAACAGCCTAACCGGATCATCTAGCGGATTAATACAAATTACCGGTAGATTTTTCGAAGTGTGACAATAAGTTTTTAGAGAAAATTCGGATGATCCGGCGGATTTTTGGAGATTAACGACGGATTATCCGAACCGTCACAGAAAGTTGATTTTTGAAAACTCCAAAACTTGTTTCGGCCATAAAAACTTCTTTTTAAAACAAAATTTGGATTTTTAAATGTCAAAATTGCATGAAAATTAATTCCCGACAACATGAGACTATTAGTTTTCATAAATTCAAAGATTTGATAGATCAATACCTCAAAATACTCCAAATATAGGTTGTTGGAAAAACGAAACGGGTTCTGATTTTCACCACACTCAAAATCTATGTATACAAGCTAGGTGAGGGCCTCATATATGCATATGTGACCAAGATCCATGATGGTAACACCAGTATCACTTTTGATACCAACGTTTTCTATTAAGTCAATATTAGATTTTAACAGAAAATCAAAATCTAGATCAAACCGAAACATGTACATAACTAAAATCATAAGGGAAACATGTTTAACAAAACAAGTTTTGGAATAAAATGATCTACCAATACCAAAGAAAACAAAAATGACAATAATGAAGGTTGTTCAGTAATTCGACAAGATGTACTTGCTTAGGTTAAGCTCCAAGCCTAATCTTCCACTCCACCACCAAGAGGGGTATGAAACCACACTCTAGGCCTCAAGGCCAAGCTTTCCTAAGCTTGAGGAAGAGGAATGAAAGAGAAGAGGAATAGAGGAAAGAATGAAAAGAGAGAGGAGAAAAAGTGAGAGGGTATATATAGAAGGGGGAATCAATCATGACCGTCAGATTGTGTCAAAATCTAGATCAATCCTAGCCATCCAAAGAAAACCAATTATCCATTGGATAATATGATGCATCTACACTAATCACGAAAATATCTAAACACTATTCATCAAAATGTCTAAAACATTATTCACGAAAATATCAAAAATACTATTCATGAAAATATTTTAAATCAAAAATATCTAAAATGTGGAAAATCTGTCCAGATAGTATGTCGTCGGTATACACCGGTATACTAGCGGTATGTCGGTTAAGGAGAAAATCTATAAGTTAATTTTTTTAAAGCATTCCAAAAACCAAGAAAATACAAAATACAGTACAAAATATGTATCCATATATAAATACCGATACTGTGAGACGAGTCTCACACATAGAATCTGGAAAACACCAAAACGTGTCAGATTTTAGATAACTGAAACTCCACGAATTTTCTAGGAAATTAGGTTCAAAATTTATGAAAATAGATTACATATATTTAGAAAACTAACCTCAATACGGTTTTAACGAAGTTGATACAGGCTGGGAGTTATGGCCCTTCGAAGTTGGGAGTTATGATTAGGATTTATGGCCCTTCGAAGTTGATACAGGCTTTGAAAAATGAGGCTGAATTTATGACAAATTTTGGGATATTTTGGACGAAAAAAGAAATTTTTGGAATAAAAATATGAGTGATAATTTTATTTCATAAGTGTTCAATAGGTATACATATATATATAATGACTAGAGATTACCTAATTTAAATATGATTATGATTTAATTCATGTGGAAAGGATTATGATTACCTAATTTGGATATGATTAGGATTAGTTCAAATAAAAAATGGTTTAAATTAATATTAATATGGTTCCACTAGGATTAGATGTACTTAAATGAAGTTATAAGATAACGATTGGTATCGAAGAATTCTATCAGGATTTAAATTAAAAAGAAATCCAGATTAATATAGATACTAATTAAAATCGTAGAAACTCAATAAAAATTCAATTTGACACCAAATAAATCCAAATAAATCCCAATTCCTAAAAAATTATAGAAAATAATTTTGGGGTTCTAGAGGCAAAATAAAATGTTTGGCCCCAAAGATAACCCCGTGTGTCCTCACAGTAAATTTTAGAATTCTTTAAAAATAATAATACTATATATAATAATTATCTAAAAATTACAAAGATTCCAGAAAACTCTAAAATAATAAAAACCATATTTATATTTTAAATAATAAAATTTGAGAAGTAATTATCTTTTTATAAAATAAATAGTGTATTCAAATTATTTAATTTAAATCTAGTTTTGATAACAAAATAATCATGAAATATCTTTTACGATGTTTCGACGAAAATTACTTTTCGACACAATAGTTAAAAAAATTTAAAAAATAAAATTTTTGAAAATTCGGAAAGAGGACTTACAAATCTACCAACCTTAGAAAAATTTTGTCCTCAAAATTTATGGACTACTAAGATAGAAGGACTTGGTGGATCGGTGAATAGATAGAAAAAATTTATGACAAAAAATATTTATCAAGTAGACGAAAAGAAAAAGAAAAAGAAAAATTCTTTAATAAGAATATTGATCAACTAGTGTGAAAATAGAATAAATAAATAGATATGGCTTGGTTTTGAAATCTTGGGCTATGGTCTTGAATCCTAAAAGGTTCTAAAATTCAATAGAAGACTATAAATAGAATATGACGAAGACAAACAAATTTTAGGATAATACGATCAGCGGATAAAGAAATTTTGCATATAAGACACCTAACTTATTATCCCTTATAAATTCATATCCTCAAAATGTTTCCAAAAAAATTCTTTATATCCATCATATAAATTTAAATCACTAACTCAATTTAATATTGAGATTTAGCCATTCATCAATTTCATATTGTCAAATTCTCGATTCTTTATCCCATTTTGATAATTATCCACAAAATTCAAACTTCACAAAATTTTGAATTCCCAAAAAATTCAGTCTTTTCATAATCCCCTTAAAACTTAAATTCCATAAATTTTCAAATCATACCACGATTTTATTTATCATTGTTAACTCAAAAGTTTTTTCCTTTAAAATCTAATATTCGACCTTAGGAATAAATTCATCGATCATATAGAAATTTAAACCTCAAACACCAAAAGCTAAAACTTCATCTTCAACAGTAACCAAAATACTTAATTTATTAATCGAGGATTCTACCCACGTTTGATTAGAGTCATTTATGAAATCACAATATTATCATAAAAATATTTCAACTTCATCAAATAGAGTATCTCAAAATTTGACACATATCACTATCATAATCATGTAGCCTATCTAACAACCTTAACTACCCAAGCGATCAATTTGACTAAATCTATGGGTTGCCCATGGTGTACCTAGTCCTAGGCCTTGTCATCAAATCAACTTAATTGTTAATAAGCATCTCCTAGTCGCAGGCTCGCAGTAGTACGACTAATATAGGTACTTCCACGAGTTCACATGATTTGTAAAAACTGACCTGCTTGGGGCACAAAAAAACTTGTCACGACCCGCACCCTCTTTTCGGGATGTGAGTGCGTGTCCAAGTCCAGCCTACGCTGCACGATATCGACGGTAGAATGCTGTCTAGCCCGCAATAAATAAGTGCTTATAAAATATTATCTTTATTTGGTCATTCACAATAACTAAATCATTTACAATGTTCAAGATTATATTTGAATAAAATACAATGCCTCACAAAATCTAATACAATAATTTTAAACTTGATGATCAAATCTATCTAACTAGTCTTTTAGAGTCGACCTCGGCATATACCCATATATTTTCCAATGATCTAATGCATAGCGACTAATCTAAAAAATGATTTTTAGTCAGGAATTGAACAAGTACATATATGACAAAATATTCAAGACATAATCCAAACTATAAAACAGAAATAACATATGATATACATGGTGGCATGGTATAATAAATTTAGAGAAAACAGATAATGAAGACAATCATGGCAAACAACTAGAAAGAAATATGTGAACACGACTATCATGACATGTCATGTAGAATGGAATATGTAATGCGACAATCAAGATATCTATCTAAGTGTTTTGAAATACTACTTTCAACATGTAAACGACTAGGGATAAATATGGCAACCCGCACTTGAAGTGTACGAGCGATATTATTCCAGAATAGAACTGAGGGAGTGGTTTCTAATTTGGGAATGTTCACATGTCGACTAATGTATTTTTCCATCCGACTCATGGATTAACGTCACGACATGCTTGAAGACTAGCCAGAAGAATATAAGTGATGCATGTAAAAGAGTCCTGATAAGCCAGTCTAGTAAGAACAATGTAAACAATTAAATCCATAAAATACTTCTTTGTACAACCCTCGTGTAACAAATAATGAGTCATATAATGCATATCTAAAACATGTATCATAGAAACTGTTAGGAATTGAAAGTAACCAGTATAATGTACTTGCTTTGAATTAGGTTGCAGTCGACTTACGAAAAATATGATCTTGTTGGCACAGAATAATCACAGATGTCAAAAGTATGCAAGATGATCTCAGCTTATGGGACAAAATTCTAAAATAAAAACAAAAAATAAAATATTCTAGAAAATTACTGAGAAAGATATATAATGTGTATTTTTTCGTCAGCTTTCCAAAACTTCAAACGCTTCATGATTCTGATTCCTGGTTCTCCCAGAATCTCGAAAACACCAAAACGTGTCAAATTTGGACAACATATTACATATTTAGAAAACTAACCTCAATACGGTTCTAACAAAAAAAAATGGAAGTGAATCGGAGTCCGGAGTTGGGAGTTATGGCCCTTCGAAGTTGATACAGCCTTTGAAAGAGGTGGCTGAATTTATGACAAATTTTGGGCTATTTTGGATGACAAAGAGAAATTTTGGGGAAAGAAAATATGTGAGATAATTTTATTTCGTAAGTGTTAAATTTGTATATATAATGAGTAGAGATTACCTAATTTAAATATAATTATGATTTAATTAATATGGATAGAATTACGATTACCTGATTTGGATATGATTAGGATTAGTTCAAATAAGAAATGGTTTAAATTATTATAAATATGGTTCTACTAGGATTAGATGTACTTAAATGAAGTTATAAGATAATAATTGGTTTGGAAGAATTCTATCAGGATTTGAATTAAAAGAAATCCATATTGGTATAAGTACTAATTTAAATCGTAGAAACTTAATAAAAATTAAATTTAACACCAAATAAATCCAAATAAATCCCAAAAATTCCTAAAAAAATCCTAAAAGATTATAGAAAATAATTTTAGAGTTAGAGTCAAAATAAAATATTTGGCCTCAAAGATAACCCCATGTGTCCTCACAGTAAATCTTAGAAGTCTTTAAAAATAATAATACTATATATTAAAATTATCTAAAATTACAAAAATTCTAGAAAACTTTGAAATAATAAAATAATATATTTATATTTTAAATAATAAAATTTGAGAACAAAGTATCTTTCTATAAAACTAAATAGTATATTCAAATTATTTAATTTAAACTAGTTTTGATAACAAAAATATCACAAAATATCCTTTACGAAGTTTCAACGAAAATTACATTTAAAAACAATAATTAAAAATATTAATTTTTTGAAAATTTGGGAAGTGGAGTTACACGCGATGAACCATCCTTCTTCTTCATAAGAAGGCCGGAGCTCCCCAAGGCGAGCCACTAGAATGAATGAATCCCATGGTTCTAAGCTCCTCAATGGACTGATACATCACCAACAACTCTAAAGAAGACATCCTGTAGACTCTCGTTGATACTGGTTCCGCTCTTGGAATCAAATCAATATAATACTCAATCTCCCGAATTGGAGACATACGTGGAAGCTCCTCGAAAATACATCAAAAAACTCACAAATTACACTGCAAAACTGTACCTCCTCAGCCACTTTCATCCGCATGACAATCGGTGAAGACTCCACCTCGTCTCTAGGGAATGATAATTCCTTCTCATCACCCATAGGGAACTCTACCAGCCTCGCGGGAAACTCTTTTTCGCACACTATGACTCTACACGAGGCATAAACTCGGTATTCTCCTACTAGACCATTACCCGTTAGTATATTCAACCTTACAGGTAAAGATTCTTGTTCCAAACAAACTTGTGACACAAATCGTGCCGATATAAACGAATGTGAGGCACCAGAATCAAATAAAGATGAAGCTGCATGAGAGTGAACGAGAATGGTACCTGTGACCACCTCCCTTGCTGCTAGTGCCAACTCGATAAAAAGCATAAAAGCCTGACCCTGAACTTTGGGCGCTGGACCTATCTACTGCTGGCCTCTCTTCCTCTAAACTTGAGCCTGAGCATACCGCTGAGGTCGCTGCTGCTGGAATTGCTGGGACAGCGTCGGTAATGGCCTATGAGCCTGCTACTGATGAACTGGCACCCTGAACTGCTAAACTGCTGGCTGGAAGGATGATGATCCAGTTGAACTCCTTCCAGGACCAGTTCCTACCATGTGGTCTTATGCTCCACATACCAGACACAAGCCCTGTGCCTATGACACTCTTACAACACATGTCCTGCCTTCCCACAATGGAAACAACCCACTATAGAAGACTTCCTTTGCTGTTGAGGGTACGACTAAGACGACTGCTTAAAGGAAGCCGTCGGAGCCGGTCCTCTCGGAGATCCAATCGTCAAGGCTCGAACTGCTGAAGCCGGTGCTGACGACTGAGAAGAAGATCCTCTCTAAATGTAAGGCCTGTTCTAGCCTCTGACTCTATCAACGATCCACTACGAGGTATACTTATGCCTCATTGCCGCCCTCAACCCTCCATCAAAAGTCTGGAACTCATGCTGCTCGACTGCTAGTATGGTCTCCAGATAAAGTCCCTGCTGGAACCTCCTCGTCCGGTCTAACTCGGTCGCTACTAAGGATGTCACGACCTACACCCACTTTTTGGGTGCGAGCTCGTGAACAAGCCAGCTACGTATCGAGCGTACTCCATCCCAACCCAAATACGTAAACGATGTCTGGACTTTGTAAGTGGTCTAATCATGGCAAGGCATCACTATATATCAATCCACGATAAGAATATGAAACATAAATGAACAATTATGGGTCATAGTCTGCAGCCTATTAGCATATTGTCCGATTAGACTCCAAGAATAATATGTGTATATAAAGTAAGTCAACAAACAGAATATATCATGATAAGGAATGAAAGCACGAATGGAAAATAAGCATAAAATCAATATACCTGGATCCTACAATGTAAATAACTATCATCCCGATCAGCTAACTAACTTCGTGCAATCAACTACCTGAAGAGATCATCAGGTCCTCAGGGGACTAGCAAGAAACATAAAACATGCCTATCTAACAGTTTATCATGCGTAAAGAAATAACCAGAAACAAGACAGAAACTGACAAGTAATATGAACATAAACACGAGAATAAGTACTCATAAATAAACTGCTAGCAAGAAAACATGAACTATCTACGTGTGTTGAAATATCCTTTTCGATATGTGAACGGCTAAAAGGTAAATACGGCACCTTGCACGTGTCGTGTGCATCTGCTATCAGTCAAGATCAGACATTTTGGGGATGGAATGGGTAGTTCACACGTCTACTAAGATATTTCTCCGTCCAACTAGTACTCATGGAATAAGGCCACAAGCATGGTAAATCACATGAATGACAGTCAAGAAGTATAAACAAAATCTATGATACTAATCTCCGTGTGACAAGCGTGTCAACAAGTAGAAGAGACATGTCAACCAAATCAACTCTAGAAAACTAAATGATAACATATAACTAGAGGAGAAATAATATAAGCATGAAATAAACTAAAGAGGGAGGCAAGGTATACGTGCCTGGTGGTAGCAAGAAGAACCAACATTATACTGTCAACTAGTAAGTCATAAAGTCCAAACCTTACAAATGTCTCCGAAAGCTGAAATAGATGTTACCAACGTTCTCAGAATAGTCAAATTACCTAAGATTGCATGTCCATAAGTCTAATTCTGGACACAGAGGCAAAATGATCATTTTGGGCTACAACGATGTCCACTGTTGGACCCGCTTTGCACCGAAAAGTGTGCCAGATTCAGTCTCTAAAGTCGTAAAACTATATGTCTATATATTTGTTTTGATGATACGAACCCAACTGTATGTCCTATTTTGGATTCCGGTGGGCCGTGCACAAAATTGTCCGTTGAGTCGGATCGTGGGGCCTGCAAAACGGCAATCCGATCAACTGTCTCAGAATCGAATCAAACTTGGCATACATGACCAGAAAAATAATACGGTCCTGTTGGCACAAGTTTTGTCTCGATCAGACGAATGTGTACAAAGTAATTAAAAAATTTGCAAAAAAGGCCGATGTAGTGAATTTCGACGGATAAACATCAAATTCGTCGCGCACACGCGACCAATTTGAATTCCATAAAAGCCCACACATCTGCGAAGTCGATACGCACCTTTCGATGCTTTTGATTTGCAACCACGTCGCCCGGTTTGGCGGGACACACGTCGTATCGGAGAGTTTTTGAGATTTTATAGTTTTAAAGACTGTTTTTTTTCCAAACTTTGAAAATAATTTAACAGCAATATAACTAATAAAAAATAAATCCAAAAGTGGGGTTGCCATCTCGTATATATTGTCTCTACATCTATTCAGATAGATTTTCGAAACTGTCGGTGGACCGGCAAAGAATCGCCTTCCAAAACTGACGTTGGGACTGGGTTTTACTCTGTTTACAAACAGGTTTTTCATCGACTTTTAGAACGATCGAAGGCATCTATGTATAATGTAAAAGAACAGGGTTGAAGGGGGTCATGTCGGGATCGTACCTGAAGAATTGGTTCGTAGAACGATCGAGAGATCGTTGAGAACGGTCGATGTGAAGTCGGCCTTCCTGCAGACTGTTGCTGTTGTCGCTGTTACGGCCACACGCGAGTCTGGCGACTATAGCTGACCTCCAACGTTTGGGCGACCGTGCGGTAGCGTGCATGGCCGCACAGGGTCGAGGTGCTGGATTGGTTTACGGTTTCGGTTTCACGATCCCTTTCTCTCTCTCTCTCTCGTATATGAAGGTTTAGAGAGTTCGAAACAAGGGGGGTCGGCTCTGCTTTATTCAGCTAGGCTTGGGCCGCTGCTGTAGCTGGGCTGGGTTCCCTTACCTTTCTTTTTTTCTTATTTCCATTTCCTTTTGCTTTATTTCTATTATACATGTATATATATATACACACACACACACCTATATATATATATATATATATATATATAATATATATATATATATATATATATATATATATATATATTTATTTGATCAAAACACTCTCCATTTTATTCATAAAGAAGAAGAGCCTAAGCTATACAAGTATACCAGAAGGCGCAAAATGTCGAAGCCTATACATGTATACTAACAAAAGGAGGGGAGGAGGAGAGCCGATGGCGATTAGCCCCTGGTGAGAAGGGAGTCCCAGAAGGTCGTCTGGCCGTGATTGCAGTGCGGTCGCCGCTTGCTGTACTGCCTGATGGTTTCCTTAATCAGTTGGTCGGTATCGAACTGGTGGCCTTCATATCTCGCCTTGTTGCGGTTCTTCCAAATCACCCACGTTGCAGCTGCTGCAACTCCGATGGTCATGGGACTGGGAGCTCCATGTCGTGATAAGGTCTTCATATCCCCCGCCACCAGTATCCATCCTGCAGCATTGGAAGAGGGTTCTCCAAATCGTGGCTGGGAGATTACCCTGACAAAACATGTGATCCACTATTTCTGATGAGCATTCAGTACAGCATGAGCATGCGGACGCAAGGCTGAAGCCGATAGAACAGAGGGTGTCATCGGTAGGAAGGATCTTACGAAGGGTTCTCCAAATAATGAAGGACCACTTCTTAGGGATGCATGTCTGCCAGAAGGGAGCGATGCTCGGGATGGGCGTCCCCATGCCTCGGATAACCTTTCTAGCCGATCTGATCGAAAAGCAGCCTAACGCTGCCTCCTGCCATCGGAGCTCATCGACGTCTGTCCCGATCGCCAATCCTTCACGACGGATTAGGTCAACCGCAGCGGGACCAGCCCAATCTCTCACTTTATTCCATTTCCAGACCTTCCCAATAGGGTCCCACATGTCCTTGACCTTGTAGAACCTGTGGGCTTCAGAGTGGATAGGAAGTAAGGTATCTCCAACCCATTATTCCATAAAAGCCTGAGATTCTTCGTCGTCCACCCTGAGACGCGTCACATGTTCGGCATGAGCGCGGCCGTTGAGCATACAGTGCCATGCCGTGGAAGATCTGCTGTTGGATATAGCCATAGATGGGTGGATGTTCTTAAAGTATCTGGCCTTCATGAATCTGATCCATAAGTTATGAGTGGTGCGCAGCTTCCACCACAGCTTCATCGAAAATGCTATAACAATATGGGATAGTTTGGTGAATCCCAGCCCTTTCTCCTCGGTCGGCCTGGCCATGGAGTCCCAACTAGCCTAATGATGTTTGTCGTTGTCGTCGTTGTGCCCCCAGAAGAAGTTGCTGAATGTGCTCTCGATAGAGATAAGGACAATCTTGGGGGAGTGCAAGCCGCAAGAGTGTAAATAGGGATTGATTTGAGAACGTGGTTGATAAGGATTATCTTGCCTCCCGACGATAGCGTCGCGTTGTGCCATCCTTCGACCTTTTTTCTGATGCGGCTGATCAGATCCTCGAAAATGGCAGCGTTAGATTTGCCGTACACAAGGGGGCAACCCAGGTATTGGAATGAAGGGTGCTTAATTGGGAAGGAGGTGGTATTAGAAAGGATGCCGGCCTGTTCTCTCGTGATCTTGTGGTTGGTGTAGATGACACTTTTATCCGGATTGATCTTCTGGCCCGAACATGTAGCATATTTCTGGAGGGTGTTGTGGACTACCTCCACCGATCCGACGTCTCCGGATGAAAAATGAGGATGTCGTCAGCAAAGACGAGGTGAGTAATGATAGGACATCTGCTGGCGGTATGATAGTTATAGAAGTTGGTGGTGCGAACCATTCTGTTAAGGTTCCTGCTCAGGGCGTCCGCCGTGATGATAAAGATGGTGGACGACAGTGGGTCCCCCTGCCTAACCCCGCGGGTCGATTTGAAGTAGCCATCGGCCTGACCATTGATGACCATAGAAAACTAAGAGTTGCTGATCGACCTCCAAACGATGTTGATCCAGGTTTCTGAAAATCCAAAGGCTCTGAATACCCAGATCATGAATTGCCAGTCCAGCCTGTCGTACGATTTCTCCATGTCTAATTTGATAGCTATGTTGCCCCCTTTGGCAGAAAACTTCATACAGGTGATTAATTCTTGAGCTAGCATGATATTATCTTGGATATTCCTGTCTCGGACAAAGCTACTCTGCTCTTCAGAGATGATCTTAGGAAAAAGATCGGACATACGGCCTACGACGATCTTGGAAATGATTTTGTTAATGAAGTTACAAAGGCTGATAGGACGTAAGTCGTAAAAGGATTCGGGGTTATCTTTTTTTGGTATGAGGATCAGATTGGTACTCGAGATGGCTCTGGGATATGTCGTGCCTTGGAAGAAGGCGATCACAGCCTCATAGATATTTACCTTAATGATGTTCCAGCAGGAACGAAAGAAACCTCCCGAGAACCCGTCCGGTCCTGGGGTACTGTGTTCTTCAAGAGCCCATACTGCATCTTTTACCTCCATCTCGGATGGTGGTTCCTCAAGCCGAATGTTATCGCCATCGTTGATGAGGTGCAGAATTTCCTCCAGGAAGGAAGGGTCCCTGATGACTGTCTCTTTGGAGAACAGTTTGGAGTAGTACTCAGCGGCTGCTTCTTAGATACCTTTTTTGGTCTTTAATGATGTTACCGTTACTGCCTGCGATTTGATGGAGTGTGAGCTTCTGCCTGCGACCATTGACGCATGCATGAAAGAAACTCGAGTTTTTGTCTCCCTCGTTGTCCCATTTAAGCCTAGCTTTCTGCTTCCAAAAATCAGTCTCCACTTTCAGACAAAATTTAAGGATGGCTTTAGTGAGGTTGAGGGCAGTCCTGGCCTCGGGAGATCTATCATTCGTGTATCTGATCTCCGCACGATTAACGTCATCCTCAGCCTCGCGGATAGCTTAAAACATGTCCCCGTAGGCCTGCTTTCTCCAAAATGCCAGGGGTTTCCTCGCGACCTTTAGCTTAATGGCCACCATGGTGAGGGGCTCGGCGTTGCCTACGCTATTCCATGCTTCCTTAACGACCCTCAAGAATTGTGGGTGGTCGCTCCAGAATTCAAGGAAACGGAAGCACTTATTGTTCGAGTCTGAGTTGTTGGAGATGGTCACTAACAGAGGGGCGTTATCGGACTCCGGAGCATTGAGGTGGGCAAGCTTAGAGGTGGTCCCTATGTTGTGCCAATGGACGTTCGTAAGGGACCTGTCCAGGCGGGAATATTGGCAGCGTTCCCCCTCCTACATGTTACACCAGGTGAAGGCGCTACCGAAGAACGGAAGGGGGGCCAAATTAGAATTAAGGATAAAATTATTGAAATCATGCATGGATGGGAGGGGGTGGCCGGCCCCCGGTCTTCTCCTTCCTGCACGTGACGGCATTAAAGTCCCCAATGCAGAGCCAAGGGTGGTTGATATGGTGGAGGTGGATGTCCAGGAGGTTGTTCCAAAGGAGTTTGCGCTTAATGATGTCACAGCTGCCGTGGACCGCGGACATGATAGCCCGCTTGGGTAATAGTGGGTATTCCATCTAGCAGGAGAGGGCCTGCTTGGAGTCACTAATGACACCAATTTTAATATCCTTCGAACAGAGAATCCAGATGTTGTGTCTGCCAGCGATGGCTACAGAAAATCCTAGCTGCAGCTGGATGGATTTGAGCCTATTATAAGGAATTTTGGGTTCCAGGATGATCAAGACGTCAATCTTGTGGGTTTTCTTGAGACCGATGATTCTTCTCTTTATAGGATTGTTCGCCAGGCCACGGATATTCCAGGAGAGGATGTTCGGCATTAATAGAGTTTTTGGGGGGGTTTGTCGGCCCGTTTGGCTGCGGACCTGGTTCGAATGACCGGTGGTTCTTCGGGTCTTTTCTGACAAGTTTTCCCTATGGCAGTCGTAGCCTCCCCCGCATCCGAGGTGGAAGAGCTTGGGGTAGAGCCGTCGGTGAGGTTAATGAGGATGTCGTCGTACTGATCGAGCGGTTCTTCCGCTGAATCTGATACAGTTTCCTCGGTGGGGATGGGAACCGCGTCGTCAAGATTTCCCAACAGGTTTCCTTCTGATCGTAGGGGGAAACAGGCTTCGATAACCTGTAATCCTCTCTGGGCCTTGATCTGGTCTGAGGATGGCAAGGGCTTCAATGACGTCGAGTTCTTGGGAGGTTTGATTCTCGGGAAGGTCCTTCTCCTCTTCTTCTAGCTTGTGGGTACTGCTGTCCTGTGGGTTAGGAGATTCTCCGGAGGATGCGGTCTCTCGATTAGGCTCTGTCATTTTTTCTTTGAGGACGTTGAACTGGTTGGAAAGGTTCAGGGTTGGAGGGTTGTATGGGACAACTGCTCTAGCCGATGGGGAAGTTTTCCTCGTATCTGCCGAGGAGCCTTGTTCTGTGCCGCTTTTGCTGGGTTAGAATCTGATATGAGAATTCGGTGGCGGGAGTAGGGTGGACCTTGGGTGCGAGTGGATTAACCTTTTTTGGGGTGGGTTACATGCCTAGGAGTTTTCCTCTTAAGCTCGGGGTGTAGCCTAAAACAGTGCTTAGCTTGGTTCCCGCATAGGTGGCAGTGGGAGCAGAAGATAATGTGGTTGTCGTAGATGATTTGCTGGGTGTGGGATCGGTTGCCCAGTTCAATGAGGAACTGGTTGGGAGGTTCATTAGCGAGGTCAAGCTCCACGCAGATCTTTGCATAGTGGGCTTTGGTTGGATTACTTGTTTCCGGGGCTGTGGCCACATACATCCTAAAGGAATTGGCTATACACTTTAGGGCTGCCGGAACGAAGCATATGAGGGGTAGATTGGGGAGGGTCACCCATGCGGCAACCGTCGCTGAATCTTCCTTGGTGCTAAAGCTCACAGACCATTTAATAATCTTCATCTGTTGGGCGTCCACACTGCTGGTGCCTTTAGACCACACCATTCTGTAGTATGTATATGAAGAGATGTGACGCAGGATATGCCTGGGATCTAAAGGAGCCACTCTGTAGACAGTTGACAGACGCCAGTCGGCAATCAAAGGAGAAAGGGAAGGAGGTGGCCAAGGATTCTAGTTGTTGGTTAGAGAAAGGGACAGTGGGCAGAGGGTCCGTCAATGGGTAGACGACTTCGCTGAGGAGAACGTCTGGGAGTAGGATGCCCTGCTTCGCCGCCCTGTCTGGCCGAAGCATGTCAGCGAAGGTAGGCGTCGGGGCTGGGGCAGCGTCGGGTGGGGGCTGCTGCACAAAGGGAAGGCGGGTAGATGGAAGGAAAGCCCTGGGGCCTAGCTCCCAACCGGGGTTGAGAGCGAAAAGATCTGTCGGAACGGAGGAGCCAGAAGGGGGAGGGAGCTGACACCGCGGAGACGGCACAGGCCTTGTCGCCAGAACGAAGAGCGCACACGGCAGGGCCACACGCGGACCCTGAAGAATATCGGTCTGAAGCCGCCAATGATGGGTCCACCATGGGCAAAGGTGCAGCTCCGCAATAGCCCGACGAAGCTGGGAGAGAATAAGCGCCCACTGCAGGGGGACTGGTGGAACGTATGCGCCCGAAGAGGAGGAAGCATTGACGCTGTTGGGAGAAACCAGAGCGCCCAAGGAGGGGGAGACACATGCGCCCAAGGGACCGAGGAAGCTCAAGGAGCACGGGACGCATTCGCCCACCGGGGAGGGGGCGTATGCACCCGAGAACACAGCGCCCGCCGAGGGGAAACCAAATGCGCCTAAGGCGCAGGGGGTAGAGTATACTCCTGAGAATACAGCACCCTCCGGGGGGATGCCATATGCACCTAAGGCTCTGGGGGAGGAGTATGCCCCCGCAAGCAGGGAACCATATGCGCCGGAACTCGGCAGACCATATGCGCCTAACGCTGGATGGAGGCATGCGCCTCCTTTCGGAGGGCCGCATGACGGGTCAACTCCATGTGGCTCAAGCGTGCCGAAAGGAGGCCAGGCGAGAATTTCCAAATTCGAAAATGAATAACGGGGAATTCTCGCCAAAATAGGCCTAGAGGGAAACTGAAGGGCGGGTGAGGGGTCCACTATGGCTCAGCCTTCCCTGGCATTGGTAATACACTAGTCAAGGCACGCCACTGCACTATCCGTGCCACAATTTCTAGTCACCTTGTACTCTAATTCCTAACCATAACTAAAGTTATCTGCCGTAATAATTAAATAATTAATTATTTATAAAAAATCTAAAAATCATCATTTAAATCAAATAAAAAAATTTCAAAATTTTCGGGAAGAGGAGTTACAAATCTACCCACCTTAAAATTAATTTCATCCTTAAAATTCTAATTCATAACTATTCCTTAAAATTTAAACAGAAAGTCTACCTTAACCTTAATCTTCTTAAATTTTAATTCCTCAAAAATTGTTTATATCCTTCTCCTAGCCATTTTATGACTACGAAATCTCGAGGACTTCTGCCCACCTTTGGTCACACTACTCCCTCAAAGGTATGTCACTAAAATTTTATAACCTTCCATCTAGTTGCTAGAATCATTACCCATAGATATCTAAGTCATATGGCATCTATAATCCTCCCATATCTATCAAACAACCACAAATTAAATAATCAAGCAATATTATACTATAATTTAAGAATTTCTAATAAATTCTAGACAACATGATCGTTCGCAACCCGAAATAGGAGAGACAAAAATCAATGGTTCGGAAGGCAAGGAAAAATAATCGAGAGCGAATACGAAGTTTCCAGGATGTTAGAGAAATTTCTGAAAGAATTTTCAAAGCAGTGTGGATTGAGATTCCTAAGGGTTTAGTCAAATTCGAAGGCTCGTATCAGTACAGTTACATAATCGATACGATATGCCCTGACCTGCATGGGCCACCAAACAAACTTGTTACGACCCGCATCATGAATAAGCCAGCTACGTATTGAGTGGACTCCAGCCCAGCCCAAATACGTAAACGCTGTCTGGACTATGTAATTGGTCTAATCGTGGCAAGGAATCACTATATCTCAATCCACGATAAGAATATGAAACATAAATAAACAATTATGGGTCATGGTCTGCAGCTCATTAGCATATTGTCCGATTAGACTCCAAGAATAATATGAGTCTATAAAGTAAGCCAACAAACAGAATATATCATGATAAGGAATGAAAGCACGAATAGAAAATAAGTGTAATATCACTATACCTGGATCCTGCAATGTAAATAACTATCATCCCGATCAGCTAACTAACTTCGTACAATCAACTACCTGAAGAGATCATCAGGTCCTCAGGGGACTAGCAAGATACATAAAACATTCCTATCTAACAGTTTATCACACGTAAAGAAATAACTAGGAACGAGATAGAATCTGACAAGTACTATAAACACGAATACGAGAACAAGTACTCATAAATAATCTGCTAGCAAAAAAACATGAACTATCTACGTGTGTTGAAATATCCTTTTCGATATGTGAACGGCTAAGGGGTAAATACGGCACCCTGCACGTGTCGTGTGCAGCTGCTATCAGTCAAGAGCATACATTTTAGGGATGGAATGGGTAGTTCACACGTCTACTAAGATATTTCTCCGCCCAACTAGTACTCATGGAATAAGGTCACAAGCATGGTAAATCACATGAATAACAGTCAAGAAGTATAAACAAAATCCATGATACTAATCTCCGTGTGACAAGCGTCTCAACAAGCAGAAGAGGCATGTCAACCAAATCAACTCTAGAAAACTAAATGATAACATATAACTAGAGGAGAAATAATATAAGCATAAAATAAACTGTAGAGGGAGGCAAGGTATACTTGTCTGGTGGTAGCACGAAGAACCAACAATATACCGTCAACTAGTAAGTCATAAAGTCCAAACCTCACAACTGTCTCCGAAAGCTGAAATAGACATTACCAGCGTTCTCTGAATAGTCAAATTAGCTAGGATTGTATGTCCATAAGTCTAATTCTGGACACAGGAGCAAAACGGTAATTTCGGGCCAAAACGATGTCCGCCGTTGGACCCGCTTTGTACCGAAAAGCGTACCAGAGTCAATGGTCTCTAAAGTCGTCAAACTACATGTCTACATATTTATTTTGATGATACGAATCCAACGGTATGTCCAATTTTGGATTCCGGTGGGCCGTGCACAAAATTGTCCATTGAGTCGGATCGTGGGGCCCACAAAACGACGATCCGATAAACTGTCTCAGAATCAGACCAAACTTGGCATACATGACCAGAAAAGTGATACGGTCTTGTTGGCACAAGTTTTGTCTCGATCTGACGAATGTGCACAAAGTAATTGTGAAATTTGCAAAGAGGCCAAAACAATAAATTTCGACGGATACGCAACAAATTCGTCGCGCACATACGACCAATTTGAATTCCGTCAAAGCCTACACATCTGTGAAGTCGATACGCACCTTTCGATGCTTTCGGTTCGTGACTACGTCACCCGATTTGGCAGGACGCACGTTGTTTCAGAGAGTTTTTGAGATTTTGTAGTTTTGAAGACTGATTTTTTTTTCAAACTTCGAAAATAATTTAACAGCAATATAACCAATGAAAAATAAATCCAAAAGTGGGGTTGCCATCTCATATATGTTGTCTCTACATCTATTCAGATAGATTGTCGAAACTGTCGGTGGACCGACAAAGAATCACGTTCCAAAATCGATGTTGGGACTGGGTTTTACTCTGTTTACAAACAGGTTTTTCATCGACTTTGAGTCGACTTTTTGAGCGATCGAAGGCATTTATGTACAAAGTAAAAGAACAGGGTTGAAGGGGGTCATGTCGGGATCGTACATGAAGAATCGGTTCGTGGAACAATAGCGAGATCGTTGAGAACGGTCGATGCAAAGTCGGCCCTCTTGCAGACTACTACTGATGTCGCTGTTACGACCGCGCGCGAGTTAGGCGACTCTGGCTGACCTCCGACGGTTGGGCGACCGTGCGGTGGCGTGCGTGGCCGCACAGGATCGAAGTACTGGATTGGTTTAGGGTTTTGATTTTACGATCTCTCTCTCTCTCTCTCTCTCTCTCTCTCTCTCTCTTTCTCTCGTATATGAAGGTTTAGAGAGTTCAAAATAAGGGGGGTCAGCTCTGCTTTGTGCAGCTGGGCTTGGGCCGCTACTGTGGCTGGGCTGGGTTTCCTTCCCTTTCTTCTTTTCTTATTTCCATTTCATTTTGCTTTATTTCTATTATACATGTATATATATATATACACACACCTATATATATATATACACACAACTATATATATATATATATATATATATATATATATATATATATATATATATATATATATATATACATTAATAAATTCTAAATATATTTATATGCCTATATAATTAAATATATATGCCTATAATTTATATCTACTTATGTATATCAATAGATATATATATATACCTATATATGCATAAATGTTCAGTAACACCAATGACAACTAATAATACGTTTTTTTCATGAATAGTGTCTATACATAAAATCTATCTACACGATAATATATATTTTCCTGAGAAGACAAGTAATCGATAATAAAGATATTTTATATTAATTATAGCATCAACAATAAATTCCTTCAAAGTATCAATAATAATAATATTAATAATAATAATAATAATAATAATAATAATAACAACATACAATAACCAATAATAGACATTGCATCTACTTAAAATATGTCTACATGGGTGTATTTGCTCTCACTACATGCCTACCCGGATTCTGGTTTGGTTTGGGTCTAGTTCGGACTAAATTGGTACATCTGGGTCTCCTACAAGTCAATAATATAATAATAGTTAAATAATTAGATTATTTACAGGGTCATGTCACAACTTAGCCTGGTTTTCCTAGTTAGGGCATCACTATGGCTCAGCCTTCCCTGGCATGGGTAATACACTAGTTAAGGCACGCCACTACACTATTCGTACCATAATTTCTAGTCATCTTGTACTTCAATTCCTAACCATGACTAAAGTCATCTACCGTAATAATTAATTAATTAATTAATTATAAAAAATCTAAAAATTACCATTTAAATCAAATAAAAAAATTTCAAAATTTTCGGGAAGAGGAGTTACAAAGGATGGGGAAGACCGGTTGAGCCTGCTGAAATTTGTCGCATAGCCATCGACGGTCCTAATAATCTGCTTGAGGTTATTAAACCTCTGCTGCAAATCATAATACGACACCGCCTCGAAGTATCAGTTATGAAACCTCTCACTGAAGTCCGTCCAAGCAATATGAGCTGTAAGAGAACTCTCATGCACCGCCCACCAGTTGCGGGCTAAATCCCAAAGCTGAAGCCTGACAACTGCCACTCGCTCCTTGGCCGGAATCCCAGACGCCTCCAGAATGGCCTCAGTATCCTAATGCTAAGCATCAGAGGCAATCGCATCCTCTGTACCATAGAAGTACGGGGGATGGAGGCACCTGAAGCTGCTCGCAGAATTATAGGCCTGAGCGTTACACCTCTCAAGAGTCGTCTGAACTGACTGGGTAAGTAGAACACTATGATGTTGCTGTGTCACCTTGAAACCTCTAAGCACACCACCAACTCACAGACAACATTCTCTGGCTACTCTTGCACCGCCGGATAATCAGGCTGTACTAGCATCTCTGCTACGGGTCGACTCTGTACTATGCTTCCGAATGCTGAGACTGAACCTCCTGAATCGGTAGAACAGAAGGACGCTGATCTGCCATCGGTAGAACCCGAATAAGCTGAACAGAAGGACCAGGAATGTACCCCTAAAAGTTAAAGGACACAAGGATCAAAATTAAGGGAACATGAAGGATCATTGATCAAGGCAAATACGAGGTCAAAGATCTGAGATAATGAATAACACGAGGATATCAATGGAGAAATTTTGTGACTGAGATAACTACCAGCAACCCTCACATATCTGATAAATCAGACCTGTATAAGCCACTACTAAAAACCTATGTCACGTCCCAGAACCAGAATACTGGCAATTAGGGACGGACAGATCCAGCTACGTAATTCTAAAGTACTCTAGTACTCCAAAATAGTATATAAGCTGTATAGATGGGGGTTACTACTACAATCCAACAGTTAATTCTAGATTATGAGTCCTAAATATCTCAATCACATGCAGTAATCATAGTACAAGAAGTTTGATCAAATGAGTACAAACAGAACAGCATCCCAAACTATCACATATGGATGATCATGAAGCTAGTAATATAAAATGAAGAACTAGGAAGACTAAGTCATGCATGATCAACTCTAGATGCAGTCTAGAAATATACAATCATATCTAAGCCCGTAGGCCAAATATAATGTCCAAAACACGAGCTAGACACGTACTCGGTGGCTAAAAGACTCAAAAGACTAAATATAGATAAGAGTGGGTAAGAAAAAAAACATCCACTCAGGCACCCTGGTGCTTCAGGTGGTCACCATCGAGTGGAAGGTCCGAAAGATCCTTGGGCTCCTCAACTATATCTGGACAAAAAAACCAGTAGGATAAGACCTCCAAATAGTAAGTACCACAAAGGAAACCAAACATTGAACTAAAACCAGCATACAAATCACAACAATACTAAGGTAAAGCAGTAAACAAGGCATGAATAATAAATTAGTACCACAGTATATACAAAAGAAAATTAGAAACGTGTAAGGAAAACAACATGTGAATATATAAGATAAATTAGACATGTGAGCATGTAATAAAGCTGGCACATATAAGCATGTAGATCATGTATAACATGTAAATACTGAAAAGAACGACAAATGACAAGATAACTTAGGAACTATTCTGGAATCGACTTACAACCCTTAAACCAAATAAGGACCGAGGTTACAACCCTTCTCCTGAACAAAAATTAGCCTCTCTAATCATTACCGAGATAAGTAAGCAGGACAAGGGCTAGATAAGTAAGACAAGACTGTACATGACTAGACTCCATCTATCATTCACAGCCAAGCAATGAGTATGACTTGATACATTAGCTAACTAGGGTTATCATAATCCTAATTACTAACATATGCATTTTGAGAAATCCAATCGAGTTACCTGTCCTCCAGACTACCAAACTTATCCAGGCCAAAGTCAATAAGAATAAATAGTGGATACATTGTCCGGAAGACAAATGTATCCTAAGATCTAATAGTGGGTACATCGTGCGGGAGACACATGTACCTTCAGTAGTATGCTTCGTACAACAACGAGCTAATAAGTATAATAATTAGGATTTTTCCACTCGACGGTGTGCTAGAAATGTGCTCATCATGATAGATAGCTACAAGTCTATTCAGGATAGGACTGGAACAAAAGGCTTGTAGGCAACCGAGAAATTCTTCCCTCCCAATATATGTAGGTAATCAACTAGTTGTTTAGTCCTTAACATTTTCTTTCAAAATTTTGAGTGTGGCACTCCACTGAATCCATCCTAGACATAAGACATGCAAAATAGAACTTGACAAGACAAGAAAGAGAGTGCACTATAACAAGCCACAACAAGACAAGACAAGACAATACAGGTATCGAGATTGGAGTGCACTACGACGAGCCGCTATATCGAGATAAATATGTACGAGAATCGGGAGTGCACCACAATGGGCCACTATCAAGACATGACAAGAACATGTACAAGAATCTAGGTAAACATGACAGTATAAAGCAGGAAACATGGCATGGCGTATAAAGAATTATACTATCAAAGTAAATCCAGAAACTAAACAATAAATCATAAAAGAAATAAAGTTAGGAGTCCATTCGGAATATCAGTCAGATTATTGTAGATTTTGATGGATGATCCGTTCGACCATAACAAGTCTTTGCACATAAAATGGGCCATTCGGAAGATTCGACGAATTTTTGCAAATTTTCGATGGATGATCCGAAACATGCAAAGTTTTAGCAAAATAAGTTTTAGAAAATAATGAACTATTAAGGCTACAAAAATTAAAACAGTAGTAAAACAATAAATGTCTAGTAGTTTGTCAAGATGTACTTGTCTAAGATAGCTCCCAGCATAACTCTTCTACTCCACCACCAAGAGGGGTTTATAAACATACTCTGAGGTCTCGAGACCAAGCTCTAATCTCTCGAGAAGTACGAAGTGCAAAATGAGAAGAGAAGAAGAGTAGAGAGAGAAAGTGAAAAAATTACGAAAGAAATCGAACTCGTATATATAGAGAAGGGGAATTAGTCGTGACTGTCCGATCACGATTCGCGACTCGATCAGGATTAGTCCGGACCGTTCATCAAAGAAAACTAAGAAACCAATAGATAATAAACGTATCAAAATCGAGAAACCACTGGACGAAAGAATGTATCAATACTAATCATCAAAATATCATGACACTATTTATCAAAATATCTCATTCCTACTGACGGTCGGATGATCTGGCAGATTTCCTAGAATTTTCGACGGATGATCTGGATCATCACCACAAATTTTTTGCATTTAAAATGGGGATATTCAGATGATCTATCGGACTTCCGAGGATTTTTGACGGATGATTCGGAAAGTCTGAAATCACTTTACTTAAAGAAATTTTTGGGTTCACCGTTCTACATGCCGATCCTAACCCAGGTCTATGGTAATGTCAACATGTATTCTAATAGTCTCGAGCAATATAGAAATAATCATAGTCAATAAAACTCAATAAATTAGTAAATACTCGTGTACCTGTCACGACCCGCACCCGCTTTTCGGATGCGAGAGCGTGAGCAAGCCATCTACGTATCGAGCAAACTCCAGCTCCTCTCGAATACGTAAACGCTATCAAGGCTACGGTATACTACCAAATCATGGCAAAACAAATCTATATCTCAAATCCACAATAAGTGTACGAAACATGAAAGAACACTATGTGTCGTGGTCTGCAGCCCACTAGCATATATGTCCGATAAGACTCAAAGAATATAATAGGAGTCTACAAACTGAATAAACAAACATGGTATCTCATGATAATGAAAGGATAGCACGAGAGGATAACAATATAATATTACTGACAGATACCTGAATCTCACAAGCAATATTATAATCATCTAAAACCCATAAGTGTCATAATCATCCGCCTTCCAGAACTACTAACTAACTCCATGCAATTGCTAACCTGAAGATATCATTAGGTCCTCAAGGGATATAGCAAGATACATAAAAATATGCCTATCTAGCAGTTTAATCATGCATGATAATATAAACAGGATATAAACAAGGAACGACACTTAACATGGTACGAGAATACGACCAAACTGCTAACAAGTGACTAACGACAAGTGGCTACTGACAGGTGACTATGAACTGGAATACTAGAACAACTACACATAATTGAACTGTTGGATGAACAAGTGAACACGAGATCAATGGAATACCAAACCCTGGCCCCGAGTGGACTCGCAGGTTTGAACTAATCACTAACCCTCGTCCCGAGTGTGGACTCTCTGGTTAGCTCAAGGCAAAACACCCTCGTCCCGTGTGTGGGCTTTCTGGTGCCAATGAACACGACAAACACCCTCGTCCTGAGTGTGGACTCTCTGGTGCAAATGGTCAACCCTCGTCCCGAGGGGACTCTCTGGTGCCAATGAACACGACAAACACCCTCGTTCCGAGTGTGGACTCACTGGTGCAACTGACCAAGGCAAACACCCTCATCCCGAGTAGACTCTCTGGTGCCAAAGAAAAAATAACAAGGATTTAGCAGTTCAATTACATGTATTCGTTCTATGACCCGAACCAGTCGAGGTACAAGTAACGACAAGGTACAACTCAGTCAAGACCCAGGTAAGAAAAACTCTAATATGAACACATAAGGTGAACAACCCTCGCATATCTACATTATCAAGTCATGAAGATGATATGTAGGCAAGTCAAAGAACTAGTGAACATGGTATAAAGAACGTATATAAATCAAGACGACTAGAGAACTGATAATAACATATAAATCTATAGAACTAGAGTAACCAAAAGATAACCAAATAATCACAGAAAAAACTATAAGCATGAAACTAAAATGTAGAGGGAGGCAAGGTATCTTGCCTAGAGGTTGCACGCAGATCCAATAAAATATAGTCAACTGCTAAGCCATAAAGTCCAAATCATCACAACTATCTCCGAAAGTTGAAATAAACATTACCAACATTCTCAGAATAGTCAAATTAGCTAGGCTTGCCTGTCCTTAAGTCTAATTCTGGATACAGGGGCGAAATGGTAATTTCGGGCCAAAACGATATCCGCCGTTGGACCTGCTTTGCACCGAAAAGCGTGCCAGAGTCAATGGTCTCTAAAGTCATCAAACTATATGTCCACGGATTCGTTTTGATGATACGAACCCAATGGTATGTCCAATTTTGGATTCCGGTAGGCCGTGCACAAAATTGTCCATTGAATCGGATCGTAGGGCCCGCGACACGATGATCCGATCAACTGTCTCAAAATCGGACGAAACTTGGCATACAGAACCAGAAAAATAATACGGTCTTGTTGGCGCAAGTTTTATATCTATCTGACGAAAGTACACAAAGTAATTGGGAAATTTATACAGAGGTCGATACGGTAAATTTCGACGGATACACATCAAATTCGTCGCACACACGCGACCAATTTGAATTCCGTCAAAGCCCACACATCCACGAAACCATTATGTACCTTTTGATGCTTTCGGTTTGCGACCACGTCGCTCGGATTGGCGGGACGCACGTCGTACCGAAGAGTTTTTAAGAATTCTACAGTTTTGTAAAATAGTTTTTTGCAGTTTTAGAATTTAATTTCCTCGACCGATAGTTGATTAAATAACAATCTACAAAAAGGATTCCAGAGTCCTATAGGTTGTCTATTCATAGGAATCGACGTCTCATAATTTAGTTAAACATGTAAAGAGAAAAATGGCTACGAATATGTGCACCTTGCTGTGAGTTGTTGCTGACTGCTCTGTTCTATCCGTGCTCGTGGACGACGTTCAGGCAGTTGGTGGCGGCGCACGGTGGTTGCAGCATGTCAGGGAGGCGTGCTGGGGTCCTGCAGTCATGCGGGGGTGGTCATTGGCGGTCTACCTCCGCGTAATAGTGGATGCGGGGGTGGTCATTGGCGGTCCACCGACCGCCCGGCTGTGCACGGCGGTGGCGCCGACGACGCTGGAGCGCATACAGGGCAGTGGCGCCTGTGTGGTCGCCAAGATAGGGGAGGTTCGGCTAGAGTTTCCTATCCATGCCCCTCGCGTTCTTCCTCTCGATCTCTATTATATGTATACGTATATTTACATTGCTCTCGGCTGAGATTGGTGTGCGGCTTTGGGCTGAGCTGAGGTCGGGCTGGGCCGGCTCTGATTTCCTTTTTCTTTTTTTATTACTATCTTTCTTTATACATATAACCATATATACATATATGTATATATACACATATAGATATATATATTATATACAACTTCATATATGTGCATTCTTATCTACATCTATTCATATTATGCTAAAATATATATATACCCTATAGATATATAAGCCATATTTAGAGGATAATATAATCACATAATTAACTTATATTTTACTAACTTTTAATTACTTAGGTACACGAAATAAATACACACAAAATGATTAATACATATATCTAATAGATAAACACAGACAATATATATTCATACGTATACCGTTCTAGTCAAAGGTCCTACAAACCAATAATGACATTTCAAGTAAACATATTATTTTGAGAATAACAAATATATAAAATATAAATATAACTTTAATAGCATTAATATATACTACTTAACCAATATTTGTAATTAGTCATTGATCATTAAAATAAAATACCCATATTCATGTAATATATCTATGTGGTCGTCTTGGTCGCACTAAGGGTCTATATGGCTTAGGCTCGGTTCGAGTCTAATTCAGACTAACTAAGTACAACCGTGTCTTCTGCAAGTCAGTAAATTAATTAATAAATAATTAAACTTATATAGAGGTTAAGTCGCAACTTGGCCTAGTTTTCCTAGTTATGACACACTTATGGCTGGGTCTTCCCTGGTATGGCTAATACACTAGTCAAGGCACACAACCATGCTATCAGTGCCATGATTTCTAGTCATCTTGTACTTCAAAACTCAACCATGGCTAAAGTCATCTACCATAATAATTAATTAAATAAAAATTCTAAAAATCTTCATTTAAATCAAATAAATAATAAAAAAATTCAAATTTTTTTGGAAAGAGGAGTTACAGTACTTGTATGAGAACCTAGCTATAACAATACTTAATAGTAACTAAAATATGAATATTAACTTTAAATCTATTCACCTATATAAATGTAGGAGACGTATAAGACTTTAGAGAATCGAGTCGATGAGGGAGGGACTATCGAGGGGGGAGCTGGGACTATTCAGCCACCGACGTCGGCTGTGAGGAACGACTTGTGGATACAAGCCGTCGATAGAGGAAAATGAGGCAGCATATACGGTACCGGATCGTTGGCATCCCAATTGTCCATTTATTCCAGAGCTTCTTTATCTCCACCACCTCCACCTCTACCTCCACCTGTAGATGCACAGACGGACGATACTACTGACACCTACACTTTACGACATATTACACAGATATTGTTAGGCCTACAGGGTCAGGTGACCCAAATGATTGGAGTTCTAAGCATAGCAAGTCTGATTCCTGCTGCCATTGCACTGGCTACTGCTTCGACCCCAGCCCCTCTGGCAATGACTCCTCCTCCGACCACATCACCTACTACACCGGCTCCTCCGACAACTACATCGCTTGTTGTCATGTCGCCGACTCTTGCAGACGTTCCTGCCTAGGATGTACAACGGATCGTCACTTTAGTCCTGGGACAGTTATATGCATGCAGACGGCCGACTATGCCTCTGCCACCTCCTCCACCTCCTCTACCATCAGTTTGATTTTTGTATATTTATTGGTTGTATTTGACGATGAGTTTGTATGATCTTTAGGAAATTTATGTATTACTGAACAAATTTTTGTGTATATTAGAGTTGTATTTGACGATGAGTTTATATGAACTTTAGGGAATTGATGTATTATTGAACAAATTATTATATTTATTGGAGTTTATTTTTGTATATATTGGTGATGGATTAATTTTTGTGTATATTGGAGTTGTATTTATGTCACCCTCATTTCCCGTATTTCCCATATTTTTCTGTATTTCGTTTTTATACTCGTATCTGGATTTTGGCATGTATTTTTATTATTTTTTTCTCAACTTGTGGAATTTCGGTATTTCTCGTATTTTGGGTTTTGGCATGGCTCGGTTTTATTGGGTTGGTTCGGTTTGGTTTGGTTTATAGGTATTGGATCACCTTAGCTTATGCTACCCCTTCAACCCACCACAGCTCCCCCTCTTTATAACTCTACCAACTTTTTTTCTCTCCTCATAACCTCCATTAAATTTCTTCTTCTCCTTCCTTTACACAACACTCTTCTCCTTTCTCCCCATAGGCAAGTACACCTTGCCACCACATGAGAACCCTATTTTACTTGTCCATTTGATAGATTAGGACATGGTGATCAACATTAGTTCTTGGCATTTTGTGATTTGGAGTCTCCATTGTTCTAGATCTAAGTCTTCCTATTTTTGGATTTTTGTATGTTTTGATCTATTTTAGTTGGTTTTCTATGAGTTTTGATGTTTCCATGTGGAAGAGCATTCAATTCCACATAAATTGGAACTTAGAAAATCCGAATTTGGAGTTCGGATGGCCAAGTTATGATGCTTTGTAGCCTTGAGTTCAACCATGGTGTTCTTGCTGTTTGGAGAAGACAGTGAGCAGTGTACAGAGCTGTTTAGCTTACGCACACTGAGCTGCGCACGCTCTTTAGCGTGCGTACGCAGACTTGGGTACGCTTCCTGTTGGAAGCGTGTCTCCTTGAGCGTGCGTGACTTTTTACCTACGCTGCTCTCTGTAGCGTGCGTGACTTTTTATCTACGCTGCTCTCTGTAGCGTGCGTGACTTTTCACCTACGCTGCTCTCTCAGTGTGCGTGACTTTTTACCTACGCTGCTCTCTCAGCGTACGTGACTTTTCACCTACGCTGCTCTCTGTAGCGTGCGTGACTTTTCACCTACGCTGCTCTCTCAGCGTGCGTGACTTTTCACCTACGCTGCTCTCTGTAGCGTGTGTGACTTTTCACCTACGCTGCTCTCTTAGCGTGCGTGACTTTTCACCTATGCTGCTCTCTGTAGCGTGCGTGACTTTTCACCTACGCAGCTCTCATGCGTGCGTAACTTTCGCGTACACTGCTCCCCTGACCCCTTGCTTAACCCATTGGCTCTTGGTGTTTTGGTCTTATTTCTTTAAGCTTGGCTCTTCTATAGCCCTGTATATTAATATTTTATTAGATATTTTACGCCCATTTTATATTCTTACGCCTTTTGTCATGAACTTGATTTTACTTAATATGTTTGGAATGACTATTGTACATGGCATGGTATGACAAGGAACTAGCATAACACTACAGTGACCCATAGTGGTGCACTCCTGACATGACCAACCTGACATGATAGTGGCCCGTCGTGGCGCACTCCTGACAAGTACCCTGACATGATTTATCTTGATAACTTAACTTGACCTGCCTTGACACCGTGGGTGGTTCTTTCTTGCTTGCTTGTTAAATCCACTTGTCCTGTCTTGCATCATGTCTAGGATGGGACTCCTGAGTACCACGGTCAGGAGAACCTACTAAAATGGATTAAGGTTAATAACTAGAATAACACAGTAGTCATGAAGAGATTGACACAGCTACAGGCAATCTCGTTACCTGGGCGCTCTTGGGATCTGTAGCCTGCCGTCGAGTAGGGCACATTTCCAGCACACCGTCGCGTGTTGCACCCTCTAAGTCACCTAAGGGTATATTTGTCTTCTGGGCGATGTACCCACCAGAATTCAACCCCTAATTTTTGACCTGGGTAACCTGGATGGTCTGCAGGGCTTGTGGCTGTGGAACAATCTCATTGCATCTTGTTAGTAATTAGGCCTGTGATAACCCTAGTTTGTTAAAGTAGTAAGCCATAGTATCTGCTTGGCCATGATTGATTGAATGAGGTATAACCAGTCTAGCCATGTCTTGATCCAGTACAAGATTGCTCCCTGTCTTGATTTCTTGCATTATTATCTTGCCGATAAATGGTGGGAGGCCAAGTTCTGTTCAGACGAAGGGTTACAACCCCGGTCCTTGTTTGGTTTACGGGTTGTAACCTGGCTATCGGAATAGTTCCATGGTTATCTCGTCGTATATCATCCTGACATGTTTTCATAATTCTAGTTTTAATATTAGATTTTCTTGTGCTGATTGCTGGCTTTTGTTCTTATTTCGTGGCCCCCTTGTGGCACTTGCTCTTTCTGGGGTTGACCCAGCTGGTTTTGTGTGGCCAGATTTCGGAGCAGCTCCCGAGGATCTTCTGAACCTCCAGCCCGATGGTGGCGACTAGAAGGAACCCGGGCTACGAGTGGGTTTTTTATTTTGTTTCGCTCACTCTATTGTAAAGTTATTCTTTTGAGGCGTTTAGCCGACGAGCACCTGTTAGCTCGATGCACTTTACTTACTGTCTGCCTACGGGCTGTAAACATGATTATCAAATCCTAGGGTTGATCATGTATGACTTAACTCTTGCTAGTCCCCATATTTTGTATGACTAGCTTCATGATCAGCTGAATATGTGATATTTGGGACGCCTTATTATTGTATATTTAATGATCATACATCTTGCGACCTTACTTACTTGCTTGTGATTGAGACATTAGGCTTGTTCATGACCATAAGAGACTGTTGGCTTGTAGTAAACCCTCATGTTTCTAGACAGCCGTGACCGTATATCGAGGTGGTCTTCCATTTCAATATACGTAGCTGGCTATGTCTGCCCCCGCTCTCCAGTATTCTGGTTCTGGGGCGTGACACGGTTTAAGTGGTGGCCCATGCAGGTCTTGTCAATCAAGAAATGTGAGGGCTTACCGAATAGATGTCTCAATCAGTATTTGCCCTTGATCTCCGCCCGTATTTTCAAATCCCTAAAATTCTTGCCCTGATTACATGCTTGTATCGTTGATCTATCCTGGTCCTTTCTTATTGTTTCCCTGTGTCGTCTTCCTCAGCGGCACTGTACCTGACCCTGTCGATCAGCAAGGAAGAGCACCTCCCGTGGACCAGCAGCAACCTGGAGATCAAGCCCAGCATTCCGGAGTCGTCTCCAGAGTTGTGCCTACTTGAGGAGAGTCACCAGTTCGGCCCATCCAGCCCGTAGAGCCAGATGATGGTACCTTAGTAGGCCTCATCAGAAACTTGATAGCTTCCCAGGATCGTCGAAGCGACGCCCTGCACCAGACAGTTCAAGATGCTTTGACCCGAGGCGGACATCCAAGGAACCAGGCGGCCAACAGCTTCAAGCGATTGAACCCTCCCTTCTTCGACGGCAGTGAAGATGCGATTGCCGCGGATGCATGTCTTCAGGATACCGAGGTGATTCTGGAAGCAGCTAGGACACCCGAGAATGAGAAGGTGGCGGTGGTACACCTGCAGTTGTTGGACTTGGCTCGCAGTTGGTGGGCGGCACAAGCCATGGGATTAGTGGCACCCATTGCTTGGGCAGTATTTAGAGAGAGATTCCAGATGAAGTATTTCGTTGCTGTGGCTCGGTACGACCTGCAGACCAGATTTTACCAACTTGAAGCAAGGAGACAGAACAGTCGACAGTTATGCATCGGAGTTTTCTAGACTCAGTAGGTTTGCCCCCACCTTGGTGGCGATCGAGTTTGATAGGGCCCAGCAGTTCCAGCAGGGACTACATTTGGAGATCTTGTTGGCAGTTGAGCAGTTCGAGCACCAGACGTTCGATGCAGTCTTGAGAGCAGCTAGGAGGCATGAGTACACCTCCCAGAGGATCGTGGATAGGACCGGAAGTAGGAAGCGGTCCTACAGTCAGATGCACTAATCATCAGCTCCAGCCCCGGCAGCTAGGAGATTGACCATTGGAACTCCGAGGCGGGCGGCCTCAGTAACGTCGGTTCAGCATTCGACCCCGACGTACCCGCAGCAGCAGAAGCAGAAGCAGACTTCCGTGGTGGGATGTTCTCATTGCGGGAAGCCAGGGCATGTGGTGGCAGACTGTCGCAGGGCGTAGGGATTGTGCCTGGCTTGTGGAGCAGCAGATCATAGGATAGGGGCTTGTCCGAATAGGGGTAGTTCATCAGCATCCAACCCTTCTAGCTCTTCGGTGAGAGGACCGGCCCTAGCACCAGTTCAGCAGCAGCAATATCAGTCTTCGAGGCCCTTGCTGCCTCAGTCTCAGGCATTCCAGCAACAGCACCCCCAGCAGTATGCACAAGCCCAAGCTCAGACCCAGAATAGGCAGAGAGGTTTCCAGCAGAGGGGACCAGCAGCCAGAGGACAAGGTCAGGCCATGATGATGGCTATGGAAGAAGAAGTTGCACCAGGTGAGGTTGTGGCAGGTACTATTCTCGTCAACTCCTCTCCAGCATCAGTATTATTTGATTCTGGTGCATCGCATTTATTTATGTCTGCACGATTCACGACACGGATAGGATTGGAGCCCGAGTCATTATCAGTGAGGCTCAATATACTTACTGGTAATGGCCTTGTGGGAGTAGATCGAGTATTTTCCTCGTGTCGGATCGTAGTTAGCGGTAGGGGGTTCCCCGCTAGATTCATAGAGTTTTCTATGGCAGACTATGATGTATACCTAGGCATGGATTGGTTGAGGAACCAGTATGCTAGGATAGACTGCCATATTGGCAGAGTTGTCTTTAGTATCCCCGGTGAGCCAAAGTTTTCATTTTCCAGAGGCGCAGTGGAGCCATCTTCCCCAGCATTGCGGATGGCAGTAGCAGCAGTGCAGTTACCCCGAATAGTTGAAGAGTTTCCAGATGTCTTTCCAGAGGAGCTTCCAGGGATGCCGTCGGAGCGGGAGATTGAGTTCACTATAGACTTGATTCCCGGGACAGCACCAGTATCAGAGCGAGTCTACAGAATGGCGCCTTCAGAGTTGGAGATTTTATAGAAGATAATTGAAGAACTGAGGACCAAGGGATTCATCCGTGCAAGTGGATCGCCTTGGGGAGCCCCGATGCTTCTTGTGAAAAAGAAGGATGGTACGTCCAGGCTATGTGTTTATTATCGTACCTTGAATTCGGTGACAATCAAGAACAGATACCCTCTTCCGAGGATAGATGACTTGTTTGATCAGCTCCGAGGGGCTTCAGTGTTCTCGAAGATCGACTTGCAGTCGGGATACCACCAGATCAGAGTCAGAGAGCAGGACATCCCAAAGACAGCATTCAGATCGAGGTATGGGCATTGGGAGTTCCTTGTGATGCCCTTCGGAGCGACCAATGCGCCGGCCGTATTCATGGACCTCATGAATCACATTTTCATGCCTTACTTGGATCAATTTGTGATCGTGTTCCTTGATGACATCCTGGTCTACAGCAAGAGTGAAGCATAGCATGAACAGCATATCAGAGTCGTCCTTCAGATGCTTAGGGAGCATCTGTTGTACGCCAAGTTCAGTAAATGCGAGTTCTGGCTCGATCGCATATCATACTTGGGTCACATCATTACCTGAGGAGGAGTGGAAGTGGATCCCCAGAAGATTGTGGCTATCGAGTCATGGCCGGTATCCAGCTCAGTGGCAGAGGTTTACAGCTTCCTTAGATTGGCCGGCTACTACCGGCGGTTCGTTTCAGATTTCACAAAGATTTCAGCACCGATGACCCAGTTGGCCCGCAAAGATGTGCCGTTTGTTTGGACAGCAGAGTGTCAAGAATCATTTGAGAAGTTGAAGCGAGGTTTGATAACGGCTCCCATTCTCACCCTTCCAGATGGGACCGGAGGATTCACAGTTTATTACGACGCTTCAGGCAGAGGATTGGGGTGTGTCTTGATGCAGCATGGGAAGGTAATATCTTATGCGTCACGTCAACTACGTGATCATGAGAAGAATTATCCGACCCACGACTTGGAATTGGCGGCGGTAGTGTTTGCTTTGAAGTTGTGGAGACACTACTTGTACGGAGATAGAGTGGAGATCTTTACTGATCATAAGAGCCTGAAGTATATTTTCACCCAGAAGGACCTTAATATGCGGCAGAGAAGATGGCTCGAGCTACTGGTGGACTATGATGTGGATTTGCAGTATCATCCCGGGAAGGCCAACGTTGTAGCAGATGCATTGAGCCGGAGAGCCGGAGTTTATTTCTTGACGGCACAACCAGAATTATTGGCAGATCTTCAGAAGATAGGAATTGAAGTGGTTCTTCCAACCAGCGTGGCATTGATGGCCAGCCTACAGGTTCAGTCCAGCATAGTTGAGAGAATCCGGGTGGCGCAGTCAACAGATTCCTAGATCCAGCGACTCAGAGTAGAGTGTGAAGCAGGAAGAAGGCCAGAGTTATGTATCCATAAAGATGGTACACTTCGGCACGACACTCGTCTTTGTGTACCCAGTGGAGATATCAGACAGAAAGTCATGGCAGAAGCCCACAGTTCATAATATTCTATTTATCCGGGTGGTACGAAGATGTATCGTGATATTCGTCAGCATTTCTGGTGGAATGGCATGAAGAGAGAGATAGCCCGGTTTGTCTCTCGGTGTTTGGTTTGCCAACAGGTTAAAGCTGAACATCAGAGGCCCGCTGGACTTCTTCAACCCTTACCGATCCCAGAATAGAAATGGAAACATATAACCTTGGATTTCGTGACCGGATTGCACAGATCTCCGGCTGGCAGAGATACTATTTGGATAATTGTGGACAGGCTTACCAAGGTGGCACACTTTCTTCCATTTAGAGTTGGGCAGTCGACGGCGCAGTTAGCAGAGATGTATCTCAGGAAGATCGTCAGGCTTCACGGTGTGCCAGTCAGTATCACCTCGGACAGGGATTCAAGATTTATATCATACTTTTGGCGCAGCTTGCAGAAGAGTTTGGGAACTCGCCTTCAATTCAGCTCAGCTTATCACCCGCAGACGGATGGACAATCAGAGCGCACAATCCAGACCCTTGAAGATATGTTGAGATCCTGTACCCTTGACTTCGGTGGTTCATGGGAGAATTATCTACACCTGGTGGAATTCTCGTACAACAACAGTTATCAGGCCAGTATCCAGATGGCACCCTTCGAGGCTCTTTATGGCAGGAAGTGCAGATCCCCGCTAGCATGGGACGATGTCGGAGAGAGACAGATGCTCGGACCCGAATTGATTTCCCAGACGGTTGAAGTGGTCAGGAAGGTCAGAGATCACCTCCGAGTTGCCCAGGACCGCCAGCGCCATTGGGCCGATGCTCATCGGCGTCCCTTAGAATTTGCTGTCGGCGACCATGTATTCCTTAGGATCTCGCCTAATCGCGGCGTCATTCGCTTCGGCGTGCGGAGAAAGCTTAGTCCTAGGTATATAGGGCCGTTCGATATTCTAGAGCGAGTAGGAGATGTATCCTATCGTCTCGCTCTTCCGCCGTCGCTAAGTGAGGTGCATGATGTATTCCATGTATCCCAATTACGACGGTATATTCCAGACCCGAGCCACATCCTAGACCATTCGGAATTGGTTGTTGGTACCAACCTTTCGTATGAGGAGAGGCCCGTGTCTATATTGGACCGGAGGGAGAAGACACTCAAGAACAAGACTATTAAATTAGTCCGTGTTGCTTGGGGTCATCACTCTCTAGGTGAGTCAACGTGGGAGCGTGAGGACGACATCCGATCGCGATATCCCTACCTGTTTGACTCATGAGGTATAATGTCTTTCTTATGCCTTAAGTTTTCCCTTCCTTGCTTGCATTGTATGATTGTATGATTGAACTGCTTAGTGTAACTTGCCTGTGCTTAATGTAGCTTGTCGTGACAATCTCTAGCTCCTTGATTAAATTCCGAGGACGGAATTCTTTTAAGGTGGGTAGAGTTGTCACCCTCATTTCCCGTATTTCCTATATTTTCCTGTATTTCGTATTTATACTCGTATCTGGATTTTAGCATGTATTTTTTTTTCTTAACTTGTAGAATTTCGGTATTTCTCGTATTTTGGGTTTTGGCATGGCTCGGTTTTATTGGGTTGGTTCGGTTTGGTTTGGTTTATAGGTATTGGATCACCTTAGCTTATGCTACCCCCTCAACCCACCACAACTCCCCCTCTTTATAACTCTACCAACTTTTTCTCTCTCCTCATAACCTCCATTAAATTTCTTCTTCTCCTTCCTTTACACAACACTCTTCTCCTTCCTCCCCATAGGCAAGTGCACCTTGCCACCACATGAGAACCCTATTTTACTTGTCTATTTGATAGATTAGGATATGGTGATCAACATTAGTTCTTGGCATTTTGTGATTTGGAGTCTCCATTGTTCTAGATCTAAGTCTTCCTATTTTCGGATTTTTGAATGTTTTGATCTATTTTAGTTGGTTTTCTATGAGTTTTGATGTTTCCATGTGGAAGAGCATTCAATTCCACCCAAATTGGAACTTAGGAAATCCGGATTTGGAGTTCGGATGGCCAAGTTATGATGCTGTGTAGCCTTGAGTTCAACCATGGTGTTCTTGCTGTTTGGAGAAGATAGTGAGCAGTGTATAGAGCTGTTTAGCTTACGCACACTGAGCTGCGCGCGCTCTTTAGCGTGCGTACGCAGACTTGGGTACGCTTCCTGTTGGAAGCGTGTCTCCTTGAGCGTGCGCGACTTTTCACCTACGCTGCTCTCCATAGCGTGCGTGACTTTTCACCTACGCTGCTCTCTCAGCGTGCGTGACTTTTCACCTACGCTGCTCTCTCAGCGTGCATGACTTTTCACCTACGCTGCTCTCTGTAGCGTGCGTGACTTTTTACCTACGCTGCTCTCTCAGCGTACGTGACTTTTCACCTACGCTGCTCTCTGTAGCGTGTATGACTTTTCACCTACGCTGCTCTCTCAGCGTGCGTGACTTTTCACCTACGCTGCTCTCTGTGACGTGCGTGACTTTTCACCTACGCAGCTCTCATGCGTGCGTGACTTTCGCGTACGCTGCTCCCCTGACCCCTTGCTTAACCCATTGGCTCTTGGAGTTTTGGTCTTATTTCTTTAAGCTTGGCTCTTCTATAGCCCTGTATATTGATATTTTATTAGATATTTTATGCCCATTGTCATGAACTTGATTTTACTTAATATGTTTGGAATGACTATTGTACATGGCACGGTATGACAAGGAACTAGCATAACACTACAGTGACCCGTATTGGTGCACTCCTGACATGACCAACCTGACATGATAGTGGCCCGTCGTGGCGCACTCCTGACAAGTACCCTGACATGATTTATCTTGATAACTTAACTTGACCTGCCTTGACACCGTGGGTGGTTCTTTCTTGCTTGCTTGTTAAATCCACTTGTCCTGTCTTGCATCATGTCTAGGATGGGACTCCTGAGTACCACGGTCAGGAGAACCTACTAAAATGGATTAAGGTTAATAACTAGAATAACACAGTAGTCATGAAGAGATTGACACAGCTACAGGCACTGGGACTATTTGGCCTAGGAGATTTGGTTAAGCTTGTTGGCGCACATCTTTAAGACGATTTGTGACCGGTTACTGATGTAATAAGCCGTAATAATGGTAAGTATCGGTATTTCTCCGATTATTGGGTTAGCAACACTTAATAGGAGACGTCGGGCTACCCGATTTGAGAAGAGAATATAGTCCATTCTGGCGTAGAGACGCCAATGACCTTCATAAAGATAAGGGCCGGTGAGCTGAATAGTGCAGGCACCCAGAGATCCTGCATAAATATCACTTATAACATGACAGATAAAGATGGAGACAGATTCATTTAAATTATCTAGCCTTGTACGAGTGTAACTCTAGAGTTGTACGACATCACGCCCTAGTGAGGACGATGGATTCGGCGGAATCTATGCGAGGACGAATGATTCATCAGGTCCAGCCATGACAAATACTATCGAGTAAAATCTCTTCAGGAGATACAATTAAATCAAATCTCTTTTGGAGACCTTCTCTTCAGGAGGTACTTTCAATCTCTTTTGGAGATTATCTCTTCTGAAGATCTTCTTTTCTGGAGGTATTTTTATGTACATAGAAAGCCATTTTGTTGATCGAATCCGTCTAGGGATCGAATCTGTTCATGGGTTTCTTCATAAATATGTTTATACATTTATTATCTTTCCTAAACATATACTCAATGAACCTATCACATTTTTATGGATGAAGTCCATATATGGTTCATTTGCAAATCCTTCGGGGATAGCATGATAATTTTTAAATCCTTCATGGATATACCTGAAAATTTAAATCCTTTAGAGATTTCTTGTATATCTTATCGTCTAGGTTATCATGATCAGAGTATATTTATTTATGTTATATTCATGATTATTTCAAGAATCCTTGAGCTAACATTGGTTAATACATTTGGATCTCCTTTTTTCATTTAAACCTGCCTGGTATATTTCTTGTAGGTTTTGTACTCAAATACTGAACACTCTACGTTGTGCAAGAGATATCATATCTTTCCATTATCCTTTTCTATATTCAAGGATTATTCATGTTTTATTGTTATCCTTTATTTATTGCCATTTTTATTTCTTATTTGATAATGTCATCTATGACAAACATTTTGATTCCAAATTTCTCTTGACTATGCATAAAGAATATATTTCTTCGGTACCGGTACATCTTACTCAGTCTCTTCTAGGATCTGAGGTATATCCTCGACCGGAGCAATACACTTAGAGAAATTGGATCTTTAGTTCATGACATATTTCGGATCGTCATGAACCTTCTCTTTAGAAGATACTTATGTAGGAGCTGCTCCTTCAAGAGCATTTAGGGTGTGTTATATTACTCAGCCACTTCTTCTGGAGAGCTGAATCTTTAGAACCTTTAGGTCTTACGCCTTCTTAATGTAGAACTTATTCATTTGCTGCCTTTATTTATCTTTTGGTACTTTACTTCTATTAGAAGATAGATTCATAGTTGGTATAACTATTTATATTACATAATCAAGTAATCATCTAATTTATTTGTAAAGAAGTACAAGAAATAATTTCTTCTAATTTATTCGAGATTAGATAAACTAGAACTATGCCATTATACATTCTTCGGGAACGATGATTCATGAAGTTCTTCTATAATGATAATGCACAACGTTCTTATGGAATAAGGCATTTATCTTCTTCATATCTCCCCCTAACGACGAAAATTATGTCTTATTAATGTGACAGACCAAAAAAACTTATGTCTAGAAGATATATTAATCATGGAAGATTATAATTCAAACATAGATGTCAATATTATATTCCTTATATATATATATATATATATATATATATATATATATATATATATATATATATATATATATATATATATATATATAATATTTTAATATATTTAGTATGCCATTAAACATTCTTCTGGAACGATGATTCATGAAGTTCTTCTATAACGATAATGCACAACGTTCTTATAGAATAAGGCATTTACCTTCTTCATATCTCCCCCTAATGACGGAAATTTTGTCTTATTAATGTGACAGAGCAAAAAACTTATGTCTACAAGATATAATAATCTAAGAAGATCATAATTCACAAAACATCGATGCAAATATTATATTTTCATATATATATATATATATATATATATATATATATATATATATATATATATATATATATATATATATTTTTTTTTTTTTTTTTTATATATATATATATTATATATATATATATATATATATATATATATATATGAAAATATATATATATATATATATTCATATATATATATATATATATATATATATATATATATATATATATATATATATTGGAACAAAGGAACTTTATTGATGTATCAGGTGTAAAATGTCGAAGCCTATAAAAGTAAACGTGCCAAGCGCGAAAGGAAACCAAAAAACCGAAACCGAAAGAGACCGCGAGCAACCAAAAAGCTTGCCGGTCGGACTAGGACAACGCCATCCAAAAACTTTCCGGGGCGTGCGAGCAACGTCTGCTGATTCGGAGACACTGCCGAAGGGCTTCCCTGAATAGCTGAAGGGGGGTGTATTGGTGACCTTCGTACCTAAATTTGTATCTGTTCTTCCAGAGCACCCAAATTCTGGCGGCTGCGATGATCTAATGCCCATGAGAGGAGCCCCAGCTGGCTAGAAGATCGTTGAAGCTCCCGGTATGGAGAACCTGGCCGCAGTGACGAGAAAGGCTGGACCACAACTGAGTGGCGAGACTGCCGGGATGTGTTATGTTATTTCTGATTGGTGCAAAGTACAACAATGGCACTTAGACGCCAGGCTGTAGCCGATGGAGGTGAGGGAGTCGTCTGTAGGTATCTTCTGGTGGTAGGCTCTCTAGATGAGGATCGACCATTTGTTGGGGATGCATGGGTGCCAAAATGGAGCGATCAACGGTGATGGCAAGTTAGTGCCTCTCGCCGCCATCCTGGCAGAGGCCATTATGAAGGTTCCATCGGGCGTGGGGGACCACTTCAGGGTGTCGGGGGTCTCGTTGATAAAGGGTTCGACGAGGTGGCGGCGGTGGAGGATACGGCGCCAGGATGCAGAGGATCGATTATTAGCGAAGGCTTTCATAGGGTGAGAATATTGGAAATATCTGGCCTTCGTGAACCTAGTCCAGATGGAGTTGTTCGTTCGAAGCTTCCACCATAACTTCATTGAGCAGTCGTCGATGATGTGGCTAATCTGGTAAATCCAAGTCCTCCTGCATCGGTGGGTTTGGCCATAGTGTCCCAGCTGGCCCAGTGGTGCTTGACCTTGCCGTTGAGATGTCCCCAGAAGAAGTTGGCGAAGAGGGTCTCGACCGAGGAAAGGACCTTCTTGGGGGACGGAGCACATGGCTAGGGTGTAGATGGGGATGGAGGATAGGACATACTTGATAAGGATCATCTTGCCTTCCAGGGAAAGGGTCGCGTTGTGCCATCCCTCGATTTTTCTTTTGATTTTGTTCACCAGACCCTCGAAGATGCCCAAGTTCGATTTCTCGTACAACAGCGGACATCCCTGGTAGGAGAACGGCGGGTAGGCGGTAGAAAATAAGGTCAGGTTGGCGAGGGTGGTCGAGTGGCTCCGGTCCGCTTTGTGGTGGGTATAGATGACACTTTTGTCAACGTTAATGCGTTGGCCGGAGCATCTGGTATATTTCTCGAGCGTGCTGCAGACCACCTCCACCGACCCAATGTCACCGGAGAAGAAGATGAGGATGTCATCGACATAGGCCATATGAGTGATAAGAGGGCAGCCCGTGGTGGTGTGATAGTGATAGAATCTTGGGGTATTTGCCATGTTATTTTAGTTTCTACTGAGAGCTTCTGCGACGATGATGAAGATGGTGGCAGATAGATGGTCCCCATGCCAGACCCCGCGGCTGGATCTGAAGAAACCTTTGGCTTACCCGTTGATGACCGTGGAGAACAACAGCTACTTATGGATCTGAAGATGATGTCTATCCAAGTCTTCGAGAACCGGAAGGCCCTGAACACCCAAATCATGAATTGCCAATCCAGACGATCATAGGCTTTCTCCATACCATGTTTGATGGCGACGTTCCCTCCTGGACGGGAATTTCATACAAATGATCCTTTCCTGAGTGAGCATGATGTTGTCTGTGATATTTCGTTCGGGGACGAAGCCGCTTTGCTCCTTGGAAATAATCTTGGGAAGAAGTATGGACATGCGGGTCACGATGATCTTAGAGGTGATTTTTTTGGTGAAGGTGCATAAGCTGATCGGTCTGAAGTCTTTGAAGGTCTCCGGGTTATCTTTTTCTGGGATCAGGATAAGGTTGGCCCAGGAGATGGATTTGGGGTAGCTCACGCCTTGGAAGAATGCCACCGCGGCTTCGTGTAAGTTTGACCCGATGATATCCCAACAAGAACGAAAGAAGACTCCAGAGAAACCGTCTGGCCCGGGAGCGCTGTGTTCGTCCAGGGTCCAGACAGCCGACTTGACTTCCTCCAAGAAGGAGGTCAACAGCTGTAAGCCCCTGATTTTCAAATTTCATTTTAATTAGTGCTAATTGATTTTTAATGTCATTTTTAGCTTTAAAAATAATTATTAGGATTTTTAGGAATTTTTTTATAATTTTTAAATGAGTTTTATATATTAAAATATTCATTTATAAATTTTCTGAAAATGTTTTAATTAACTTTGGTAATTAATTAGATTGTTTTAATAGCATTTTGTAATTTTTAGAATTGATTTAATATGGTTTTGCAATTTCTTAAATATTTTAAACTGCTAAATGCAAATTGTTAATTGTATTTACTCACTGTGGGAGCTATTATGCAAAATCCTAAACCTAGAGGACCTAACTGCTGACTACCCAGACACCCCCCCGACCAGACTCTCTCTCTCCTCACCCACTCTCGTTGACCCCCGACTGCCCCGACCGCCACGCCGTCCTGCCCCCGCCATTCTCGGCTGCCCCGACCGCCTCGAACCCCCCTATTTAAACCCCTGCAGCCCCCTCGATAAACCCCCACCACTTCGACCTCACCCCGACCACAACCGCCACCGTCTTCTCCACTTCGAGTTCGTCGGAACCCTAGCTCCGACCAAATCCCACCACCAGCTCCACAGCCATCGTCGTCACCAGCCACCACCACCATCCGCTTCGCCTCAACGAGACGACCGCAGCACCACCACTCCGCCACCGCCACGACGCCTCCTCCGCCGTCCACGACCATCAAATCCCCCCTCAGATCTGGACACGTGAGTAGCAGTGTCCTTACGAGTCGTGCGTGTCTCGTGTTGTGTCTATTTGCTTTGCCGTGTCCTGGCGAACGTTTTGGTAGAACTGGACACGTGAGAATCGAACCGTGCGTATCGTGCTAGCCTAGACACGTTAATACCTGTGTCCCTAACTGTCCGGACACAGGCTCATATTTATTATTTTTTTTATGTTTTTTGTTAAACAAAACATAATAAAATCTACCTAAGTCCTAATTCTAACAAAACTAATGGGCTGACCCCCTGGCCAGCCCGTCCTAAACTAAACCCCCCTGCCTGCGCGCTCGAGTTCGAGCCCCCCTCTTCTTTTCTGTTTCATTTTCCTTTTCTTTTCTGTTTCCTTTTCTTTTTCTGTTTTCTTTTTCTTTTTCCTTTTCTGTTTTATATATTATATATATATATATTTTTTTTTTCAAACCAAAACTTTAATTGATTGAAACCAAAACTAGTACAAAATGGACACTAACTGTGTCGACAACGGATTGTAGCCTTCCCCACTTGTCTATGCACTTCAGAAACTAGCTTATCAGCAGTAAAGCCTTGGTTCTCATATCTCCATTTGTTTCTATCTTTCCATAAAACCCATATCACAGCTGCAGCAACAATCTCTTTCCTGTATTTTTTCTTCTTCCGCCACCAATCTCTAAGTCGCTCAATGATTGATCGACCACGAGATGAAACTCCATATGCTAGTTGGATAGCTCCCCAAACGTCCTTGGCCCTGTCTCCCTGATTCAGGATATGTTCCAATGTCTCAACCTGACTAATTGCGCAACAGTGGCACTTCGAAGCCAAGCTATACCCAAGCCTGGTAATGTTATCGTCAGTAGGTAACTTATTGTGTAGGGTTCTCCATAGCAGAACTGACCATTTACAGGGATGCATGAACTCCAGATATGCGGGAAATGATGCAGTATAGGTCTATGTATCCTGACAAAGTCCCAGGCGGAAGATAATGTAAAATTACCCGACTGAGTATGTCCCCAGCGCCATATGTCATCAATCTGAATAATTTGCTGCTGTGCCATATCTCTTTCCGCAATTAAACGTTTCCAGACATGGGAAGCGTTGGAAGTTATAGCTACACTTGATGGACTAGCATTGGAGCAATATTTAGCAGAGAAATATTTTGTCCATAAGCTATCTTGAGTCAAGAATTTCCACCATAGCTTTGTGGTTAAAGCATGCATATGTCTTCCAGCCGTTTGACCCCTAACCCACCTTCTTCTTTAGTTCTAGCAATGCGATCCCAACCAAGCCAGGTCTTCTTAGCAACACCAAGTTGGCTACCCCAAAAGAAGCTCGAGAATATAGCCTCCAATCGATGTAAGACTGTAATCGGGGGATTACATGCCGCAAGCGTATACACAGGAATTGATGTGAGCACTGATTTGATTAACACAAGTTTTCCACCTGGTGAGAGAATTTTGTTGTGCCACCCTTCGACCTTGCTGCGAATTCGGTTGAGCAGTTCCTCATACATAGCCCCATTTCGACGTCCAGCCATAAGTGGACATCCGAGATAAGTAAATGGCGGAGAGCCAATACTAAATCCTGTTCTTTGAGCCAACTCTACTCCTCTTTCCTGTATAACCAGTTGCGACATGTATATAGATGATTTTGATTTGTTAATCAATTGGCCCGAAGCTGCCTCATACTGTGCCAGGATAGCAGTGATTTTGTTGACAGATCTCACGTCTCCTGCAGAAAAGAGTAGAATATCATCTGCGTACGCTAGATGCGTAATTGGAGAACAACCACGAGGTGTGACGAATGTTGTGAAGCCTTCTGACTCGGGCAGCTTCTTCAGACTTCGCGAGAGAGCCTCCGCCGCGATAATAAACAAAGCTGGGGAGAGGGGGTCTCCCTGACGAACCCCACGAAAAGCCTGGAAATACTCAGTCGATTCCCCGTTGATCAAAGGGGCATACCATACATTGTTAACAAGTCGCAACATCATGTCAACCCATTTGTTATGGAAACCAAATTTTTGAGCACCTTCAGAAGAAATCTCCAATCAACCCTGTCGTAGGCTTTCATCATATCTAGTTTTATAGCAACATTTCCCCCCTATTTTTCTTGTTCATTCTAGCCATCAATTCTTGAGCAAGAAGAATATTATCAACAATTTCTCTGCCTTGAACAAACCCACTCTGTTCTGGGGAAATAATACGGGGTAACACAGGGGCCAAGCGACGGGAAAGGAGTTTAGAAATTACCTTGTTCATCACTGAACAAAGGCTGATTGGCCTATAGTCACCAAAGCTCTTTGCCTGCTTCACCTTCGGGATTAAAACCAGAGATGTATTAGTGAAAGCTCGAGGCAGAGCAAACCCATCAATGAAGAGCCCTACTGCCTCTGTTAAGTCCTGGCCAACTATATCCCAGCAAGATAGAAAGAATAATGGGGTAAACCCATCTGGCCCTGGCGCGCTATTTTTGTCTAGCGACTTAAGAGCTTCAAAGACTTCTTCCCTAGTAGGTGCCGCAATCAGCAGAGTGTTCTCCTCCTCAGTCACCAGGCTAGGAATGTTCTCAACCACCTCTGACTCCTCCTGGATATCTCCTCTTTGATATAGCCTCGAGTAATAATCTTTAGCATAAGCATGAATCATGAATTTGTCTTTCAAGATAGTCCCATCCTCTTTAGCAATAGAGTGAATTTGAAGTGAGCGTTTACGGTTAGACACACAACCATAGAAGTATGCAGTATTTTTGTCACCTTGCAAATCCCATTTCATCCTGGATTTTTGCTTCCAGTATGCTTCTTCTATACTCACTCTCTGTTTGAGGATTGCTGTAGACTTGGCTAACTGTTGGCGGCTAGTGGCATTGTTATACTGCTCATGATCAATCTCCGCGGCCAGCACATCATCTTCGGCTTGCTTGACCTGTTGGAATATATCACCATATGTTTGTCTGCTCCAGTACGATAGGATCTTTCTGTAAGCCTCGAGCCTAAGAGAGACTCGAGTGGTACCAAGACGGTGATCAACTGAGGTCCACGCTCGTTGAATAAGTGATTTAAAATCTTCATGATCAACCCAAAAATCTAGAAATCTGAATTACTTTCTTCCCGCCGCCAAATGTGATTTAAATTTGATTAACAATGGTGCATGGTCTGACTCAGCACGATTGAGGTGTTCGACTGTGGAGATCGAAGCCAGGTCTAACCAAGTCTGATCAACAAGAACCCGATCCAATCTGGAGCCACAGCGGCCGTCATGCTTCGACTTGATCCAAGTGTAACAGCTGCCCGAGTATTGAAGCTCTACCATTCCTATAGCAAGTATAAAATTTGCAAATTCTTCCATAGATATGTGGTCAGGAGGCCGACCACCAATCTTCTCCCCTGACCGCAAGATAGCATTGAAATCTCCCCCTATCGACCATGGAGGTTGAATAGAGATCTGCAACTGAGTAAGTCTGTCCCATAATAGCCTACGTCCCTCCTTTGTGTTATCACCATGAACAACAGTGAAAAATGCAGGAACTGGAAGCATATGATGAGTGAGAGAGATAGTAACTGCTTGATCAAATGAGTCGTGAAGAGAAATATCACAGTTAGATTTAGCCAAAACCCATATATTACCCCGATCATTAGAAAATGCCTGAGCAAAACCTAACTTCAACTGGTACTGCAGGATATGACTTCTGTCAACTTTAGGCTCTATGATGCCAAGAAGGACTATCTTGTGAATTCTAACCAAAGTTTTGATTCTTTTCAAAGACATTTGATTGGCAATACCACGTACGTTCCAGATAAGAGAATTAAACATGAGAGGAGGATTTGAGGGTACCAGTGAAGGTAGGGTTTACAGATTGCCTCGTGACACGATCGGAGGACGGAACCACCTTTTGGTTCTTCCTCTTCTTTTGGACGGTTGTTGAGAGAGACCGTCCATCCTCAGAGGGACGTTCGATTTCTGTTCGGGCCGCATCCGAACCCCCATCGACCGTCTCTCCCACTGCGAACTGGTCGGCTGGCGCACGCTCGACTTCATCTGCCCAGCTGCCCAGAGTTGGAGAAGTAGGGGCTTCTTCTGCAGTTTGCTCACCACTTATCTCACCCTCTTCGAGAGCCCGACCCTCGTCATCATGGGGGATGACGGACGCCGCCACTAGAGAGTCATTAATGACGTTAACCGTCATTTCTAAATTTGTCTCCTCGGGCACAGTTTCCGACGTCTCTGATATGCCAATAGGCTCCTTTGGCAAATCATGCACTGGGTTTTGTGCTTCATTATTATCAGTGGGGTCCAGAGCAGTTGTTATCTCCTTGTTAGGCAATATTGCTTGATAATTATTCTCCTTCCGCCGGAGGAGCTACAACAGTAATTGGATCCCTGCTTGGAGGAGTTGAAGTTGAGGCAAGTGTTTGCGTGGCAGGGTCGTCTTGAACACTTCGTTCCTCATTGGTCCTTCGAAGGATGGATGTGACCTTCAATCCCATCGACCCTGGCCTGGGCTCCACCACTGCTGCCTCCTGTTGGTGCTGTGACTCTTGATTCATCACTTCTTTCCCTTTATTCTTCAGTTTGCAGGCAGATTGTTGGTGTCCTTGGTGATGACAATGAGAACAATATAAAGGGATATATTCGTATTCTACGTCCTGCCAAAAACTTCTCCCTCTCGACCGATTTATACGAATTCGATGCTGAATTGGTTTGCTCGCATCAACCTCGACAAATACCCGTACCCTACTAGGGCGAGAGAGATCCATCGTAGCTCTATCCAGTTTTAGTGGGGTGCCTATCGCAGAAGTAATAGCAAACAAAGCATCCTTTGCGTAGAGATGATGAGGTAGGTCAGGAAGGTCTACCCAAACTGGCATGAGCGATGATTCATACATCGGGGAGAAATCAGGTTCCCATTTAAAAACCCTCATAGGAGCGCGGGAGATGAACCATGTATCTTTTGATCGGAGTCGTAGAAAATCTTCCTCAAGGGAAGGTCTAATGAGAATATGTTTGCGGTCGATAACTCCCGCTTTGATATCTCCTTTAAACTGAAATCCTGAGAGAGCCTTTCTAATAATTTCGATTGAAGGCTTACTGTGTGAAAACTTACCAACCAGTGCAAAACGGAGAGGGGACGCCAAAGCCTGTTCCTCCTCATCAGAAAAGGAAATAGCTGGAGCGCCTTTGTATGTTGATACAGGTCGTGCCGCCAGGCGAGGATGTTCCTCCACCCGGCCGGCAACCGCATCTACAAAGGATTTGGCCATCCTAGGTCGACTCCGGCCCGGCCAGAGGCCTAGCCGGTGTCGGAAAGGGCCGAAAGCTGCAAAGATCTCCGGGCGCGGCGCTAGGGCACAGCACGCGATCGTATCTATATCTTTATATATTATATATATATATGTATATATATATTAGTATATATATATGTATACTGTATTTTGACAGTATTTTATATATATGTATATACTTTATAGTTAGTAAATTTTATGTATATATGTTTATATATATATATTTTCATATGTATATATATTATATATATACACTATATTATTAAGTGTTTTCTTGTATATATATATATATTTGTATATATATATATATATATATATATATATATATATATATATATATATATATATATATATATATATATACATTATAAATTAAGTATTTTTCCTTATATACATATATATACTTTTAGCATAGGTATGTATATATTCTTTTGTACAAATTTACCTTATTAAAATATTAATATTATTTTTACACTATTACCAAATTGTATTTTTAGTGTATTTAGTTACTGCAACCATTTGGTGTCCAAGCCTAGCATGGGTATTTGGGCCCAAATGTGTTTTCACACATTCAAGACCTGTACAAGTCATATTGGACTTGATTCATGGCCTTGGGTCCTGTATTTGAACTTTGGTTCAAATTATATACATGGACAAAATACGCAAATAATTAATTATTGTGTGCAATGCTGTTTTTGATTTTCTAAAAATACTTAAAGTACTGCTAAAATTATGAAAAAATAGTATTTAGATACTATGTTAAGTTAGCTAATTTAGTATAATTTTTGTAGTATTTAATTTACTGTTTTGCCACTAGTTTGGCATATGAAACCAAAACTCATTTTCTGTATACTTAGGAAAACTGATTTTTATAAAATACTTGTACTGGTTAATAAATTCCAGAAAAATTATAATAAATTTCTATGATTAACAAGGATCACTTTGGTACCTTACTTTAAGAAAAACTAGGCTTTTTGTCTATCTCTAAAATTGTTAGAACACAATGGTCTTTTGATTTATTTATTGATTAATTACGATCTGTAGCTTTTGTGTTATTTTGAGTTTTAGCCGTGTTAAACCTCAACCACTCACTAGTGTAAAGACCCTAGAAAGTTAGTTAAAGTAGTGTGTTACCCCACATTGGTCTCCTATGCCAAAATCATCATTTTGGCTAGGTGCCCAATCACAAGTCGTGTTTCACCAATTAGTGTCCTAGTATTTTAGCTTAGTATAAAAACTAAGTTATTGCATTTACTTCTACAGTGACTAGTTACCGGACATCCATAGCACTTTTATCGTAGCTTGTTTTGCTTTGCTTTGCTAGAGGCAAGTACTTTCTACGAACTTTACATATTGTCACATAAATGAACTGCAAACCCCACCATGTTAAATGCTGATCCTTGGAGTAGCAAGTTAGATCTCTACTTGTTGTACTTTCAGTTACTACCATGCTCAGAACAATCTTAATATATCTCTCATATGATTAGAATATGGGTTATGGGGAAACTGTTAGTAGCATACGTGATCATGCCCCTTACTCGTACGTACGTACCGAGCAAGGTTGACATTTTATGTATACCTTGTCGTAGGTGCACCAGCTGTATTTGTACGTATGTACATCTATCGCTTGTTTTACTTGTACGTATATACATTTTATTTACATTGTGCCTCAGTACATTGTACATCTATTGACCGATCACGAACCTGCTACAGTTTTAAATATTGCATATACATCTGTCTCTATGACATATGTGTCCTTGCCATGATAGACTATGTGATGCCATGTTTTCCAGTTATTCCTCTCGTGTTCATTTCCATGTTTCATATGCTAGTTTGTTAGATTCAGTACTTGCTTCCGTCCTGACAGGATAACGTTGTAGGTGTCCTTACTGAGGAGGAGTTACTCTGCGACACATATTATGGAGTTACTGCCGAGGACCCGGCTCTGCTTTACGAGGATGTTCCTGCGGGAAACCTCGCCTAGTTGTCTTTTGTTTACTTAGACTTTTGAGAGTAGACATGTATTAGACTATATCTTTTTGTAACTGGACATGTATCCAGTTTTACTTTTCAGTTCACTTGTACTTAGACATTTCACTATATACGACGACTTTTGTGTTTGGTGCATTTATGATTCTTCTTCACTTATAGAACTGTTAGCACATTTAGTCTTATCATGTTGTCTTTAGAACAGCTTACTACGTTTTATCTCAACGTAGGCTGGGCATGACTCGGCCTGGCCCAACAATTTGGGTAGCGGATCGTGACATATTTTTAGTGGTGGCCCACGCAGGTCCTGACTAAGCTGTTCTGTTACGTTATTGTACCAAGCATGCCTGCATAGGAACTTAAGGTAATTAGACAATATTAGGAAAGACGCTTAGAACACCTAGAGGAATGCTAGAATTGCAACATAGGAAAAACATCACATGTTTGTTATTATAATTAGATTTTCTTGCATATGATTGCTTACTTTAAACAAACACTTATAAGTCCTTTTTACTTTTATAGAGATGGTGCTTACTCGTTCATCCCAGTATGTTATCCCCGAGAATGGGGCCCTCCTTATCCAGTCAGCTGACCAGTCGACTGATACCCCTCCACCTACCACATTCCCCCACTCCACAAATCTACAAACCCAGATACCACAACCACCTTCCACATCACAGGCCCAGCAGGACCCGATACTTCCACCATCTCCTATCACTATACCCACCCAGGCTTCCGTCACACTCGACGGAAACCAGCTGCTCACACTGATTCAGGGGTTCCTAACAACCCATCAGGAGCAGACTACCCTACTCCGTCAGAGCATGGAGCGTTCTGAGGGATGTCCCGTGGTCCCACCACATGTAGAGCCACGGCAGAGAGCGGGGACGATCAAGGACTTCATGGGTCTGAATCCCAAGGAGTTCTTAGGGACTGAGGGCATAGTAGTAGCTGATGATTGGCTAGATTCGGTAGAGAGGAAGCTCCTCGGAGTCAGGATGCCGGATGACCTTCAGGTCGAGGCAGCATGATTTCTGCTGATAGACTTAGCAGGAGTCTGGTTCCGGAATGAGCCATTGTTTGCGAGAGGGAGAGCCACTTGGGACCAGTTCAAGACCCAGTTCAAGAAGAAATTCTTCTCGACCACTGCTAGAGTAGCCATGGGGCTACGATTCCAGAACATCCAGCAGGGGAACCGTTCCGTTGACGAGTATGCGGCAGAGTTTAGTCGTCTGAGCCGTTTTGCTCCTAGTCTGGTTGCTGATCCAGAGGAGATGACTCGTAGGTTTTGCCATGGTCTAGTTCCAGACATTGGCATTCTTATAGTGGTGAACGGTACGACTGACTACTACCAGAGCCTAGAGTTAGCCCGGAGCATCGAGGAGCATCTTCTGTCATGCAAGAGGCCGGCTTCTGTACATCATGAGGGTCCGTCCAAGCGTCAGGCTTTCCAGCAGAGAGCACCGATGCCGCCCCAGCAGACTTACCGTCCCCCTACACCACATCATCAGACCCCGCTAGTTAGAGCCCCGGGACCCCGTCAGCAGCAGCAGAAGGGAGCTATATGTTCTTTCTACGGAAGACCATGGCACGAGTACTCCATCTGCAGGAAGAGGTTGAAGCAGTGCTTAGTTTGTGGGTCTGCCACCCACATGATACGGGAGTGCCCAGTAGCGAAGACTAGAGGACCGCTTCCGACTCAGCAGCAGAGGTTTGGGCAGCATCTGCAGCAGCAGAAGGGACCTCAGGGGAAGGTTTATAGCCTAGCCCTTGAGCCGGAGCCGAAGCAGGTTTCGGAGCCAGATTACTTAGCTGACGTCATTACAGGTCATATTTATTTGCATACTTTTCTAGCTCTATGCTTGTTTGATTCTGGTGCATCTCATAGCTTCCTATCATTAGAGTTTATGCAAGAACATCATTTAGTATCTACACCTACTGCGGAGATTAGTAGAGTAATGACGGGAGGAGGACCAGTGCCTATTCGAGCTAGCTATAGATGCTCTATTATGATAGCCGGGAGAGAGTTCGAGGGGCGATTCTTTGTGATGCCACTCCCCGATTGTGATATCATATTGGGGATGGACTGGCTTAGCTATGCCCATGCATCTATAGATTGTCATAAGGGTAGTATTTTGTTCAGTCCCCCAGGCACAGTACCATTCAGTGTCAGGAGGACAGGGCCGGAGATTAGCCTAGAGCCGAACTGTTGCGCTACAATTGGGAACGCAGCACCGCCACACCCTATCATTTAGGAGTTTATGGATGTATTCCCAGAGGATCTTCCAGGGCTTCCGCCAGATAGAGATGTGGAATTCACAATAGATCTAGTGCCGGATTCATCACCAGTATCCCGGGCTTGCTATAGAGTGAATCCCAAGGAGGCCATAGAGATGAAAGAGCAGATTGATGACCTGTTAAAAAAGGGTTTCATTCGATCCAGTACTTCTCCATGGGGAGCGCCAGTGCTCTTTGTGCCTAAGAAAGATGGTACAGTCCGGTTATGTATTGACTACCGGGCCTTAAATGCCATCACCATCAAGAACAAATATCCTCTACCCAGGATAGATGATTTGTTCGACCAGTTGAGCGGGGCAAAGGTGTTTTCCAGGATAGACTTGAGATTCGGGTAACACCAGGTGAAGGTTAGGCCAACAGACATCCAGAAGACGGCGTTTAACACGAAGTACGGGTAGTACGAGTTTCTGGTGATGCCATTTGGTCTCACAAATGTGCCAGCTGTCTTTATGAATTTGATGAATAAGACATTTCACCAGTATCTGGATAAGTTCGTCGTAGTGTTTATCGACGACATCCTGATATGCTCGAAGATGCCAGAGGAGCATGCAGAGCACTTACGGATAGTTTTGGGGATTCTGAGACATGAGAGATTGTTTGCCAAATTGCCGAAGTGCGAGTTCTTTTTAGACCGAGTGGAGTTTCTCGGCCATGTAGTCACTGGAGATGGAATCTCGGTGGATCCCAGGAAGATTGCTGCAGTAGAGACGTGGAAGGCTCCGACGTTAGTTTCAGAGATCAGAAGCTTTCTGGGTTTAGCAGGCTATTATAGAAAGTTCGTCCAGGACTTTGCTAGGATAGCTGAACCCATGACGAAGCTGACGCGGAAGGATGCAGAGTACATCTGGTCAGAGGACTGCCAGACAGCATTTTAGGAGCTGAAGAGGAGGCTGACGACCGCTCCAGTTCTGACTTTACCTTCAGGTTCTGGAGGTTTCACCATATACAGTGATGCTTCTGGGAAGGGGCTAGGATGTGTCCTACAGCAGCATGGGAAAGTGATTGCTTATGCATCTAGGCAATTGCGGACTCATGAGAGGAATTATCCTACCCATGACCTAGAGCTAGCTGCGGTGATCTTTGCACTCAAGTTATGGAAACATTACTTATACGGAGAGCATGTGGAAATCTTTACTGACCACAAAAGCTTGAAGTATGTGTTCACGCAGAAAGAGCTGAACATGAGACAAAGATGATGGTTGAAGTTGATGAAGGACTTCGACATCGATTTACAGTATCACCCCGGGAAGGCAAATGTGGTGGCGGATGCGCTGAGCAGGCATCCGATGGCATGGTATCTGATAATTGATCGACATTTGCGGGAGGATCTGGAGAAGCTCGGTATCGAGCTAGTTCGGCCAGGATCAGTGATACAGATGATGGCGCTTGACATTCAGTCAGGCTTGATGGAGCAGATCCGGGAGGCACAGAAAATATTCCCAAAAGCGAGTCTGCTCCAAGACAATAAAGCACCATTGGTGGCTTTGAGATTAGCTGCCACACGGACGAGGGGGTCGGGGTTACTTATCGATCTCCAGGCGGAGGCCATGATGTTCCTGAAATATGGGTGGTGGCTCCAGAAGTTCAGCAAACAGAAAGGTTTTTTGATCTGGGTGGAGTTGCTGCTGATTTTAATTAGGAGAGGGGAGTGATCCGATTCGTTGGTGTTAAGGTGAGAGAGGTGAGAGAGGTTTGAGATGAGATCCAAGTCTAACCACAAGTTGTCGACCAGCGCTCAATCCAGACGGGAGTATTGTCTTCGGGTGCCTTCTTGCATGTTACACTAGGTGTAGGCGTTGCCGGAGAACGGAAAAGGGGACAAGTGGGCATTGAAGATGAAAGTGTTGAAGTCGTTCATCGCTGGCTGGGGGGAGAGCGCCCCCCAGATTTCTCCATTCAGCACGAGGTAGAGCCACGGAAGGTTGTGAGGTGTTGATTGGTGTCCATGAGGGTGTCCCAGAGGATCTTGCGCTCGAAGAGGTCGCAGCTGTCGTGAACAGCGGAGATAAGGGCTTGGGACTTAAGGGAGGGGTGCTCCACCCAGTAGGAATGTGCCTATTTCGAGTCATTCACGATATCGAATCTGTATTCGGCATCGAAGAGGATCCAGATGTCATGGCACCCGACGACAGCGGACGGGAAACCGAGTTGAAGTTGGATGGATTTGAGTTTTCTTTGGGGGATTTTGGGTTCAATGATGATCAAAATATCGATTCGGTGGATTTTCTTGAGGCTTATTATTCTTTTCAAGGTAGGTTTATTAGCCAACCCTCTAAAATTCTACGAGAGGATGTTAGGCATTGGGGTATTTGTGGAGGGGTTGGGTATTGAGCTTTATGGCCGATCGAGTGGTCATAGCCGTGGGCTCTAGGGCTTGTTTTTTCTTCTTGTTGAAGGGTTTTTGAGGGCTCTCGATGGTGCTGCGGTGACGTCGTTCACCGATTCTGACGTGCTGAGAGCAGAGTTCCCGGTTACCTTCCTCGGGGGGGGAGACAGCTTTTTTGTCTATCTCGGCTAGAGCGCAGAGAGGGTTGTCGTGGTCCAAGAAACACGCTTATGTGGCTTGCTGAATCCAGTCTCCCGGGACTATGCTCAGCATTATCGGGTCGTTCGCGAAAACACTTTCGGGGATGAGAGGGGGTATCGATGAAGCAGGAGGGGCGGGGTGGATGATCAAAGCCATATGATTCTCTCATTCGCTGCTCGAAGAAGTGTCGTTGGTCGGAAGCTGTTCGGCGGACTTCTCGCTCACCTCGGAAGGGATCAAGCCGGGTTGGGGTCTCTCCCGGATAGTGTCAGGAGGGGTGGAGTTGAGGATGTCAAACTGGTTGTTGAGTAGGATGCCCGGAGGCTCAAAGGGGGCGATGGCCTTCTCCGAATGGTGGGGGGATCGGGGGCTGGGAGAGCTGTCGCTGTCTATGAATTGGGAGTGAGAATTTTGGAGGGGAAGAATGGGGGTTGGGGAAATGATTTGGGTCATCTTCTGGGATCGCGGCTTGGGAGGGGATTTCATCTTTAGCTCCGGGTGGGCCTTGAAACAATGCCTTGTGAGGTGGCCTCTGGACTAGCAATGCCTGCAGAAGATTATGTTGTTGTCATACTCCAGAGTCTGGAAGTATGATTGTCCCCCGAGGTCGATCTGAATCTGGGAGGGTGTCTGAGGACAGGTCGAGCTCCACGCAGATCTTCGCGTAGTTGTCTTTGGAGAGGGTGCAGGTTTCTTCGGCGACGGCCACCAGGGATCTGAAAGAGCTAGCGATTCTCTTTAGTGCTGCGGTGGCAAAGCAGACTAGGGGAGGTTTGGAAGGGTGATCCACGTCGCGATGATCGAAGAGTCGACAGTGGGGCTGAAACTGGAGGACAATTTGGCGATCTTGACGCTGTGGGTTCTGAAGCGGGTGGTGCCTTTGGCCCAGACTAAGGAATAGTCAGAGTCTGAGGAAAGGTGGAGAAGCAGGTGTTTGGGGTCCAGCGGGGCGATCTTGTAGGCAGAGGCAAGCCCCCAACCTGTGATTGCCTCTTAAGCGATGGTGATCATGGGGCACCCTGAGGGGAACTTCAACACGAACGTCCTCGCGAAGCTGGCCGAAAGAGGGGATATCTCTGCGGATGAGAACGAAACGCAGATGGTTTTCCCATCGGAAGGGCTCAGGAGTTCGATGTCTGGCAACACGGAGCCTTTGGTCGGAGGAGAGAACTATGATCCGCGATCTGGCCTCAGAATCTCTGTAAAAGATTTCACAATACGAGCGAGCTGGGGGGAAGGCTGCTGCCCTGGCAGGGCGGTTGACCCCTCGGGCGGGGGGAACGACCGGAGGAGCCCCCGGGAAGAGTGGACGCAAGGGCCACGGGGGGTGTGGGCGCATGGCCACCTTTTGGTGGCTCACCTACGGGAGGATGGGCGCATGCGCCCGGGCGGGGGCTAGTGGGCGCATGGCCTCCGGCAGAAGAGGTGGAGGGCGCCTGGCTTATAGCCTCCAGTGACTGACCGGTCGCTGCTGGAGGGGTATATGGCCTCCAGCAGAAGGTGCCTGGCGTAGGGCCTCCTAGAGCTGCCCGACCGCAACAGGATAGGGCGCCTGATCTATGTACCGCAAAGTAGAGGAAGGCGCATGCTCGGGAGCGGCATCACTGCCCGGGAAGGTGGGCGTATATGCGCCAGCGAGGGGCGCATAGCCCCTCGCACAAAGAAGCGGAGGCGTATAGCGGAGGGGGGCACTAGGCCGAATGGAGGCGCATAGCTGCCCCACTGGGAAGAGGGTACATGGTTCCTCCCGGAATGAGAAGCAGGCACATAAGGAACAGCCTCGGGAGGAAATTTGAAATTTGAACTTGCTGGGCGGGAACTGCTCAAACTCGGGCCTGCTAGCTCGATAGTTGCCCGACTCTCCGGTCGAAGCCGGAGGGGGATGCCACAGGGGGCCGCTGGGGCACGGGGCCACCGAAGGGGAAAGGCGATGCACAGTGGAGGCGGAGGGGAGGGGGGTGGGTCCCTGCTGCGGCCATCGGGCGGAGCCTGCCTAAGGCCGACGGAGGGCTCGACGACCGGACAGGGGGGCAGGGGTGGCCACCGGAGCTTGGTGGCCACCCCGACGGAGGCGATGCCAACCAGGGTTAGCTGATCGTTCGTCCAAGCTGTGGACGGTCGCGGAGTCTTCGGGGCATCCTCGCCGTGACTGACCAGAGAAGAGGCCGAGGGAGCGAGCGTCCAACTCGAGCGATGTCGGGGAGGGAAAGGGGGCTGCTGCTGGCGAGCTAACGGAGCTCTGCCCCGGCGTCGCGAGCGGACGGGCGGGAGGGGGAGGGTCATGGAGCCATGGGAGCACGTGAAGGGGAAGGAGAAGGAGAATGTGGATTATATATATATATATATATATATATATATATATATATATATATATATATATATATATATATATATAATATGATAGGGGGCGGCTGCTGGCGAGCTAACGAAGCTCTGCCCCGGCGTCACGAACGGACGGGGGGGGGAGGCGGTAGTCATGGAGCGATGGGAGTACGGGAAGGGGAAGGAGAATGTGGATTATATATATATTTATATATATAAAATTCATGTCCAAGAGCTCTCCCCTCCCCCGGTATTTCCGCCCATGGCTTTTCCTTTCCGGCCGGCGCTGGCTGACCACGCCTCCTCTCCCACCGACCCCCTCTCCCCTTCCTCCCCGATGCCTCCTCGCCCTCTCCCTTCTTCGTCCAAGCCGCCCCCTGGACGTTCTCGGTGTTCGGGCTCCTCAGGACCTCCCTCCTCCCCGTTTCACCCTCCAGGTCTCGGCTCCCTCCCTCCCTTTCCCACAGTCGTCGAAGGAGCAAGCTTCCTCGAGTGCCCTGCCGCCCCCCACCTCGGTCTCCGTCGTCGGCCCCCTTGCTCCTCTCTTCCCTCTATTCTCGGTTTGCCCCCCGGCATCTGCTCGCATGGACGGCCGATTTGCTCTTCGTTGCTGTGCGTTCTTCCCGGGTCCTCCTTGCTCCTCGTTGTCGGGCACTCTCTCCCTCCGTCACCGTCGCCCCTCCAGACGTGGTCTCCTCCTCGCCGCGGCTAGCTGCCTCAGTCCCGGGCCTCGAGCCGCCTCCCTCGACCTCGGCTTCGACTGTCGACACCGCGGTAGCGGTCGATCCCTCGGTAGCGGCGGCAGGAGCTTCCCCAGCGGTGGCGCTGGTCGGACAGGCCGCATCAGGCGGCGGAGGAAGACATGTCCCCTGCCCGGGGTGTTCCCCCCGGACAGCTGCACCAAGCTTCCACCACCACCCCTTTTTCGTTTTTCCCCCTCCTCCCCCTCCCTCTCGTCCCTTCCTGGACTGGACGCGGGAGCAGCTCGCCCTGGTCGGATAGCCCTCCACCAAGCTCGCTAAAAAGCTCCGGTGGGCCCCCTCCCCGATCCATCTATAGCCGTCCTCGCCAGCCCGGTTGCCCCTGGGTTCGCTCTACTGCTTCGCTGGCCTCCTCTCCCCTCCGGCGTTGGCTGGCCTGCCCCAGTCATCCTCCCCTCGATTGGCGGCCTACCTCGGTCTCCCTTCCCTCGATTCGCGAGCTCTGTTGGCCCTGCCTCGGCTTCCCCCCGGTGGGGTACGTGGAGCCAAACCATGCGTCCTTTCACATGTTGGTTCCCGTAAACCGCTGCTACCTCGGGGGCCCCACCCCTCGATTGGCGAGCGTTGACCCCAGCGCACCCGGGAGCACGGGCCTCCTGCTCTACGCGAGCCTTGTAGCCTCCCCCTCTACGCGGATTGGCTCTGAGCTTTACGCGGACTCGCCTTCCGATGGGCCTCCCCTGGTGCCACCCGGGCTCACGGGCCCCCATCTTTTCGGGGGCCTAGCCGCCTCCACCTCTACGCGGGTGTGTTATGGGATCTACGAGGACTCATTTCACGCGGGCCCTGCTGCCCCCTGCTTTTCGCTGCCGCTCTCCCTTTGCATGCCCCGCGTATTTCCTAAGGGGCCCCCCTTATTGGGTCAGGCCCCGGATCCCCAGGCCATCGCCGGCGCGGACTTCTCCCCCCATAGGCCGTCGCCTGCATAGGTCCCACCTTGGCACAAGCCAATTTTCCCCAGGCGGTTGCCTGTACGATTATCCTCCCGAGCCCCCCTATTCTGACACCTTCCTACGGTGCCTCCCCGGCTACCCTGGCGCACTACCAACCCCCCAGGCCCCTGCCGATTTCCCTACCTCCCGGGTGACAGTGATGTTTCTCGCTTCCCTTACCCATGCCCTTCCCGGAGTCAGCCTTGCGGCACCGGTATCCCCCATGGCCTCTCGACACCCAAGCTCCGAGGCACCACCCGACGACTCCTCCCTACCGGACAGCGCGACTGTCCCACAACCCCGTGCTTCTTACACTGAGGCATTACGACCAGATAGGGGTAGGCGATCACCATCGCCGTCGGTGGAGATCCTGCTTCCAGACATTGAGTTCCCGCCTCCCGTCGACGGTGATCCCATTCGGGTCCCCTTCGCCGCGTCGGAGATCTCTTCCCTGTCCTCCTTCTTCTCTAAGTCATTTGTGCTCAAATTCGGATCCGGATATCCGAAGATCTCCTTTGCCACGGAAGCCGTTGCCAAGTGGGGCCTCTCCGCAGCCTACCGGGTCGCGCCGTTCGACCCCAAGCATATGCTCTTACATCTCTCATCCGATTCGAACTACGCTATAGTCCGAGCCAAGGGCACGGCCAGAATGGGAACGCAGACCGCCAAGGTGGTTAAATGGTCTCCCGATTTCAACCAAAAAATTAATTCTACAATCATTTCTACGTGGATCACCCTACCAAACCTTCCCCTGGTCTGCTTTCCCGCAGCTGCCCTCAAACGGATAGCCAGCTCCTTTGGGACACTGGTAGCCATCGTTGAAGAAACTCGCAACCTCTCCAAGTGCAATTATACGAAGATTTGTGTAGAGTTAGACCTCGCGAACGACCCTCCCAAAATTATAGAGATCGAGCTCGGAGATCAAACACATAGCCAACCGCTGGTCTACGACAACAATATCATCTTCTGCAAACACTGCCAGATGAGCGGACACCTAATGCAGTACTGCTTTCGCGCTCACCCCGAACTAAAGAAGTCAAGCACGCGTACCCCACGTGCGCCGACAGCTCAAAGAGACCCCACTATTATCATCCACAACTCAAATCCCGATCCCCTCCCTCAGATCGACGGTCAGACTCGCCTATACCCTCATTCGACAGCCACGACCAGCTCCGCTATTATCCCTTTCACTCACTCCAACCTCTCCCTCCATAATTCGTTCGAACTCCTCTCAAGCACCACTTCCGACGACGACCACAATGACTCCAACGAGCTCCCTTCTAGCACCCCCAGACAACAAGATTGCCCCAAGAACAGCAGTCTCACTCACCACCCAGACGCTGATACAGCCCTCATCACCCAACTCTCCAACCCAACTGACACCACCATCCCACACTCCCACAGGATACCCCACTCTACCCAACTACCCGTCGACCACTCTCAACAACCTAGAAAGGTCTCGTCGGCGAGCAGCTCTGAGCAGGTCGAGGCACCCCAGACCCCGCCGCTGACCTCCTGGCAGACCCGGAGCCCCCTCGATCTCTCCTCCCTCACCTTTTGGACGCTGAAGCTAAGTTTAGGCACACCTTAACCGGCAGATTTTGGCAAGCAAAAGAAACAGGATTTCTTGACCGTGGCGACCCCTTATGTGCCCTGGAAGAACAAGACAACGATCCAGCCATCACCTCAGCTGACATCGATGGAAGCAGCGATCCAAGTCGGACTAACAAAGAAATTGGAAGCAATGGGCCCACCAGCACACTCACCAAAAAACCTCTTCCAAGAAGAACAAAAACAATCAAAAGCAGACGACGGCAAGGACCACAAGGTCCGCCACGAAGCACAGTCACTCCCATCCCATTTCCTCATCAGATGCTTAACATTATCTTCTGGAATGTGAGGGGTCTCGGCAATAAACCAACGATGAACAGAATCCTTAGCCTCAAGAAGACATATCGTATAGACCTCTTAATCATTATAGAACCAAAAATCCCTCAAAAAAGAATAAAATCCACTCAACTCAAGTTAGGATACCCGCATGCCATCGCAGGAGCAATGACATCTTGATATTACTTGCGCAAGACTTCAAATTTAGCATCATTCAAGACTCGCCCCATGCCCTTACATGTTGGGTTGAGCACCCAGCCCTCAAGTCCCGCTCCGTCCTCTTCGCCGTCCTTGGTAGTTGCGACATCCCCGAGCGCAGATTGCTCTAGGCAGACCTTCTTGTGGTTCATTCATATGGGCTTCCGTGGCTCTGCATCGGAGATTTCAACATGGTGACTAGCAGAGAGAAGAAGTCTGGAGGCTGCCCTCCTCCCCAGCCGGCGATGGATGACTTCAACAACTTTACCTTTCTTGGGAACCTAACCCCAATCTTCTTCCACGGCATCGCGTTCACCTGATGCAACATGTAGGAGGGTCATCGGCGACAGTACTCCCGCTTAGATCAGGCGATGATCAACAAATATTGGTCCGACATGGGCCTGATCACTAACCTCTCTCATCTTAACTCTACTGAATCGGACCACTCCCCTCTCCTTGTCCAGATCAGCAATAATCACACCAGCAATAAGAAAGCTTTTCGTTTCCTCTACTTTTGGCGACATCATCCCCAATTCCAGACCATCGTTGCTCATGCTTGTAATTCCATCGCGGTTCTTGACCCTATGGCCCGGATGGCGGCTAAACTTTCAGCCACTCGTAAGGCCCTATCGTCATGGAGCAAAGAGGCATACGGAGACATCTTCCAAGCTATCAGGGAGACGGAGGATGATGTCACCCGTGTGGAGACCGCATTCACCAGTACCAGATCCCCGGAGGCCCGTGCCTTTCTCAACCTCGCTAGAGCTCTTCTTAAATCCAGGCTGAGAGTGGAGACCAATTTTTGGAGGTAAAAAGCCAGATCGACTTGGGATACCGACGGAGACCGGAACACTAGATTCTTTCATGCATGCGTCAAAGGACGCAGGAACAAATTAAATTACACCGGATTCTTGACGACAAAGGCAACCTGGTGGACGACCAGGTCGGTATTCAGGCTGCGGCTGTGAACTACTACTCCAACCTCTTCATCAAAGAGCGGGTAGTTAAGAATGTGACGATATTGTCCGTTATCCCTTTCCTCATTAGCGATCATGATAACGATACCCTGCTGGCAAACACTTCGGAGGAGGAGGTTAAAGCGGCGGTCTGGTCCATTAACGAACACAGCGCCCCGGGGTCGGAAGGTTTCAACGGGGTATTTTTCAGAGCATGTTGGGACACCATTAAAACAGACTTAGTCTAAGCCACAATAGCCTTTCTCCAAGGGACTAGATACCCTAATTCGATTTCATGCGCCAACATCATCTTTATCCCCAAAAAGACAATCTTGAAACCTTCAAAGACTTTCGTTCGATCAGCCTATGTACCTTCACCAACAAAATCATATCCAAGATCGTCGCCAATCGGATGTCCGATCTTCTCCCCAAGATCATTTTCGAAGAGCAAAGCGGGTTTGTCAAAGGCCGCAACATATTAGACAACATCCTCCTAGCTTAAGAGATGATCACGTACATAAAGTTTCCGTCGAGGGGGGGAACGTGGCCATCAAACTTGACATGGAGAAGGCATACGACCGTCTGGACTGGTAATTCATGATCTGGGTACTTAGGGCCTTCGGCTTCTCCGAACCATAGATTGACATCATTTTCAGATCGATCAACAATGCGTGGTTCTCTACCGTCATCAATGGCCAGGCAGCAGGATTATTTTGTTCCACTCGCAGGGTTAGATAGGGGGATCTGCTCTCTTCCACCATTTTTATCATTGTGGCCGAAGCCCTCAGCAGAAGCCTTAATAGCATGCCCAACATGTCTGGCTTCAATCACTTCCACGCCACCACCGACTGTTCCCTCATCACTCACCTGGCTTACGCTGACGACATCCTCATCTTCTCCTCTGGAGACAGCGGATCGATCGAGGTCGTCCTGCACACGATCGTCATATACACCACCTGCTCCGGACAGCGCATCAATAACAACAAGAGCGTAATCTACACCCATCATAAAGTAGACAAAACTCGCTCAACTTTGCTCACCAACATGACCTCCTTTAGTACGACCTACCTACCCTTCCTTTACCTCGGATGCCCGCTGGTATACGGTAAGGACAACTCAGGAATATACGAGCATCTCGTAGACAAGATCCGTAAACTCATCGCAGGATGGCATAATGCAACCCTATCCCCAGGGGCAAAACGATCCTCATCAAATACGTTCTATCATCCATCCCCATGTACACCCTGCTCGTTTGCTCCCCTCCCAAGAAGGAGCTTCACTCTCTCGAATCCGTCTTCGCCAAGTTCTTCTAGGGACAAAATGACGGAAAAGACAAATATCACTGGGCCGGTTGGGAGTCGATGGCCAAACCCACTGATAAAGGTGGTCTAGGCTTCAACAGACTGGCCCACATCGTACATGCCTGCTCCATTAAGTTATGGTGGAAGTTGTACGCTGAGACCTCTTTATGGATGAAGTTCTTGAGAGCTAGGTACTCCAGATTCTATCTGTCGGAGGCGAGCTCCAATAATAGATCCTCGGCATCGTGGAGACACATTATTCGGGGTCATATCATTGCTGAACCTCTTATCCGTCTTCAGTTGGGTGACGGCCGCTCTCCGGCATGCCAGGAGCGGTGGTTAGGAGAAGACATCATACATCCCAACATTCTTACTCCTTCGGGGTACACAATTAGGGACCTATGGGAGGGCAGTTCCTGATGGAATTGGAGGAAGGTCAGAGATTGGTTCGGCCAGCCAGCGGAAACCCGTCTTCTTGGAGATAGGTACGGATTATCGACACGATCGATACTTGGAGATGGTCCCCCAACCTGAGTGGGTCATTCACTTTGGCTTTCGCCAGACTTGTGGCCAGAGGTAGCGGGGTGTAGAATACTGTTTACGCCATGTTTTGGCAGGCTTACATCCCCATCAAAATGTCTATCCTTATCTGGCATGCTCTTCGCTGAAAGATTCCGACAGATGACACCATCAGATCCATGGGTTTCAGCCTCGCCTCGAGATGCCACTATTGCGAGGAGCACACTATGAAATCTGTCGAGCATGTCCTTCTTTCGGGGGAGCTAGCCACCGGCCTTGGGTCCAAGCTTCACAACAGACTTAGTATGGTCCAGCCAACTGGGGGCTTCTATGATCTCTTGGCCTACTGGAGCCGATCCCACGGACATCAGATCGTAGTAGCAGCCGGTGTTTGGGTTTTATGAAAAAACATGAACAAATTCAGATATGAAGGCCGACAAATCCCGCTTCCTCAGTTGTACAGAAAGGTCATCAGACAATGCTTCAAAGTTAGGAGATGCTGCTCCCACGTCTCCAACTCGTTCTGGGAGGCCCTGGCTTAGGCCGTCCTCCCCTTTTTTGTGTGCGTGTCTCACGTTTTTCATTTTCTGTCCTTTTGTCGCGCTAGCGCGCTTACTTGTATAGGCTTCGGCATTTTGCTCCTATTACTTCAATATAGTTCAGGGTTCCAATATATATATATATATATATATATATATATATATATATATATATATATAATACTAGTATGAAAGTAGTATCCATGATAGCTGGTGATGCTCATATTATTGACAGCTCCGCCAGAGCAAACTTAATTTTATCCAATAGAACCTACCTACTTATACAAAATGTGTTATACTTTCATAATTCCAGAAGAAAATTATTGAGTTCAAGGACATAAGGACAAGTGGGTATCATATTGAAATCATAAGCAAGGGCAATAAATAATAAATTTGAGAGAAGAACTAGAAGTTCATCCTAGGGAAACAGAAGTTCGTCTAAGAAAGATTATCCAACTATCCAATAGGGATACACGTTACTCACATTAGGGATGTCAAGTCATATACTACGTTAAGCCATGAGCTCAAATCATATGTGTCCATTGTGAGACAGAAATCAAATGATCCTATTACTTTTAAATTGTGACATCAACTAGACACCCAAAACGATGAACACCAAATATACATACATATATATATATATATATATATATATATATATATATATATATATATATATGCTAAAAATATACAATTCAAAATTATGCTACTAGTTATTCAGATATAATCTTCAGGATTGATGGTTTAGAAACAAACTTATTCTTTAGATCAAGAGTGTATGCTATAATTTGGTAAGAGATGATCACATGAATTAGTTTTCATAATTTTTATCATCACTGATTTGGGTGTTCATCGTTTTGTGTGGCTTGTTGATGATGTCACAATTTAAAAGTTATAGGATCATTTGGTTTCTGCCTCACAATGGACCCATAAGATTTGAGCTCATGGCTTAACGTAGTATATGACTTGACATCCCTAATGTGAGTAATGTGTATCCCTATTGAATAGTTGGATAATCTTTCTTAGATAAACTTCTATTTTCCTAGGATGAACTTCTAGTTCTTCTCTCAAATTTATTCTTTATTGCCCTTGCTCATGATTTCAATATGATACCCATTTGTCCTTATGTCCTCGAACTCAATAATTTTCTTCTGGAATTATGAAAGCATAACACATTTTTTATAAGTAGGTAGGTTCCATTGGATAAAATTAAGTTTGCTCTGGCGGAGCTGTCAATAATATGAGCATGACCAGCTATCATGGATACTACTTTCACACTAGTATTTATAATTGAAGAAAAAAGATCCTAATCGTAAGGATAGTGTTGGTAGTATCACTATTAGTCATTTATAATATGTCTCTATCTAGTTTTTTCATAGATTCAAATTTCTAGATATGACAATATCTGATCAATAGTTGCAAATAAAATATTATTAATCAATAATAATAATTCTAAACATAAAACTCCAGGTCTATGATAGTTGGTAGGACAATAACGCATCCGTAGTATCCCTACGCATAGAACAAACTTAGGCATACACTCTAAATTTTTCTAACTTATAAGATATTTGTAGCTTTAAAATATATGCGACTATGAAATACCAACATTCAGGTTGGTATATATATTATATATATATATATATATTTTTTTTTGGTGTATATATATATATATATATATATATATATATATATATATATATAATGAATATATATATATATATATATATATATATATATATATATATATATATATATATATATATATATATATAATGAGATAGAGAGAGGAGGGATCCATATCCTCTCACTTTTGTATCCCCCAAGCATCCCCTCTTTCACATTCGTTGGATCTTGTTTAAGTTATCTAATCTTAAACGAGGTGTTATCATGGGGATGCTTAGGGGATACAAAAGTGAGGGGAGATCCTTCCTCTATCTCTCTATCTCTCTCTCTCTCTCTCTCTCTCTTTATATATATATATATATATATATATATATATATATATATATATATATATATGTATATGTATTTGGGATGCCCTTTCTCTATGTCGGACTGTGATCATATAAGCCGCCCAGCCATCTGAGGGGGATTCGAACCTAAGACCTGTACTTGGGCGGCCTCCCGCACTACCACTAGGTTGGTGCCCTTAGGGACATATATATATATATATATATATATATATATATATATATATATATATATATATATATATATATATGTGTGTGTATATTATAACCTATAAAAATACCTACTTGGTTCCCCTAATATGCAGCATAATATGTCTCATGCATGTACCCATTTGGGTGGTTCGAAACTCAAGCAAACAAATGGCGTATATTATGCAAAGATATATATTTTTTAATTTCTCCAACATAATATAGCCTTTTTAGCTTTTAGCAGATGAAAGGCATGATAATAATGGTATACTTCAACAAAAAATGACTTCATATTTTTATTTTACTCATGAATGATTGCACAATTGTAATCATGAAAAAGGCCTAATTCAAAAACAAGCATATAATAAAATTGTGTAAACGACATGCGTACAGTTTCACCATTACAATAAACTATTTAAATAATTTTCCAACTACTATGGAAAATGAAATTACAAATTGAGTGAAAATAAAACAACAACAAATTGTGTCAACTAATGAATGTGGCCTTCCACGAGCATAATAATAAAAGAAAAAAAGTCCAACGAACAATCATCTACTAGGATAAAATTGTCAGATTGCACTGCTATGTCGATCATGATCATATCTTTTGGCAAATATTTTTGGAATATTGCAATTGCAAATAGGTATCACCTAACGAATAAAACCACAAAATGAAGTAATTTTTATTACTTTACTAATAACACTTGTCATTATGATAATTTCTTTATCTGAAAAGGGAGGCTCACCTGGACAAAGTCTAGATAACATCAACATATATACAATTTGCGGTGATGAACTACAAATCAATTTTGAATTTCAAATCTTCACAAAGTAGTAATTTATGGATCTGAAAAAAATATTAATCATACGATATAAATATCAAATGTCCAATCCTTATTTTCTTTCAAAGTATTGATATAAATCTTTAGGCCAGACATATACACCCTATTACATTAGCAATTATCATCTCCATTATTAAAAGAGAAGAAAATAATATCATAATAACTCTAACTACAAGAGCAACATCAATAACATGAGGAAATGCGCAATTGGTACGATTTATATCTTATGAGGACAAAAAAATTTAGGTTGCTCAAATATATGCATATGACTTCTACAAGAAAATTTACACACACAAGATCACTTTTCGATGAGAAAAGTACATTAAGTTGCATGTGGTCAACATTTGAAGGAAAACATGTTTCACTATAACATACACTGTGAGTGTATAACTATCAGCAATACCTTTCAAATCGAACCACAAATTTGCAGGTTCATGTTCAAGATTATATAGTTGTTAAATCTATTCGCGGATCTAGTAAGCATAATTAGAAAATCTTTATATTTTAGGCTCCGGTATTATTATGCTTAATTATCAAATTAATTATCATTTAGCAGTGATAAAATCTTCTTATGATTTTAGGAGGATGTATGCTCGTGTTATATAGCATTTATTTATATAACAACAAACAAGCATTTGTTTAAATTGAATTAATTATATTATGTTCTCTAATATTGAATCTTATTTAAGATAAGTAATTAACATAACTTCAATAATAAATAATTTACAAATCGAATATATGATCCATATCCAGATGCTTCAACTACACAATATATCCATATATAAATTAAATATATGAACAACTAATTAAGATGTTCTTCCATTATGAAACATAATCTACCTTGTTTTTATTATTTCAAACAGTTTTGGCCTCAAAATTTAACCATGCAATAGATGCCATCAGAGACATACCTCTTTTGTGTTGTTCACGTATGGAGATTCTCTAGCAAGAATGTTCTAACTCTCTATGTTGGCGCATCCACCGTCGTCTCATTTTTTTTCCTTTTCATATGCTATATTTTTAGAGTATCTTGCTGATAACTTATTATGAAAATAGAAAGAAAAAAGAAAAAATTGGTAGCCAGAAAGAATGCACGTAGCTTTTCTCATTGATAACATAAATACTAAAAGAAAAGAGGTAGAAGGTGTTGTGGGTATGGATAAGGGCATCCATATTTGGGTTTATCCAAATCACAACAAAACAATAATTTAATATATTCAAATCTTAATGTGATCCTAGCTAATTATGATTCTAAATGCTACCTTATCTTATAACCACATTTGAATTAGACCATATCTCCATTTAAATAAATCTATAATCCTTAGGATAAAAAAATTCCTAAGTATACCTAATCCCATTGGAACCATATCTATAATATTTAAGCCTTTACTTATTTGAATAAATCCTAATTATATCTAAATTAGGTAATCCTACTCATATCCAAATTAATTAACTTATAATCATATCAAAATTAAGTAATCGTGTATATACCTACTGAACTTATGAAATAAAATCATCTATCATCTTTTCCTTTACCAAAGCTCCTCTCCTTTTCGTCCAAAACAGCTCAAAATTCGCTACAAAATCAACCTCATTTTTTTAAAAGCACTAATAACTTGAAGGGTTGTAACTCCTAACTCCGGACCTGTTTCACCTCTAGTATTTTGTTTGAACCGCATTGAGATTAGCTTTGATAATATACAATTTATTTTAGCTAATCTAAAACATATTTTTATGTAAAATTATTTAAGTGTTAGTCGTCCGAGATACGAACTCGTTTCACTATTTTTGAGATTTCGGGAGATCGCGAACTCATTTTTTGTGATCCGTTTGATGTTTCAGAAAGCTGACATAGAGATATACAACATATTAAATCTCTAGAACTTTATAAAAGTAATTTCTATTTTTTTAATTCGTAGAACATATAGATGACTAGTGAACCTTCAAAATAATAAACTTTTAGCCATAATTACAGTAATTTCTAAGCGATTCAAGATTTGATGAAACCGCAAATTTCAGTGTTCTTATAGTGCTGAAATCTACACATTTTGGTACTAAAATCTTGGGTTAGTTAACTTCGGTCAATGGAGCGCCTCAATTTGTGTACAATGAATTTCGAATTTGCAAATGTGCTTAAATTTAGCCAAAATTTTGGTTTAGTTTTAAAGTCATAATACAAGGAGATTAAAACAAAAATTTTGGTGATATTATTCAGATTGAAATAGATTAATTAAAAAACCTATTTAGCCACTTTTCTTGGCTTTAATGTTGAAAAATTAATTCCAACTTGCTTTAAATTGTGTGACGGGATTTTTGGAATGATGATATGATGGTATAGCTAGTGGATTGGATCCACGTTATCTTTGGATTTGTTACTTCATCACCTTCAAAAGCATAAGTACTTACACTAATTACTTTGAATTCCTGATTGTTTCTGCGATACATGTTTTAGATATACATTACATGATTCTTGACACGTTGTTCACATGAGTAGTATAGATTCATATTCTTGTTATTAATTTTTGTGATTTTTGGGATTATCGTGTTTCTTGATTATTGTATTTTGTGATTATCATGTATCATGTTTTCTTGTGTCATAACTTGAATCTCTGAGTTGGGCAGAGAAATATCTTAGTATATATGTAATCAAAACATGTAGATCGTGTTCTAGTTAGACTGTGAATAATAGCTAATCATATATGACACGTACGATTGAGCTGGACCTCGTTGATCCCTCAGCCGATCACATATAGAACATGGTATTTCAGAACACTTAGATAGGCTCAATTCTTCCTCTTTATTTCCTTACTTGCTGTTATATGTCATATTTACTTTAGGTTACCTATTTCTCATTATTTGTCATGCTATGATTCCAGTTTTATTTGTTCATCATGTATTACAAAAGCTATTTCCTGTTTTATAGTTTATATCATGTTAGTTTATCATGTATGTACTTATTCCAATCCTAACTAGATAACCATATTTTTAGGTAGTGAATTTGAGAACATGTGCCCAACGTTTTATGGCCCCAGGATAATCGAGTGATCTTGGCAGGGTTCAGTCTACTGATATCTAGTTAGCCTAGATTACCTATTTAATAATGACCAAATTTTTCTTCAGAGAAACTAATTGGGATGTATAAACAATTATGGATTTTAGACTTGTGACTTTATAGTTTTGTGATATTAAAATTAGGGTTTCACCTTTCCCTATTCATATCTTCCTTTACTATGCTGTGTTTGAGTACGTGTTGACATTCATTGGACTTGTATTGATTATTGAGGACTAGACAACATTTATCGTCGATACTGTGACATAGTCTGGGTGTACCCACGCATTCGTACCCAAACATCCGAGTGTGGGTCGTAACACATTTTTTTATGTGTTGGCCCATGCAGGTCTCTCATCTTTACAAATATCCGCACTGCTACGAGGCTGCTATAGAATATTGATAGATTATAAGAGATTCTAGGAAGTATATTACTCAATTATAGGTTAGGATTTTTGATCGAATCCAGGGATGACCTTTGAGAATCTTACTTTGAACCTTTTCTAAATCTATTTCCACTTGCTATTGCTCACCCTAACTTTTGATTCAACTTGAATATATGTCTGTTGTTGAATCCAATTCTTGTATTGTGATGAATGTTATAGACTATAGAAAGAACAATAAAGTAGAAGTTGAGCACATAACCATTTCAGAATGAGAAAAAAAGAATGGCTAATCTTATGCATAAATAATGTTAAATATTTTAAGGTTATACTGCCAATTGAAAAAACAAAAAATTGATATTACGTCGAGGTGTGGAAATTTAGTAACATTAGTTTAAGTAGTAAATGAAGTTATAACAATTGAATTCGAAGATATAAACCGAGGTTGCTTAAATTAGTCTAAGAATGATGTTGTAAAATTCATAAATAATGAATATGATCCATGACAATATTGTGGACTTGTGACGAAGAAAATTAAGGATCCAGAATGGGCATGAAGGTAAGATCGTCACTGGTGTGGGGTGGTACTGATATCCCCCATAAACTACCTTATTCCCCACACATATTCTCTGACGAAGCGATGCTCCACTAATGTGGCCAAATATAACGCCCTCCTTATCGGCCTACAACTAGCCCAACAACTGTGTGTGTGTGTAGGTAGGGTAGGAAGGGGGGTGGAGAGGGGACTATCTAGAAGCCTACATGACTACGAGCTAATTGTCATCCAAGTCAAAGGCGAATACAAGGTTCGATAAATTTTAAGGTTTTTATATCGATCATGTGCCTTGTCTATAAAATAAAAGAGGCGATACTCTAGCTGGGCTAGCAGCCTCATTAGCACTCACATTACTATCAAAGCATTCATAAAAAGTAGCTAGCATACATTTGTTCTGTCCAAAGAATAACCTAGACATGAAAGAAGTCTACTCGACAAAAATTGATTTCGAATAACAATATTGGCGATCCCTCATATCTCTCAGATCTAATTAGACTCAATGACAAAGATGTATCAACGCTCCCTCATCGGAATGTTGCTTCATTGCCTATCGAACTTAGAAGTAAAAGAAGCACTAAAGTAAGCTCATGATAGTGTTTACGGAGACAACCAATAGGGTCCTAAACTGTAGGACATGTTAAAGTGTCTCGGTTATTACTGCTCGATAATAACCTTGATGCAATCAAATATGAGCATAAGTCGAGCGTACGATATTTATGTTGCTTCATTCATCAATCGACAGAGTTTGTACATCAAACTGGAGCCTCAAAGCCATCTGATGCTTGGGGCTTGGATGTCATTGGCCCTATAAGTCCCCCAATCTACAAAAGGACATTGATTTATCCTGGCCTCAACCCATTACTTCTCCAAGTGGGCAAAATTTTTGTCCGTCATCAAAGTCAAGATGCCAAAAGTAATTAACTTCATTAAGAACCATGTCAAACTGCAGTTCGATATACCTAGAAGGATCATCCATGACAATGGTCATCAATTTACATATCATGCCTTTTACTGATTATGTGACAAATATTAGGTCTAGAATGTGGCTCTACAGCATACAACCCGACTGCCAATTGACTGGCAGGAGCTTTCAACAAAATGATCATAAAACTTCTTATGCAGTTCATCTCTTCCAACAAGCGAGATTAGAACAAGAAACTTGGCGAATGTCTTTGGGAATACCAAACAACGGTTAGGATACCATCGACAATACACTTTACTCCATGGGAAATAGTTGTACTACTAGTTAATATTCTTGGTTTACTAGCTCCATGACCATATATAATGTAGTATTTGTGATGCCATACTACTTAATTTTTCACTTGTTGATTTAATGGATTGAGAGTTAGAAATTTTCGACCATAGGATTGACGTTATTTTTTTGTTAGTCTTCCTCGTCTTTTGGACAACGGCGACCATTGTACAATTTTTTTGGAGTAGCTTATGTTGTATAGATGGTCTAGTCCTTCTCCGTCTCCCTATGTTAGGACAGGGTGTGATGGCTACAATGGTGTGACATAGCATGAGGTAGTGACACCTTAGCTTTGGACTGTCACGACCCGCACAGGATATAGGGGCACGAGTACGTGGGTACGTCCAGCCTACGTTGCAGTATGGATGGTAGAACACTATATTGGTCAACAATACTATCCACCTCTCTCATACAATATATATATAACCTGTTAATGTCTCACTCCGAACGGAGGACGGAAAATAATAATGAAATGATACTCAATGACAATAAACTATAAGGTAGATGATTGGCACGATAATGATAAGGGAAGAAAATCACAAATCACAAATCACAAGTTGAGAATAACTACAATAGAATCCAAATCTAACACTCTACAACAACAACAACAAGTATAAGTTCCCAAAATAATACAACTCAATCTCATATTTGGAACAATCCAATACAATATGAATACTAAGCTCTATGCTGCTACCAGGGCACCCTCTACTAGACAGGATCCTCCTAAGGCTCCTGGGTTTATCCCTCATATACTCATGGTCTATAATATATAGGACGACAGTACTCTTACCCATTTGAAAAATATATCCAGTCAGAATGGAGTGAAGTACAACCCAATAGCAGTTCCAATAATTGACAAGTTTTATGAAACAGTAATTAATAATGTAATACTTGATGAGCAATTTATAAGGGACAAGGTACAAAATAGAAGAAACAAATAAATACAAAACAATAAATGTAATAAGGAGAACATGTAAGTATGTAAAGACGGACTGATGTGTGATAACTAAAAAACCTGTCATGTAAGTATACAACCAACAAATATAGAACAATCCAGAAAAGCTGTATCTAAACTAGTGTTTTGAAATACCAAGTTGACATGTGAACGGTTAGGGAATAATATCCGGTAAACCACACATGTCGTGTGTGGCTGCTATTATTCCAGTATGACCATGGAATAGAAAGGGTATTTCACACGTCTCCTAGATATTTTCCCGCCCGACTAGTACTCATGGAACCTGGTCTGGATACGAAGAATCTCAATAGTACAGATAGATCATTAGGCCAGAAAATACATTCCAGTAATTCATTAGTCCAGAAAAGTTACCTAAAACTACGTATCTCAAGACAATGAATCCACACAATACCAATCCGTGTATCCATCATGTCAGGAATCAAATAAAATACTAATATAAATATGCATCATAGAAAATATCAAATAATGAAAACTATCAAAGAATGTACTCGCTTGTGGTCCTGAGCAACGATTGTGAATCGAGGTCCAAAGTGGAATCACAAAGACCAAAATATAAAATGTAAATGTCAAACGATGTTTCGGTGTGTTAAAGATTGATATCTAAGATGAAATATGATTTCTAGGTCAATTTTAGGTCATATAAGTCAAAATAGGTCTATGTGGTCAACTAGGTCAATTTCCCCTTTTGGCTGGTCTATATAGACATATCAAGTTGATTCTAGGTTTTCTAGGTCTTACTAGTCCTATAGGTAGACTCTAACCCATGCCTTTATCCTATGTGGCATACCATGCATCTTAATGCCCTATATTAGTATAAAGACCTGTGGTATCTACCCTTGCCCATTTATCTGTACCTATATACTAATGTCCATACTTTATACATATAACAACGCATATCTACATCCTTATGTTTCTCCCATACCATATGTATTAACTCTATACCAATAGCCTTATGACAATACCCATGTGTATACCCAACTCACTAACATATGCATATATTGTTTCTCATATAGTATCTACATCTACATATTAATGTAACCTTACCCATATATCCTAAAACAGACCATACTCCATAATCCTTAGCTATCTACACTAATACGTTTGATATGGTATCCAGATGATACCATATGACTTTATCTCCATAACCTCATATCATGCCAATACTTTAATACCTATGTAGACATACCATACTAAAACCATCTAACACATATAGGTTCACTAGAACCATCTAACCCATATCAATAGCATACACTCTAATGCTCCTACACTATTTTCACATAACTCTTCCTTATGCCTGCTCCCTACTAACCCCTCAAACTTGTGCATTTCTGCACACAAATTTCCCTCTACAACCCTGCTGCTACTGCCCCTACTCCACACTATACTCTCACAGATTTCTATACTAAAAATTTGCATGTACCTATACTCTACACAGGTTTATGGCAAATTAAACACATGTTTGTCTTTGTTGCATGCTACTGCACATACTACTTCCTACAGACCCAACATGACATAAATCCTGCTACTATATCCTAATTTCATGGTACCAACTGATACTAAGTTTCCCCTGCTGGGCTTAACCATGCACCCTCTCTGGTTAATGAATAACAGCTCCTAGACACTACCCACATTACAAAGGCACCTGATACATACACTACCCTTACTGCCCACACTCCCATACTCTAAGATCCTAAACTATGATCGCACACCTATATATGTATCTACACACACATATTGAGTTTGAATACCCCCACATGATTTCCTATTCCTGGGCATATAGCCCCTCCACATAAGTACTAATCTCTGCACACTCTATACACAAAACTCCTGAACTAACTACCCAGCCCTCTCGAATATAGGTTTTGGACACACACACACACACACACACACACACAACACATCATTAACTCAATGCTGCCACTGCACTCACTCACACATACATGACACTAACGTACTCCTGTGTTCACTGGCTGCTCACTAGGATAGGCTAAGGCCTAGCCTTGCTACTACAGGAGGCCCTGCCTGTTGCTGTCACTCTTTCACTCTCTTTCCCTCTTCCTTCATGACACACTCTCACATGACACACACCCATTAACACACACATGGACTACCACAACACTATACTTCCAACCCTTACACACTCACATGCATGAATGCACTTGCTATCCTATGCAGGGGCACACTGCACTTGTATGCAAACAACCCACTCCTTACATGTGTACACTCCACTCTCGGGACACTCTTGTATAGGCTCACACATATGTGATCCCCTTATTTTTATGACACTCTAACACATATGTGTCCATATACTCACACTCACAAGTGTATATTCACACCCCTATCTACACCATGCACATACATGCATATGTGTAACACAACCAAGTAGCATATACACATTCACACTCATCCCTCCCTCATATGCACAATTCACCCTCTCTATATATGTACACAAACATGTATACCCCCTACACACAAACTCATATATGCCTACACTTAGGGCATACACATGTTCCTACACATGTGGCACACCCAATGCACCCCTACACACATATGTATACAGGCACACACAACTATACACACACAACTACACAAGGACACATGAATCTCTAAATTTAACCGTGCGTATCATGAAATACCATGACACAACAATATTTATCCTATTTAGGACACATACACCAAATCTTGACTCAAAAAGGACACAAAAATCCCTATGAGGACACGTATTGAACACTTGGTGGACAAGCCTGTGATACGCTCAAGGTACTATATCAAACCTTGTCCGAACCTAACCAAAAACATGAGCATGCCTAAAATAACAATTGGAAGCTAACTAGAGTGGTGTCTAGCTGGTACAATATGTCATGTGAAATATGACATATTGTGACAAGTGTAGAAGGATCAAAACTCCCAAATTGACTCTGTGTCCTAGTGTAACATGAGACAACCTATTAGCATCCAATTGTGGACACATATCTAGCCACACACATCAATCATATGTCCATTTAGCCTATCAAACCATATGACAAACACTTGGTCTACTATTCTCGAATTTTTCTAAAAGTGGCACAAAAGTTTATGTAACTTCTACCAACATGGTCATTAGAGCGATGTTCTTCCTCCTATGGGTACCCCTAGTCCATGGGTAAGTTATATATTAGTGTCACGCATGAAATGTGTCTAAACTTGGAGAAGACAAGTAGTATACCTATTCGGAGATGGATTCCCACTGTAGCACCAAAGTGGACTCAAGTGTCAAGTAGGACATAATCCCTCAAGCTATTGGCCTCCTCTTCTTGTGATCCTTGGTATCCAAGATCCTAGCCTTCTTGGATGAAGAATAGGTGAAGATTTGAGAGAGTTTGGAGTGATTTTGGCGGAGGAATGAATGAGTTTTTGGAGGAGCACTAAAACTAGGGTTTTGAGCTCCAAAATGAAGAAGTGAAGAACGAAACCTCTCTCCCTATAGTGGCTGGTCATATAAGCCCTAATTCGCCTATTTGAAATGTCAAAAATGCCCTATCAAGTTGTCATAAAGGTTTGGTTAACCTATGAAAGCTTTTAGCCTAAGTGGTTGATTAGTTCTAATACTATTCATGATCTATTATGACTTAAATGAATCTAGTTGTGTCCAACCTAAAATGTAGGTCCCAGTGTCATGACAAGTTCAAATAGGTTCACCAACCAAGGGTCCAAATAGGCTAGTCCACTAATAAATGCAACCACCATTGTAATTAATTAAATAAATACACACAATATATTAAAATATAAATTGACAAAAATATCCCTGTCTAGAAATGTGGTAGTGACATGGACCATGTCATATTGGCATATCACTGGAAAAAGGCAGGCAGTCTTATGATGGGAAATTAAACTCTAAAAAAAGAACTCACCTATGTGTATAAAAAGATGTAGGTCTCTTAAGGAAAAGCTTGTTGACATCTAAAATATATACACAAAACCAGGTCAGCACAGGGCCTTATCTAGTGAATAATGACATAGTTGATGTTGAGAGGGGAGAATTGTATCTATGATGATGAATTCAACTTAATTCAATATGGATCATAGTATATACTAACTCATGCGAGAAGATTCAAATCATAGCTGATATCCATCCTAATACACAATGTATATATACTTTGGGGAACTCTAATTTATATACTAAAATATATGGAGAATGTTGGAATTTATTGTGTGACACGGTCCCAACATTCCAATAATAGACAAACTCCAAGTGCGTATATTTTAATATTGGAGTATTCATTTATTGACTTGTAACATGTGGTGTGCTAGCTCAAGTAGTTGGTAGGGTGGAGGTTTTTACTAGTGTACAAAGTTTAAATCCCACAACAGTTATTTGTTGGGCTAATTAACACTTAGATACTGAATCTTATACCAGTTTAGAGTTTAAACCCTCACATGTCCAATTGAAGAGTTTAGACCCTAGAATTTATTTATTTATTCTTTTTTCATTATACCCACTCTAACTTATATATAAAAAATTTCATTATCAAACATAAAGGGATGGTATAATAAGAAAAAAGAAGCAAAAAATATAAAAAAAATCAGGGTCTAAACTCTCCAATTGGACATGTAAGGGGTTAAACTTTAAAATGTTATAAAATCTAGGGTCTAAACGCAAATTAGCTCTTATTTGTTTTTGTCACCATTTTTGGAGAAGTTCCAAAGGATTTAGGCGTTAGTGAAGGGCTCACAGTAGCAGTTTGATGACGCACTTTGCACTTACACGTTCATATCGGTTGAGAATTGGAACATGACAATAGTGCACTAGACTAATGAACAACGGGACTGTGTGGTAGCGCCAATACGCTCTAGCCAACACTATATTGTCCAGTTAAATGCCATATTCATTAGAAACTTATCGTTAATAATTGTCTTATTCATTCAGAAGTTACTCCATGGTTGTCCACCTACAACATATGTGGACGACTACAACTGATCAAGGGTTTGCTCCTTTATATAAAATAGCTCTAGCACTTATTTTTTTCATATGAAAAAGAAGAGAGATAATTTATTTTTAGAGTTTCCTCTCTAACTAGCATAAGCTTTTTTGCAACAACTTTGAAGCGTTTATCCGATTGGTCCATCACCATATATGTGCTTCTCAAAGTTGTCTAATCAAGTGGGGTGACAAAGAGTATAATTCCTGAAACATATCTAGATAGAATTGAACGACAAGAAACATAGACCTCGTATGAACAAGTTTGCTCTCTGCTCTAAGTTGAACGATCAGAAACATAGAACTCACGCAAACAAGTTTGCTCTATGTTCTGAGTTTTAGGATTTTGAAGATTCTGGCAAACAAGTTTGCTCTCCAAAAGATCTTAAAGACTTTGAGGAACCACTATTAAATTTTAATTACAACTTGACATAATAACTTCACGTTATTCCTTACAATCACAGTTACAGACAGGCATAACAGGTTACAATTAGAAAAAGAAATGAAAAAAAGATAGAATAAACATTAATATTCTTGCTTAGATGATAAAGACCACTGTCGCTCAAAACAAGATTCGCCTATCGCGATCTGCTCCCAGGAACAAATAAGTTCTTAAAGAACATCTGGTACGCTCGTAATTAACTCTTTTTGTGACTCGAACGGACTTTTGGACTCAACGAGCTCAATTTTTTTTCTGTTTTGTGTGTCTCCAAAAGGAGGCGAGGGGGATCTATTTATAGAGAGGAGTGAAAACTCCACCTTTTCTCCTATGCGATATGGGACTAAAATATCAACACTCAAAAAATGAGTTTGATATTTTAGATCATCCCGCAGCGGAGTCGTGTCCTAGTCTGCGCCTACAACCGCGCATGCGCCCTTGTATGCGTGATGCGCTAATTTGCGCCCGTGTTTGCGTCCGAGCGACAAAAACGTACATGCTTTCTTTGAGGATTTAATCTTTTTCCTCCTTGAAAAACAACCCCACTTAATACCCACATGTGCCCTACCATACCCCATGTGCATACTTCAACACATGCAAAGTATTATATTGAGATACCGACTTGGTGGTGTAGCCGATGTAGAACTATTTTCTTGTTGAGTCCTCGACCAGCTGGAACTTGAGGCCTTGATGAACAGATCCGTCAGATTCTTCTGACTCCGAACATCACCAACGCTTGATGTCATGCCCTAGTTCCAAAATACATAGGAACCCAAAATATTAGTATGCCAGCTGTACGACTAGAATAAGTATCCAATTTAACGGACTTATCCCAATCGTACTATGCTATAAACTTATATCTATATTACAATAATAATATGCAATATAATATCTCCACAAAAACATAACCATTATAATCTCATCCACAAAATAATATCATCAACATAGAGACAAAAATATAAAAAGATCCAATACAAAGGATGTCTAAATGAAATAGAAATAAGACTGAATATCCGATACAAATATCTGTCTGAAATAGTCAAAAGTCTAATGGAAATATATCTACAAAAATAAAAGTATAAAGCTGGAAAATAGGAATAACTGAAGTAAAGAAATAGCCAGGACATAGCTAACCAGATAAAATGTCTGTGACTCTAATCATTCTCCATACCCCTTTATTAGGTAAACTCCTTTAGCTTAACCTCTAAGTCTTCAACAAGATAACATGTCTCTATCCCTGGTCCATAAATACTAGGATACAAGTGCTCATCCAGATCTAAAAAAGAATCGGGCCCTTAGAGGGACGTAACAAGATACAAAAGAGACATGTAATATATGAACTAAATAAATAAATAAATAAATAGCAGGGCTCTCTAACCATTTATGTGTATACACATCGAAGATGAGTTCGGTACGTCTGAGTAGGTAAAGGAATAAAGTATATCATCAGCTAGAGGCTTATGTATATACTAGCATACTATTGGCCCATTGGTTATGGTCGAACCTGAGTTTAATAATTGATCTAACCCTGTCTCGATATAAGGGCTACTAGGACGATTACTGAGAACTTATACCATTCATTCAAAACTGAAGTCGTTTTGCCACATGAGTCTGCATTTCATATTCAATATAATTTTCATATTTATTGAGTATAGGAATACGATGTACACCGAGTCGTACTGGCAAATGGGCTATCCCAAAATATTATCAAAATATCCTATGTTTTGAAAATAGCCCATTTATAAAAAGCTCATAACTGCTAAAACTTTTCAAAAAGCCAAAACCCAAAATCAGATTCCCAAAAATTCCCAAAAATCATACTTTGGACCCTAGGGGAATTCGGCCCGAGTTCGGTCCAAATTTCGCCCGAATTCCTTTGGTACCGTTTGATTTTTGTACTTGGTCATCCCGCAGTTATAGATGCAACGACTATCTGCCGAGATTCTCTCATAGAATTCTATCTGAATTTTGCCGAATTTTGCCTTTGAAAAATGTATAAATAGAGAAATTTTTCCTCATTTCAACACACCTCTCTTCTCTCTAAGCTTAATACGTTTCTTCCAAAGTGTTCTAAAGCTTTCATTTTCAAATTCTGAGCCAGTTACAATCCTCTAGTCGATTTTCCAGTGCGGTATGGTCTAGAAGTTTCAGAGAGATTGTAATCAGAGGCCTGATAGAAGAAAGACACTTCACAATTAAAGTTGGTCTGTGGACACACACAAAAAGAAGAAGAAATATTGTCTTTTCTTTATTGGCGCAAGGCACCACAAATCGAGTACGCCTAAGAGATCCTGTACTGAGCATCCCCGAGTACAAAAAAGAATTCTAGGGAATGGGACGATAGAGATCGAGCGACAGTTGCTCCTTTACTCCGTTAACACTCCGATTACAAAAGTGGAAGAAAATCTACGAAAATTGCTAACTCTCGACTCACTGGCAAGAAGTGCAGCAATTTGGCTCTTGAAAATGCTCTCAGTTCTGTCCTTTGAAGAGGGATAAGACCCCTTTTTACAGTAGTTTCTGAGCTGGAATGATGTTATGCGCCCACATGAGAAAAATACACTGGTTTTCGTATGGACGCATAGTCCTGCCTTGGGCGCATAGGGTGTAGGCGCATGCAGGCTGCGAGATCATGGGTTGGTCGTGGTGTTGACGTAGCCGTATGCATCGGTGCACGACTGCTCATGGAGACTGACGTGGCCGTGCGCTTTGGTGCACGTTTTGATCATAGCTTTGACTGAGTCAGGCTTGGACGCATAGCCCTATTTCAGGCTATGTGCCCTCCTTCACAGGGTGGCTTTGGCGCATAGAGCTTCACAGGGTGGCATGGGCACATATGTCCTCATTGGCTTGGGCGCATATGTTTTCATTTGCTGAAATTTTCATGCTTCTATAAGACCCCCTTCAAAGTTTTTGATACTTGAACGAGTTTAAAATACTTTTAAAGAAGCATGGACCGTCTTCTTGTGATGTAGTGGGCACATAGTATGGCCCTCTCTTTGGGCGCATAGCATTTTGACCAGCCTGTCAGAGAGACGACTGTTAAGATTTATTTCGCAAATCTGAACTGACAGATTCATCGAGGTAGAATTTAAAGAGGTTTATCCTTCATACGTCGTCCACGTCAGCAAGTGGCAGTCGCATAGTATGCAAGAGGCTGGATCTTCACGTCGGTGCATAGGCCATTGTGGGTGCATACTACGTAATGGGCGCATATGCGCATAGAAAATAGAGGCGCATAGGGTATGGCGCATAGTACATGACCCTCTATCATCCCCTTCAAATAGATTTATTTATTCTGCAAAATTTCAGTTTTAATTAAATTAAAAATCTCGAAAAAATTAGTTTTTATAAACCTTAAAAATCCCGTACGAGGTACGTCCCGACAAACCGGACGACCCCGTCCTAAACCGAAAGTACTGAAAGGTCCGTATCGACTTTGCGGACGTGCGAGCTTTAACGGAATTCAAATTGGTTGCGTGTGCGCGACGAATTTGACCCGTATCCGTCAAATTTTCCCGTATCGGGCTTTTCGGAATTTTCCAATTACTTTGTGCACACCCATCAAATCGCAACGAAACTTGCGCCATTGGACTCGAAATATTTTTTTGGTCCTGTGAGCCAAGTTTGGTCCGATTATGAGACCGTTGATCGGGACGCTATTTTGGCGGGCTCCCAATTCCACTCAACGGACGATTTTGTGCACGGGCCACCGAAATCCAAAATTGGACATACCGTTGGGTTCGTCTCATCAAAACAAATCTGTAGACATGTAGTTTGACAACTTAAGAGATCGTAGATATTGGCACGCATTTTAGTACAAAGCAGGTCCAACAGTGGACATCGTTTTGACCCGAAATTACGATTTTGCCCCTGTTCCAGAATTTAACTTTTGGACAGGTATTTCCTAGGCATATCTTTTATTCCAAACTCGTTTGTGATGTTTGTTGCAGCATCCGGAGTCATCTGTGGGATTTGGCTTTTCTTGCTTCGTTTATTTGTCTGTTCGAGCTACTGGATTATTCTCTTTTGCACATAACCTCAGGCAAGATATCTTGCCATTATACTGTTTATATTCAGTTTGTATTTTATTACATATCACTGTTTATTTATTTCTAGTTCTTATAGTTCTTGATTTACTGTCTGCTCAGTGATATTAGATATACTTTGTTATTATCCTTTGATTGCATGTGGACTTAGAGTTAAGAGACCACCGTCTGTAGTGTATTGCATACCCCTTGACACAGTTGTACCACGAGGATGTGTGAGATGAGTATTATGTAGAGGTACTTGTGTGTGGGCTGATCCCCCATGTGCATGCGTTAGGGCTAACTGCTAATAGAGGCATGTCAGGAGACTTAGCAGTTAGTAGAGGTATATGAGTCATGGATATGACTCTGTTAGACATTGGATGGAAAGAACAGTTCCTTAACGTATGGGCCAAGTATGCACTTCTCTATTGCCGGTTATCTCCGTGGGAGATACGGTCCTGGATCCTGATACTGATTTACTGCTGGCCTCTGATATTCGATGAATGTAATGCTTTGAGGTCCCTGGTATCCTGATGGGCCATACCTGAGATTACTGCTACTGAGCCAGAGTGCCCATACGTTGGAGGTTTGTTCTTAACTGCATAAATACTGTAGTACGGTTAGATTACCTTATTGTCGTCTTATCACTTATTTCGGGTTGTGACATATTATATATTCAGTTCATTATGGCATGTTCTTTATGTATCTTGTTACGTCCCTCTGAGGACCTAGTTATCTCTCCAGGTGTGTGCTTCTATGAATTTGTAGGTGTTCTAGCCAAGGCCGTGATCTGCTCCATTCTTTCGAAGACGATTGTGCTAGGTTCGTCTCGTTATTTTATCGATCACTTCATGTACATTTTATTCGAGATAGTTGGTAGTGGACTTTGTCTCCGCCCAACGATTGTATACATGACAAATTCAAAGTTGCTTTTATATCATTTATTTATCTAGTGGATGAGATTTAGTTATTCTGGATTTACTGCATTTTACAGCTTATGTATTCATACGAGGTTTTCATATATTGGAGTATACTTCGTATGTATGCAGCTGGCATGGATACGTACCTAGTCCTAAGTATTTTGGGACTGGGGCGTTACATGTTTTTGTGGTGGCCCATGCAGGTCGAGTTTGTCACTTCGGTTATATTACTGTACCGATGTGAGCCTGCAACATAGGATTAGAATCTAGGAATCTCATCCATACAGCTTGACCTCTTCCCTTGGCTTCAAATTCTGAACTCTCGATCGACTTCCTTGAATTGCATCTTGCTTGATTCCTTTCTACCATTGATTCTTATTTTCGTGCTTAGTGTCAACTAGGAAGATGACTACACTAGTATATGCTCATAGGTCAAACACATGGCTAGAATGGTTATATTGGCAATTGGAATACATTTAAGACTCTAACTGAGTTTGTAAGATTTTTTTTTTTAAGTGTGATTTAATGATTAGTAATTTGTAAAGTAGGATACTACCAAGAAAGGTTTTTATCTTGAGATTTCTAAATAATAAACACCAGAGGATTTATAGAATTTCATACTTGGTTTAAGAAATTGATTGACTTTTTGAGATTGGATATTTATGATTTATTGGGTTATAGCTATACATCTTTGCACAAGTATAAAATTTATTTGCTTTCGAGTTGTGATATTTATAAGCTTTGGGTGATAGATATACATCTTTTCAAATATAAAAATTGATTTGATTTCGAGTTGTTACATTTATGAATTATTGGATTAGAGTTATACACCTTTGAATAGTTATAAATTTGGTTTGAAAACGATCGTAGATTTTAAATGTGGCAGTATAAATTATTTAAATTTGAGACATACAACTTGCAATTTTTGTGTTTAGTAAATTTTTAATTTTAAGTGGAAGTAATGATGGTGAATTTTGGTTTAAAATATTAGAAAGTTATGAAAACGATTTTTGAGAAATTTTTATTTTAAATGGTGTCCTATGATTGAGGATTTCAAATCCATTTAGAGTTTCGGTAAAAAAAAAAAGATTTTGACTGATAAGATTATTTGAAAATTTAGTTTAATGTGAGATTGCTAATATTAAAATTTTTGGGAGAATTTCGAAGGATGTGATGGAAAGTTATTTTGATTGATTAAAGAAAGTTACCATTTAAAAGTTGTGATTTTGTTGGAATAACTTAGCATGAATATAAGTTAAAATTTATGAGAGCATTGAGCTTAATTTTTGAGATTGCTTTTAATATGCTAAGAGTTTTATTATGAGTTATTTAAAAATTTTAGAGTGTTAAAATTTTGATTGATTGTGAAACTTTATGGATTCGTAAATTATGAACTCTTGAGTTAAATAGTTGAGTTTAAACGTTAATTTTGGAAAGGGTTAGTAGTAACGTGATAAAATTTTGCTTTGAGATTTACGAGAGTGATTTAAATTTTTATGATGAATTTGAACTGCTTGGAGTGGATACAAATTTTTGGGGTTTATTTTTGAAAGTTTATTTTTGAAACTTTTTGGAGGAAACTCGAGTTAAATTTTAATGGTAGGCCCCAAGATAACCCTACTAAGTATTCCACACAAATTGTCATGTCACCCATGACTATGATAGTAGTATATACACAAGTGTTGTTAGTCATCTACCCAGCTATGTGACTGTATTTCCACCTCGGCTTACTTGACCTTCCTTCAATTCTAGATCTTTTTGCGACCTTCTAGCCCATTTGCATTTGAATAATAATTTGATGGTTCCTTGACTATATTAATCTAGAAGACTATCTTCTCACTAGAACCGTGCCCCTAAATTATTATTTTTACTGGATTCTTTAATTAATTTTATTTCATGCTTTAACTTGATCCTCTTTGTTTTGTGCATTAATTATCACCTCGTGAACTCCCACTTTCTATTTTTAATATTCTTGTCACTCCCCAGAACCAGAATATTGGAGAGCGGGGGCAGACATAGCCAGCTACGTATATTGAAATGGATTCCATCTCACTATACGGTCACGGCTGTCTAGATACATGAGGGTTTAACTACAAGCCAACAATCTCCTATGGTCATGAACAAGCCTAGTGTCTCAATCACAAGCAAGTAAGTAAATGTTACAAGATATATGATCATTAAATATACAATAGTAAGGCACCCCAAACATTACATATTCAGCTGATCATGAAGTTAGTCGTTACAAAATGTTAGGACTAGCAAGAGTTTAGTCATACATGATCAACCCTAGGATCTATCAATCATGTTACAGCCCGTAGGCAGACCGTAAGTAAAGTGTAATCGAGCTAAACAGGTGCTCATCGGCTAAACGCCTCAAAAAATATTTTTAGAATAAAGTGGGAGATCAAAAATAAACCCACTCGTTGCCAGGGTTCCGTCTAGTGGCCACCATCTGGCTGGAAGGTCGGTAGATCCTCTGGAGCTGCTCCGAAATCTGGCCACACAAAACCAGCTGGGTCAGATCCCAGAAAGAGCAAGTGCCACAAAGAAAGCTTCACTTAGGAACTAAAACCAGCAATCAGCATAATTATAAATAAAGGTAAGAACTGGAAATAAGAAAATACATCAGGATGATATACGACGAGATAACCATGGAACTATTCAGATAGCCAGGTTACAATTCTTAAACCAAACAAGGATCGGGATTGTAACCCTTCGTCTGAGCAGAACTTGGAATTCTTACCATTTATCGGTAAAATAAATACAGGTATTCAGGTCACACAGTAATCTAGAACAGAATCAGGACAAGACTAAACAGATTAGACTCCATCCAATCATTTCACGGCCAAGCAAGAATTACAGCTTGATACTTTAACTAACTAGGGTTATCACAGGCCTAATTACTAGCAAGATGCAGTGAGATTACTCCACAGCCACAAGCCCTGCAGACCATCCAGGTTACCCGGTTTAAAAGAATTTGAGTTGAATTCAGGTGGGTACATCGTCCAGGAAATGAATGTACCCTTAGGTAGCTTGAAGGGTGCAACACATGACAGTGTGCTGGAAATGTGCCCTACTCGACGGCAGGCTACAGATCCCAAGGCGTGCCCAGGTAACGGGATTGCTTGTAGCTGGAAGATCTCGTCATGACTAATGTATTAATCTAGTTATTAGCCTTAATCCATTTCAGTAGGTACTCCTGACCGTGGTTCTCAGGAGTCCCCTCCTAGACATGATGCAAGACAGGACTGGATTATTTGTACAAGCACAATCGCCCACGGTGTCCAGGTTATTATACAGGTCATGTCATGTCAGGTAGCCGTCGCAACAGCTATTCGAGATAATCATGTCAGTTGTACTTGTCAGGAGTGCGCCACGACGGGCCACTATCAGGTCATGTCAGGTTAGTCATGTCAGGAGTGCACCACTACGGGTCACTGTCAGGTCGTGCTCAATTATCAGTCCTAAACATATTAAATAAATTCATGATTATCAAGTTCATAAAAAAGGCGTAAGGATATAAAATGGGCGTAAAATATCTAATAAAATCTCAATAATACTAATATAACAAGACAAGGCACAGGAAGTCCATGCGGCTCAGGGGGATGAATTCATGCGGCTCAGGAGAATGGATTCAGGCGGCTGAAGGGTATCAGTCATATGCGGCCAGTTGTAGGGAAGGAGCATATGCGGCTTAGCCAGAGCACCCCATGCGGCTGGGGAAGATATGAGTCCATGCGGCTGGCAAAAAATCAAGCCTATGCGGCTAGCGGGAGAAATGGATCTTATGCGGCCAGTGGAGGAAATGGATCTTATGCGGCCAGCGGAAGAATGGATCCTCCTGCGGCCGAGAAGACAAGGGTCCATGCGGCTCAGAAGAATGGACATATACGGCTGAAAAGGAGCAGGGGTTTATGCGATTCAATTCAGTTAGGAGAGAAGTTCATGCGGCTAGATCTGGGTTCTCATGCGGCTCGAGGATCAGGTCCTATGCGGTCCGCAAGTACTAGAGTTCATACGGCTCAAGGAGATGGGCGCATATGCGGCCGATGGAGAATAAGCCCATGCGGCCAAGAATGAGATCCAGCCTATGCGGCTGAGAGTCCCATGCGGCCGAATCACTTGCCGCATGAATTGTCATGCGGTCAAATCAAGTCTAAGCACAGTTCATCTTCTCCAAATTTCTGAGAAGATGAACACCATGAGAGTCAAGTTCTCAAGCTCCACAACTCCATCATCCGGAGCCCAAATCTGAACTTCCATAGGTCAAATAAGGGTAGAACGAAATTCTCTACAACATAGAACCATCAAATCTCGGAAATAACAAGATTAAGTAGATCAAACCCAAGAAATCCGAAAATAATATAAATATAGATCTACAAGAATCTAGCCATGGAAAGCGAAAATGCCAAGTTCTAAAGTAAGTTAGAATGCTGTAAGAAAGAGAATAAAGCAAAAAAAATCGGAGTTCCTCCATGAAGCAAGTTGCACTTGCCTAGACCTCTCTCTCCTCTCTCTGGTAGGTAAGAAGTAAATGAGGAAGAAGAAGATGATAAATGAAGAGAGAGAAAGGAGAAGGGGTAATAAATATGAATGGTGGTGGTAGGTAGGGGGTTCACCTTGGGCTCATCATGAACCCAATCAAAACCAAGCCAAGCCGAACCAACCAACCCGAACCAGGAATAAACCAAGCCAAGAAGGAAATCATGCAATAGAAGAATAAAATATGTACACGTATTCCAAGAATACGTAATACGAACCACATGCATTACAACTCTACCTACCTTAAAAGAATTCTGTCCTCGAAATTTAATTAAGAGGCTAGAGAGACAAGGACAAGCTACACTAATCACAGGCAAGCTATACTAGACAATCAATCAAGCAATCAATCATGCAAGCAAGGAATCGAAGGCATGAGGCATAAGAAAGACATTATACCTCACGAGTCAAATAAGTCGGGATATCGCGATTGGATATTATCCTCACGCTCCCACGTTGACTCCCCCAAAGAGTGATGACCCCAAGCAACTTGGACTAACTTGATAGTCTTGTTCTTGAGGATCTTCTCTCTCCGGTCCAATATAGACACGGGTCTCTCCTCATACGAAAGGTTGGTACCAACAACCAATTTTGAATGATCTAGGATATGGCTCAGGTCTGGGATATACCGTCGTAATTGGGATACATGGAACACGTCATGCACCTTGCTTAGCGATGACAAAAGAGCGAGATGATAGGATACATCTCCTACTCGCTCCAGAATGTCAAACGATCCTATATACCTAGGACTAAGCTTGCCCCGTACACCGAAACGAATGACGCCACGGTTAGACGAAATCCTCAAGAATACATGATCGCTGACCGAAAACTCGAAAGGGCGCCAATGAGAATCGGCCTAATGGCGCTGGCGATCTTGGACAACTCGAAGATGATCTCTGACTCGCCTGACCACTTCAACTATGTGGGCAATCATTTCTGGACCGAGCATCTGTCTCTCTCCAACATAAACCCAGGCTAGCGGGGATCTGCACTTCCTATCATACAGTGCCTCAAACGGTGCCATGTGGATACTGGCCTGGAAACTGTTGTTGTACGAGAATTCCACCAGGTGCAAGTGATCTTCCCATGAACCACCGAAGTCAAGTGTGCAAGACCGTAACATGTCTTCAAGAGTCTGGATCGTGCGCTCCGACTGGACATCTGTCTGTGGGTGATATGCTGAACTGAACTGGAGATGAGTTCCCAAACTCTCCTGCAGGCTACGCCAAAAGTGCGATATAAATCTTAAATATCGGTCCGAGGTGATACTGACTGGCACACCGTACAATCTGACAATCTGCCTGAGGTACATCTCTGCTAACTGAGCCGTCGACTGACCAACTCTAAATGGAAGAAAGTGAGCCACTTTCGTGAGCCGATCAACTATAACCCAGATAGCATCTCTACCAGCTGGGGATCTAGGTAATCCAGTCACAAAATCCATGGTCACATGCTCCCACTTCCACTCTGGAATCGGTAAGGGCTAAAGAAGTCCAGCCGGTCTCTGATGTTCGGCTTTAACTTGTTGGCAAACAAAACACCGAGAGACAAACCGAGCTATCTCCCGCTTCATCCATTCTACCAGAAATGCTGCCGAATATCACGGTACATCTTCGTACTGCTAGGATGGATAGAATACTGAGAACTGTGCGCCTCTGACATGATCTCATGTCGGATTTCTCTGCTGGGTACACAAAGACGCTTACCATGCCTAAGTGTCCCATCTTCATGAATGCATAACTCTGGTCTTCGACCTGCCTCACACTCTGCTCTGAGTCGCTGAAGCTTGGAATCTGTTGACTGCACCATCCGGATCCTCTCGACTATAGTGGACTGAACTTGCATACTGGCCATCAATGCCACACTGGAAGGGAGAACAACTTCTATACCCATCTTCTGACGATCTGCTAACAGCTCCGGTTGCGCTATTAGGAAATAAACTCCGGCTCTTCTGCTCAATGCATCTGCAACGACGTTGGCCTTCCCAGGATGATCCTGCAAGTTGACATCATAATCCACAAGTAGCTCCAGCCACCTCCTCTGACGCATGTTAAGATCCTTCTGGGTGAAAACATACTTCAGGCTCTTGTGGTCGGTGAAAATCTCTACCCTATCTCCATACAAGTAGTGCCTCCACAACTTAAGTGCAAACACCACTGCTGCCAGCTCCAAGTCATGGGTTGGATAATTTCTCTCATGATCACGAAGTTGTCGTGACGCATAAGCTATTACCTTCCCATGCTACATCAGAACACATCCTAAACCTCTGTCCGAAGCATCACAATATATTGAGAATCCTCCGGTCCTATCTGAAAGCGTGAGAATAGGAGCTGTTATCAGGCCTCGCTTCAACTACTCAAAAAGAACTCTGACACTCTGCTGTCTAAGCAAACTGCACATCCTTACGGGTCAACTGAGTCAATGGCGCTGAAATTCGAGCAAAATCTGAAACAAACCGCCGGTAATAGTCGGCCAATCCAAGAAAACTACAAACCTCTGCAACTGTGCTGGGTACTGGCCATGACTCAATAGCCATAATCTTCTGGGGATCTACTTCTACTCCTCCTCGAGTGATGATATGACCCAAGTACGAAATGCGATCGAGCCAGAACTCGTATTTACTGAACTTGGCATATAACTGGTGCTCCCTAAGAATCTGAAGAACCACACGGAGATGCTGTTCATGCTCCGCCTCACTCTTGCTGTAGACCAGGATGTCATCCAAGAACACAATCACAAACTGATCCAAGTAAGGCATAAAGATGCGATTCATAAGGTCCATGAATACTGCCGGTGCATTGGTTGCTCTAAAAGGCATAACAAGGAACTCCCAATGTCCATACCTCGATCTGAAAGCTGTCTTCGGGATGTCCTGCTCTCTGACTCTGATTTGATGATAACCTGAGCGCAAATCAATCTTCGAGAATACTGATGCCCCCTTGAGTTGATCAAACAAGTCATCTATCCTCGGAAGAGGGTATCTGTTTTTGATTGTCACTGAGTTCAAGGTACGATAATCAACACATAACCTGGACGTACTATCCTTCTTTTTCATAAGAAGCATCGGGGCTCCCCAAGGCGATCCACTAGCACGAATGAATTCCTTGGTTCTGAGTTCTTCAATCATCTTGTACAATATCTCCAACTCTGACGGCGCCATCCTGTAGACTCTCTCTGACACTGGGGCTGTCCCGGGAATCAAGTCTATAGTGAACGCGATCTCCCGCTCTGGAGGCATACCTGGAAGCTCTTCTGGGAAAACATCTGGAAACTCTTTAACTATCTGAGACAACTGAACTGCAGCTACTGCCATCCGCAATATCGGAGGAGAAGACTCAACCTTGCCTCGAGAGAAGGAAAACTCTGGCTCACCTGGAATGCTAAAAACAACCCTGCCAATGTGGCAGTCTATCCTAGCATACTGGTTCCTCAACCAATCTATCCCTAGACCACATCATAATCGGCCATCGGGAACTCTATCAATCTAGCGGGAAATTCCTTACCGCTAACTACGATCCGACACGAGGAAAACACTCTATCTACTCCCACAAGTTCGTTACCAGTAAGTATATTAAGCCTTACTGATAATGACTCGGGCTCCAATCCTACCCGTGTCATGAATCGTGCAGACATAAAAGAATGTGATGTACCAGAATCAAATAAAGCTGAAGCTGGAAAGGAGTTGACGAGAATAGTACCTGCCACTACCTCTCCTGGTGCCAATCCTTTCTCTGCGGTCATCACCATAGCATGACCATGCCCTCGGGGTGTTGGTCCCCTCTGCTGAAATCCTCGCTGCCTATTCTGACTCTGGGCCTGGGCTTGAACATGCTGCTGGGGGTTCTGCTGCTGGAACATTTGGGTCTGAGGCGGCAAGGGCCTCGGCAATGGATACTGCTGCTGCTGCTGGACTGGAACTGGGGCTGGTCCCCTCACCGAAGAGCTAGAAAGGTTGGATGATGATGAGCCACCCCTATTCGGACAGGATCCAACCCTATGGTCTGGTGCTCCACAAGCCAGGCACAATCCTTGTGCCCTGCGACATTCTGCCACCACATGGCCTGGCTTTCCACAATGAGAACATCCCACTGCGAAAGACTGCATCTGCTTCTACTGCTGCTGCTGAGGGTACGTCGGGGTGGAATGCTGAACCGACATCACTGAGGCCGCCTGTCTCGGAGCTCCAATAGTCAAAGCCCTGGCTGCCGGGGCTGGGGCTGAAGATTGATTCATCTGACCGTAAGATCTCTTCCGACCTCCGGCCCTATCTACAATCCTCTGGGAGGTATACTCATGCCTCCGGGCTGCTCTCAAGACTGCATCAAAAGTCTGATGCTCAAACTGCTCAATTGCCAACAAGATCTCCAGGTGAAGTCCCTGCTGGAACCGCTGGGCTCTATTATACTCGGTTGCCACCAAAGTGGAAGCAAACCGACTGAGTCTGGAAAACTCGGCCACATATCCATCGACCGTCCTGTCTCCTTGCTTCAAATTGGTGAACCGGGTCTGTAGATCATATCGAGCAACAGCATCAAAATACTTGGTCTGGAATCTCTCTCTGAATACTGCCCAAGCAATGGGTGCCACTAATCCAACGGCCTGCGTTGCCCACCAGCTACGGGCAAGATCCAATAACTGTAAGTGCACCACGGCTACCTTCTCATTCTCTGGAGTCCTAGCAGCTTCAAGAATCACCTCTGTGTCCTGAAGTCATGCATCTGCTGCGATAGCATCTTCACTACCGTCGAAGAACGGAGGGTTCAAGCGCTTGAAGCTGTTGGCCGTGCTGTTACCCTGATGACCTCCTCTGGTCAAAGCATCCGTCACTGCCTGGTGCAAGGCATCTCCACGCCGGTATTGGGAAGCTATCAAGGTCCCGACGAGTCCTACCAAAGTACCGTCATCATGTTCTACAGGTTGAACTGGCTGGACTGGTGGCTCTCCGCCAGAAGGCACGACTCTGGAGGCTACTCCGGAATGCTGGGCTTGATCTTCAGGTTGCTGCTGGTCCGCGGGAGGTGCTCCGCCTTGCTGGTCGGCAGGTCCAGAAACAATGCTGCAGAAAAAGACGACCTGGGGAACAATAAGGAAGGACCAGGACAGATCAACGATAGAAGCATATGATTGGGACAAGAATCCAGGGATTCAGGAGATACGAGCAGAGATCAAGGGCGCATACTGATTGAGACATCTATTCGGTAAACCCTCACATATCTTGATTTACAAGACCTGTATGGGCCACCACTTAAACCATGTCACGCCCCAGAACCAGAATACTGGAGAGCGGGGACAGACATAGCCAGCTACATATATTGAAATAGATTCCATCTCGCTATACCGTCACGGCTGTCTAGATACATGAGGGTTTAACTACAAGCCAACAATCTCCTATGGTCATGAACAAGCCTAGTGTCTCAATCACAAGCAAGTAAGTAAATGTTACAAGATGTATGATCATTAAATATACAATAGTAAGGCGTCCCAAACATTACATATTCAGCTGATCATAAAGCTAGTCGTTACAAAATGTTAGGACTAGCAAGAGTTTAGTCATACATGATCAACCCTAGGATCTGTCAATCATGTTACAGCCCGTAGGCAGATCGTAAGTAAAGTACAATCGAGCTAAACAGGTGCTCGTCGGCTAAACGCCTCAAAAGAATATTTTTAGAATAAAGTGGGAGATCAAAAATAAACCCACTCGTTGCCAGGGTTCCGTCTAGTGGCCACCATCTGGCTGGAAGGTCGGTAGATCCTCTGGAGCTGCTCCGAAATCTGGCCACACAAAACCAGCTGGGTCAGATCCCAGAAAGAGCAAGTGCCACAAAGGAAGCTTCACTTAGGAACTAAAACCAGCAATCAGCACAATTATAAATAAAGGTAAGAACTGGAAATAAGAAAATACATCAGGATGATATACGACGAGATAACCATGGAACTATTCAGATAGCCAGGTTACAATCCTTAAACCAAACAAGGATCGGAATTGTAATCCTTCGTCTGAGCAGAACTTGGAATTCTTACCATTTATCGATAAAATAAATACAGGCATTCAGGTCACACAATAATCTGGAACAGAATCAGGACAAGACTAAACAGATTAGACTCCATCCAATCATTTCACGGCCAAGGAAGAATTACGGCTTGATACTTTAACTAACTAGGGTTATCACAAGCCTAATTACTAGCAAGATGCAGTGAGATTACTCCACAGCCATAAGCCCTGCAGACCATCTAGGTTACCCGGGTTAAAAGAATTAGAGTTGAATTCAGGTGGGTACATCGTCCAGGAAACGAATGTACCCTTAGGTAGCTTGAAGGGTGCAACACATGACAGTATGCTGGAAATGTGCCCTACTCGACGGCAGGCTACAGATCCCAAGGCGTGCCCAGGTAACGGGATTGCCTGTAGCTGGGAGATCTCGTCATGACTAATATATTAATCTAGTTATTAGCCTTAATCCATTTCAGTAGGTACTCCTGACCGTGGTACTCAGGAGTCCCCTCCTAGACATGATGCAAGAGAGGACTGGATTATTTGTACAAGCACAATCGCCCACGGTGTCCAGGTTATTATACAGGTCATGTCATGTCAGGTAGCCGTCGCAACAGCTATTCGAGATAATTATGTCAGGTGTACTTGTCAGGAGTGTGCCACGACGGGCCACTATCAGGTCATGTCAATCATGTCAGGAGTGCACCACAACGGGTCACTGTCAGGTCGTGCTCAATTATCAGTCCTAAACATATTAAATAAATTTATGATTATCAAGTTCATAAAAAAGGCGTAAGGATATAAAATGGGCATAAAATATCTAATAAAATATCAATAATACTAATATAACAAGACAAGGCACAGGAAGTCCATGCGGCTCAGGGGGATGAATTCATGCGGCTCAGAAGAATGGATTCAGGCGGCTGAAGGGTATCATTCATATGCGGCCAGTGGTAGGAAAGGAGCATATGCGGCTTAGCCAGAGCACCCCATACGGCTGAGGAAGATATGAGTCCATGCGGCTGGCGGGAAATCAAGCCTATGCGGCTAGCGGGAGAAATGGATCTTATGCGGCCAGCAGGGGAAATGGATCTTATGCGGCCAGCGGGGGAATGGATCCTCCTGCGGCCGAGAAGACACGGGTCCATGCGGCTCAGAAGAATGGACACATGTGGCTGAAAAGGAGCAGGGGTTTATGCGATTCAATTCTGTTAGGAGAGAAGTCCATACGGCTAGATCTGGGTTCTCATGCGGCTCGAGGATCAGGGCCTATGCAGTCCGCATGTACTAGAGTTCATGCGGCTCAAGGAGATGGGCGCATATGCGGCCGATGGAGAATGAGCCCATGCGGCCAAGAATAAGATCCAGCCTATGCGGCTGAGAGTCCCATGCGGCCGAATCACTTGCCACATGAATTATCATGCGGTCAAGTCAAGTCTAAGCACAGTTCATCTTCTCCAAATTTCTGAGAAGATGAACACCAAGAGAGTCAAGTTCTCAAGCTCAACAACCCCATCATCCGGAGCCCAAATCTGAACTTCCATAGGTCAAAATGGGGTAGAACGAAATTCTCTACAATATAGAACCATCAAATCTCGAAAATAACAAGATTAAGTAGATCAAACCCAAGAAATCCAAAAATAATATAAATATAGATCTACAAGAATCTAGCCATGGAAAGCGAAAATGCCAAGTTCTAAAGTAAGTTTGAATGCTGTAAGAAAGAGAATAAAGCAAAAAAAATTGGAGTTCCTCCATGAAGTAGGTTGCACTTGCCTAGACCTCTCTCTCCTCTCTCTGGTAGGTAAGAAGTAAATGAGGAAGAAGAAGATGATAAATGAAGAGAGAGAAAGGAGAAGGGGTAATAAATATGAATGGTGGTGGTAGGTAGGGGGTTCACCTTGGGTTCATCATGAACCCAATCAAAACAAAGCCAAGCCGAACCAACCAACCCGAACCAGAAATAAACCAAGCTAAGAAGGAAATCATGAAATACAAGAATAAAATACGTACACGTATTCCAAGAATACGTAATACGAACCACAGGTATTACAATTCTGGTATCCCCTACCGTGACTTGTATATTTGGAGTACAACACTATACTTTTCCTCCTAACAAATTTCATATATAAGACCTAGACAAGTCCACCTTCCTGTAGACATATCATGTCCCACCAAAATCTATCTCCTTGTACTCTATTTCTTGATATGATCTTATGGTCAAAATGGCTAAACTATAACCTTTACCATGATACCGATATATTTTTGACCACGGATAGGGATTCCATCTCGACTTAATTCTTTCGACCGATATGTAATTTTGTTCTACTTAATTCCGTAAATGCTTAAATTTGTGCTTTATCTTGATTGCTTGACACATTGTTCCATCACACTGCTAGCTCTTGTAAGTTGGGTAGAATACATCACCACCTAACAAACCTTTTTCCTTGTGAACCACATTGGTAAGTTCACTTAGACTATAAATTCAGAGGACCCTACCTTATCTAGTCTACCAAGCCATAAATGAAGAAACACTGGGACAACTGTATAGGCCCAAACTTTGGGCGAGCCTTGATTTTAAAAGATCTTGGACTATTTAAAATTCCTTCATCAGTACCTCCCTTGCTCATATTTTGACTATCTCATGCTGCTAATGTAGCTTCAGTTTTGCAAGCTTATGTCGTTATCAAGCTTGATCATGATATATTTTATTGGGTGCACCCACTAACATATTGTCTAATCAGAACCGGTGCATGATGGTCTGATCGACCTATTGTACTATGGTTCGCTTATCACATATTATTCTACGTGGATGAAGATATAGTAAACTTGCCTTAGAGTCGCATCCGTGACAGCCTTGGCAATTCTTTTTTGAATTATTTTCGCCGCCTATGAACCCCGCAATTCGTACTCAATATATAACACCGTCTTTGAAATCTTTGTTGTTCTTGCCTTTTACTTATTTTGGAAAAACAAGGTACTGTACTTGCTAGATGGACTCAAGGTATCATCTTTGGTTGCCCAATCGGTTAATTATACACAAATGTAGATAGCCACCGACCGGCTCATGTGGCTATATCCTCGCCTTTAACTACTCCTCATTTCCTCAACCCTAGAAGTGTTAGCGTGCCCTTCCAATTATTCTTGATACACTCGGGATTGATTCTAATTGTTCACTTAAATCTAACTCAACCCAGACGATTAGTATCCAGTTCTCCCTTAAGGGATCACATTTCCTACATGTCTAATTTATTCTCTTTGGTCTACTCAATTCCTTACTGTTCTCTAATATTGGATATTCAAATTTTGTTACCTTCACTAGCAATCCTTATTCAATTTCATAACCAAGATATATTTTGTATATATCAACTCCACAATTTTCTATTGCACGGTGGTGTTGAACGACGTTTTATCGCCTCCAAAATTTAATTATATTTTGGTATTGATAAACTCTTAATATCCCTCAACCCTACCTATCATATTATTCCTAAATTTCGAGGATAAAATTCTTGTAAGTTGGGTAGGATGTAAAATCTCCTATTTTTTATTATTATTTTATTAGACTTAAAAAGTAATTTATGCAAATTATGATTTTTTTTATTAGAAATGACCTTAGCCATTGTTAAATTTTGGAACACGAGACTACCAAGAATTTTGGCCCAGAAAATGTAGCAGTGTGCCTTGACAAGTGTACCAGTCATGCCGGGAGAAGCCTAGCCATGGTGATGACCAAACTAGGAAAACCAGACAGAGTTGTGAATGGACTTATTTAAAGTATTTTAATTAAATATTATTTTATATATTGATTTTTAGATGACCTGGTTTGTCCAATTCAGTCCGAACTGGACCCGAACCAAACTTTAGCCCATGTAAGCAGGTAGTGTGACCTAATGTGGCCTTGTAGACATATTTTATGTACTTAGAAATATCTCCTAAATTATTTTAGAATTTTATGTACAATTTATAATTATTTAAATATTTGTACAATTATTGGTATTTTATTTTTAAATAATATTTTACAAGATTGTACATGTTCCTGGACTGGGATAAGGGTGTGTGGTACAGTTCACCCATTGGAGCAATTTTTATTAATTTATTATTATTAAAGTTATTTTGTGGAGATTTAATAAATATACTTTTCTATTTAAATATTATTATTATTTTGAGTTGATTTATTGAATTTATATATATATGTAGATATGCTCAAATATATTAAATAATTGGATAGTTGACTTTTAAATGGTATTTGGATTTTAAATAGATTTTTGGTATATTTATGGATATATATATATATATATATATATATATATATATATATATATATATATATATATATATAAGTAGATAAGTAAAGAAAAGAAAAGGAAAAAAAGAAAAAAAAAATATACAAGTGGTGGTCGCCACCATGGGCAACCGACCACCCACGCTAAGAATTTGCAAGCAATCAGCAGCAACTTGCAAGATGTGCGCCCTTTAATAGCAGCAACACCAAGCTTGGTAGCCGACCCCTTCCATTATATATATATGTATACATACATATATATATATATATAAAAATATATATATATATATATATATATATATATATATATATATATATGTTATAGAACCCTAATATTTGATTATTTCTCCACTCTCCTTCCTTCCTCCTCTCACCTCTGTTTCCGTACTTCTTCTCGGCGTGCGTGCCAGCCGCGCCGGAGCGACAACATCTCCGCCTCCCGGTCGTCACGACGACGACAACAACAACAGTTTTCCACTTTAAGGTACCCAATTTCCCCGTTTGATTTCTCTCTCGATTCTAGTCCGTTTTTAGATCCGTAAATTCGTGTAGAAATCTCACATGACCCTCTATCATCCCCTTCAAATAGATTTATTTATTCTGCAAAATTTTATTTTTAATTAAATTAAAAATCTAAAAAAAAAATTAGTTTTTATAAACCTTAAAAATCTCGTACGAGGTACGTCCCGACAAACCGGACGACCACGTCACAAACCGAGAGTACCGAAAGGTCCGTATCGACTTTGCGGACGTGCGGGCTTTAACGGAATTCAAATTGGTTGCGTGTGCACGACGAATTTGACCCGTATCCGTCAAATTTTCCCGTATCGGGCTTTTCAAAATTTTCCAATTACTTTGTACACACTCATCAAATCGCGGCAAAACTTGCGCCATTGGACTCGAAATATTTTTTTGGTCCTGTGAGCCAAGTTTGGTCCAATTATGAGACCGTTGATCGGGACGCTATTTTGGCGGGCCCACAATTCCACTCAACGGGCAATTTTGTGCACGGCCCACCGGAATCCAAAATTGGACATACCGTTGGGTTCGTCTCATCAAAACAAATATATAGACATGTAGTTTGACGACTTAAGAGATCGTAGATATTGGCACACATTTCAGTACAAAGCGGGTCCAACGGTGGACATCGTTTTGACCCAAAATTACGATTTTGCCCCTGTTCCAGAATTTAACTTTTGGACAGGCATTTCCTAGGCATATCTTTTATTCCAAACTCGTTCGTGATATTTGTTGCAGCATCCGGAGTCATCTGCAGGATTTGGCTTTTCTTGCTTCGTTTATTTGTCTGTTCGAGCTACTGGATTATTCTCTTTTGCACATAACCTCAGGCAAGATACCTTGCCATTATACTATTTATATTCAGTTTGCATTTTATTACATATCACTGTCCATTTCTTTTCAGTTCTTATAGTTCTTGATTTACTGTCTGTTCAGTGATATTAGATATACTTTGTTATTATCCTTTGATTGCAAGTGGACTTAGAGTTAAAAGACCACCGTCTGTAGTGTATTGCATACCCCTTGCACTACAAGAATACTGATCATTTACGGCACGCGAAACGCGCCGTAAATGATCTTTTACGGCATACATTTTGGTGCCGTAAAAGCTCATGCCGTAAATGAGCCTATTATTTACGGCGCATTTGAATGCCGTAAATGTAAACATATTAACGCCGTAAATGTCTTTTTTACAGAATCTCGACGACCATTTACGGCATATTTTGTGTGCCGTAATTGCTCTTTCATGGCATACATGTGCGCACCGTAATAGATATTTTTTACTGAATTTCGACAACCATTTACGGCATATTTCGTGTGCCGTAATTGCTCTTTCACGGCATACATATGTGCGTCGTAATAGATATTCGCGTTGGGTCAAATACGGCGTATAGATGCACACCGTAATAGTTATTCGCACATGATCAAATATAGCATATATTTTGATGCCGTAAAAGATATTTTTGATATTTACCATTTATGACATATGTAACGTGCTGTAAATAATATTTTATGAATTTTTTTATCTAATAATAATAATAATTATTATTATTATTATTATTATTATTATTATTTCCTTACCAATCTGGCCTATTTATTTAAGCAAGGATATCAATGGTAAACAAAGTATATAACATAATAAACATAAGTTAAAGAATTAAATAGTTGATCACTGGCATATAATCTCAATCAAACTACAAAAGTAAAACGTAATTCAAAAGAACCCAGACACGTGATATCATAAAAATAATCGGATTCAATAGCCAAAATACATTAATAGCAAACAAAAGGCCATGCCAAAGTATCATGACATATTGTTTCATGAACTACAAAAGTATTTTAGTACTGAATTATAAGAACAATACAATATTTCAATACAAATTGAGCTTGTTTCATAATTTGTCCTACTTTGGAAAAAAAAATGTAAATTGTCTTCTATGACAAATTTTGGCTCAAATGATTGCAGAGGTGAAGCTTCAAACACAAAACCCAAATATTTTCATTGATTGATAACCTGCACAAACATAAAATGTGTTTTAGTTCATTATATCCAATTTGATGTATATATAAACACAACAATGAAAAAATATACATAAATAAATGAGTATTATGGCACAAATTAATGTATGCATAAACACAACCATTGCTCAGTCAATCGTCCCATTTCATCCATATTGAAATTGGTAATATGCGCACAAATAAATAAAAATTAGCTGTTGATGGATAACTTTTTTGTCAAGGATTTAACAAATAAATTCAAGATGAGTCTCACTTGTCCATTGTTGTATTGGTCAAGACCGCTGCAATATTGAATGGTATTAAGAAGATAGCTCTAAGCAGTGAGCATTAGGGGCAGATGCACTAGTAACACCTGTGAGGGGGTACCTGTGCATGAGGGGTTAGCAAAGCAGTAATAGCAACAACAAGATGTTGCTATGCATTAGAAGCAACATGAAGCAGCAGTATATACTACTGTGGTGGGGATTTGAAGCAGGTAGTAGCAGTAGCAGTTGCTACTCTGTGTAGAGAATGAAGGAGCAGCAGCTTGTAGTAGGGTGGATAGATACAAGTCTGTACAAGGGGAAGTTAGAAGCAGAAAAAGTGGCAGTAGGGGTAGGCACAGTAGGGAAGAAGGAAGAGTGCAACAGTAGTAGGAGTGCTGCATTTGGAAGCAGCAATTAGGCAGTAGCAGCAATAGACCACTGCTATATGTACCTATCAGTGAGTATAGAGGCCTGGCAGGGGGAGGGCAAACTTTGTTAGTGGCTTGCCATTTAGCTGGCCATCCGCTAATGGCCCTATTGGTGTTGCACCTGCAAGTAACAAACTTGGTTTATCTCTAGATACATTCCACTATCCTAGGAATAAGCTTCTTGATATTTATAGGAAGCAGAAGATGCTACCACATTTTGATAAAACCCCTGGTGGCCTTGAGGATGTTCCTCCAATCACACAATCAAACTCTCTATCACCTCTCGCATTTGTTACACCTGGTACAGAGGAAGTGGGTGTTTTAGAAGATATTTCTAAAGAAAAAGTAACTAGCAGTGAGAGGATGGCAGGAGTTGATGACAGTACAGATGTTGGAGATGTTACATTGTTCAAGAACAAAGATATTTTCCCAACCAATTCACCATATTCTTGTACTTCTATGAGTAAAGATTTGGGTTCATCAAATGAACTAGATTGTAGCCCTGGTGAAGTTAGTAAGGTCAGTTTTGCTATTAATGGGGTGGACCCCGGTGCTAAGGTTACAATTGTTGCAGAAAATGATGGATTCAGTGGTGAGAAGGTGCTAAGCAGAATTTCTACCAATTCCGAATCACTAGTTGTTGGAAATGATGTTGTAAATGATGACAGTATGGAGAATCATGATTATCTCGTTAATATTGAAGGGTGCAAAATATTTGCTTCTTTTGATGATAGCACAAAGCTACCTGATGACTCAAATTCTTTGTTTGATGCATCGTTCATCCAAGAGGCAAGTAATGGAGGACAATATCAAACCAACAATTAGGAAGGGGATGCTCCTGCTGGTATCAGGGAGTGCATGTGGTACATTCGAGGGGCACGCATGTGGTAACAACATATTACTATAATGAAGTTGTTTAAGATCACAAGGACAACAAAAGAGTAAAGTAGTTCTAATATGGTGTTCTCCATAGAATAATTAAAGCTAGAAAACGTGTAACATTGTGCTGCCCATATTAGTTCCATTCCTCAGATGCTTTTGATAATGTTTTTAGGATCATGAATGACAATGGAGGTTAAATTTTGGTGGTAGAGTGGATCAACTGACTTGTTGTAGTTGCGTGAAGGAGCAAAAGTCCAGTCAAAGGTTTGAGGTAATATTTTACACTAATGTCGTAAACTAGACCATGTTCGAAAGCTCTATTCAGGTTAATGTTTCCTTTATGAATGTCGAATGGGCATGGGCCAGTAAGTTTCCTAGGAGTCGACTCGGCCTTCATTGGTTGGCCATAACCATCAACAACAGAGACCATTTTAATTTCTAAACTAAAGCTCTACCAGCATGAAAAAAAAGTCATTACAACATCATGAATCCTAAGATTCTGACACCAATACTCCTTCAATAGAGCCGAATGAAGGAAAAAGATTTATGTAGCTGAAGCAAAGATTTGCAACATTTTCAGTTATTTATAGTTTCACTTCTTAGTTATATGGGGCATGACCTGCTCCTCACTAAATGACTCTATCATCATAATTAAAGACAAATATGCTAAACTGAAAGTCTAAAACTAGTAAGACCACTTCAGTTTCAGCCGAACTCTAAGTCCTGACAGAATAGATAAAGTCCTAAATGCAATAGATACAAAATGATGCAAAAAAAAGGTGTATAACATTACTAGCAGTTAGGAGAAAAGTCTAATATATACCTGGATATTAGTATCATTGGACCTTAGCCTCTTATTGTATGCATCAATGAAACTGCTCCTTAGTTTTAGGAATGAAACATCTGAAGGGCTCCCACGCTAAAAATACAGATCAAAATAATCATATAAATTAGGCAAGTACTCTGCACCTTTCATTTTTGTGCTAGATATTAATTGGGTGTTGGAGAAGAAAAAAGATACAAGATTAATGAGTGAACAACAAATGCAACTACATGAATCATTTTCTTCTATAGCTGATAGCGCTCAACAAACGGTCATTTATTAGCTAAATTAATTGTTACGATGTTAGGATCTACAACATGTTTCTGTACTAGACATTAATTGGTTGTTGGAGCAGAAAAAAGATAAAAGATTAGCGAGTAAAAACATGAAACATTTTCTTCAAGAGCTGATAGCGATCTATAAACGGTTATTTCTTAGCTAGGTTAATCATTAAAATATTGTTTCCTTTTACCGGGTCCATGTTTAACTTGGTTATCTCTAGTCTTACCAACTAGTTTAAACCAATTGAAGGAGTTGGTGAGACTATGGATAGACAGAAAATAATGAACATGGGCTAGAGTATGTTTTGCTAATAGAAACAATTTAAGTTTAAACTAAACAAAACACAAGTAGATATATAGCAGACCAAAAAGGTAAGAAAATAAACCATAACCACCATACCATCTGGGAAGATAGCTGTTGCACCATCCTCATTAAACCAGTCAAGTTCCTTCTTTCTTAGCAAAAAGATACCTCTGAGAACAAGGCCAATGACCTTAGATATAAAATAATAAACACTGGTCATTCGTGCAAGTCATAAAAAGGCCAGATACGCCCAAAGGAATAATAGAAAGCACTACAGCACTCACCTTCTCAGGATAGGATTGGCTGTATGCAAGGGCCAGAGGGCTACCCCATGATCCACCAAACACCTGAAACACTTAGTTTGAGAAATATACCACAATACTCACGAAGAAGAGAATCTTGAAATTATAACCTACCATTCCGAGATCTTCAAATGTTCCCGGAGCTTCTCAATATCGCTAACTAGGTCCCATGTCATGTTCTCATCTAAGCAAGCTTGTGGTATACTTTTTTTTGTACCTAGCCGGATATTATTCCTGAAGTAGTTAGTATTTTCAAGCAACCTAACCCAAGGATTATGAGGATACCCCGAGACCATAACGGACCACGAGAATACAGCTACCTTTCCCCTAAGCTTCCCTTCCTGAAACAAAGCCCTCGCAGATGCCATATCCCCAGCCTTTGTGTATCCGTCAATCATCGACGTGAAGGTGATGGAATTCTTCTCGGACATCTTTTTGAACAGCTTCTTCGCATTCACCAAATCCCCGTACTTGACGCACGTACCCGTCAATATAGAAACATAAAGGTAAACAGAACTTGATAGGAAAGAAGCAATTGTCAAATTTGATTTGAGTATCATAGTTTCTTGGGCATTTTAGCAAATATGTCAATAAAACCCTCACCTTTATTACTCAGCATAAAATATTAGACTGCCCTTTGTTGTATCTCCACATCAATATAACTCTAATATATGATATAAGCAGTCAGATGAATTAAGACAAGATTCTGGTATATCTAGGACAATAATTCAACAGTATAATATAAGTTCCAGTTATTGAAGCCAATAACAAAATTAAGAAGAATGAGAAAAGATCAGTCTTACTTTTTTAATATTGCCTAGACTTATTCCTGTAACCCTGGATCGACAGGCTGGGTGTGCATTAAAATCTTTGCAAATATTATCAGAAGGATGGCAACACTATTTGTTTTGAAGGAACTTGTCATGGGCATTAGAACAAGCAAGTGGCGAGGAGGAAAGGATACCTGCGGTGTCAATTAGACGATTGCTGACATGGGTGACAGTGTCGGCCTGCATCCTGGACCCAGTCGGGATCATAGTAGCACAAGGATTTGACGGCTATCCAGGCGGCCATGTCGAAGTAATCCTTCCCATCTATGTCGTACAACTTGCATCATTTCTCATTGGCCAGGTCCAACGACGACGTCACGTAGGTGCCGACCAGGTACTTGGCATCCATCTCCATCACCTGCTTGCTCTTCTCCGATACGAACATGGATATGACGAGTTTGGTTGTTCCTTTGGATTGACGGTGGTGGGTGTAGAAATTAGAGTTTTACCGAAGAAAGGAACTGAGACGTTGCGAATGGAGTAGAGGAGGAGGTCGGGCTTGGAGGATGAGAAGGCACTGCGGATGAAGGGGCTTGGAGGAGGAGAAGGCCCCATGACCTTAATGAGGCTGCCTCCATCCTCCACTTCCCTTTGACAACTCCTCAGAGGTCTATGTGTTAGGTTTAGGGTTTGTAGCCAAGGTTTGGAGGAGTTCCATGGAGGCTAGGGTTTCGGTGGAGAGTTTAGGGAGGAGTAGTTTGTGGTGAGGCCCCCGAGGCAGAGGAGAAATTGCGAGGGGAGAGAGAAATTATGGAATAAAATTGTGGCTTGGGGGTTTCGATTTTGGTGGCATAATTTACTTTTCATACTGTGAACTAAGCTAATTTGAAAGGAGATTTTAGAGAAACAATTACATAGGGAAAAGTTTCTCAGAAGAATCAATTGCACTATACACGGCGTGCACAAATGCATGCCATAAATGAGCTATCATTTACAGCACTCACAAGTGCATGCCGTCAATAAAAAATCATTCACGGCGTGCACAAATGCATGCCATAAATAAGTTATCATTCACGGCGTGCACAAATGCATGCCGTAAATAAGTTATCATTTACGGCGCACATACCTGCATGCCGTAAATACGTTTACAATGACGGCTTACATACAAAATACGCCGTAACAAAGACAAAAAATAACTCATTTACGGCACACAAATATGCGTGCCATAAAAGTGTGTCATTTACGGCACGCAGTTACTGCGTGCCGTAAATTGCGCGCCGTAAATGCTATATTTTCTTGTAGTGTTGACACAGTTGTACCAATAGGATGTGTGAGATGAGTAGCATGTAGAGGTACTTGCGTGTGGGCTGATCCTCCATGTGCATGCGTTAGGGCTAACTGCTAATAGAGGCATGTTAGGAGACTTAGCAGCTAGTAGAGGTATATGAGTCATGGATGTGACTCTGTTAGACATTGGGTGGGAAGAACAGTTCCTTAACGTATGGGCCAAGTATGCACTCCCCTATTGCCGATTATCTCTGCGGGAGATACGGTCCTGGATCCTGATACTGATTTACTGCTGGCCTCTGACATTCGATGAATGTTATGCTTTGAGGTCCCTGGTATCCTGATGGGCCATACTTGAGATTACTGCTACTGAGCCAGAGTGCCCATGCGTTGGAGGTTTGTTCTTAACTGTATAAATACTGTAGTACGGTTAGATTACCTTATTTTCGTCTTGTCACTTATTTCGGGTTGTGACATATTATATATTCAGTTCATTATGGCATGTTCTTTATGTATCTTGTTACGTCCCTCTGAGGACCTAGTTATCTCTCCAGGTGTGTGCTTCTGCGAATTTGCAGGTGTTCTAGCCAAGGCCGTGATCTTCTCTATTCTTTCGAAGACGATTGCGCTTGGTTCGTCTCGTTATTTTATCTATCACTTCTTGTACATTTTATTCGAGATAGTTGGTAGTGGACTTTGTCTCCGCCCAACGATTGTATACATGACAAATTCAAAGTTACTTTTATATCATTTATTTATCTAGTGGATGAGATTTAGTTATTCTGGATTTACTGCATTTTACAGCTTATGTATTCATATGAGGTTTCCATATATTGGAGTATACTTCGTATGTATGCAGCTGGCATGGATACGTACCTAGTCCTAAGTATTTTGGGACTGGGGCGTTACATATTTTTGTGGTAGCCCATGCAGGTCGAGTTTGTCACTTCGGTTACATTACTGTACCGATGTGAGCCTGCAACATAGGATTAGAATCTAGGAATCTCATCCATACAGCTTGACCTCTTCCCTTGGCTTCAAATTCTGAACTCTCGATCGACTTCCTTGAAATGCATCTTGCTTGATTCCTTTCTACCATTGATTCTTATTTTCGTGCTTAGTGTCAACTAGGAAGATGACTAGACTAGTATATGCTCATAGGTCAAACACATGGCTAGAATGGTTATATTGGCAATTGGAATACATTTAAGACTCTAATTGAGTTTGTAAGATTTTTTTTAAAGTGTGATTTAATGATTAGTAATTTGTAAAGTAGGATACTACCAAGGAAGGTTTTTATCTTGAGATTTCTAAATAGTAAACACCAGAGGATTTATAGAATTTCATACTTGGTTTAAGAAGACTTTTTGAGATTGGATATTTATGATTTATTGGGTTATAGCTATACATCTTTGCAAAAGTATAAAATTTATTTGCTTTTGAGTTGTGATATTTATAAGCTTTGGGTGATAGATATGCATCTTTAAACAAATATAAAAATTGATTTGATTTCGAGTTGTTATATTTATGAATTATTGGATTAGAGTTATACACCTTTGAATAGTTATAAATTTGGTTTAAAAATGATCGTAGATTTTAAATGTGGCAGTATAAATTATTTAAATTTGAGACATACAACTTGCAATTTTTGTGTTTAGTAAATTTTGAATTTTAAGTGGAAGTAATGATGGTGAATTTTGGTTTAAAATATTTGAAAGTTATGAAAACGATTTTTGAGAAATTTTTATTTTAAATGGTGTACTATGATTGAGGATTTCAAATCTATTTAGATTTTTGGTAAAAAAAAGATTTTGACTGATAAGATTATTTGAAAATTTAGTTTAATGTGAGATTGCTAATATTAAAATTTTTGGGAGAATTTTGAAGGATGTGATGGAAAGTTATTTTGATTGATTAAAGGAATTTACCATTTAAAAGTTGTGATTTTGTTGGAATAACTTAGCATGAATAGAAGTTAAAATTTATGAGAGTATTGAGCTTAATTTTTGAGATTGCTTTTAATATGCTAAGAGTTTTATTATGACTTATTTAAAAATTTTAGAGTGTTAAAATTTTGATTGTATCCCATAGTTTCTTTGTAACTTTTTTTTTCAGCCGTTACGGCTCTTGTACCCTTTTTCCGTCTCTTAATAGATGTAAAGAATAAAGAATCTTTTCAGAAGTGAATGTGGTTTTGTGAAATATCAGAACTAGAGGTAATGTGGACGTAGCAAGGATATTTTTGGTGGATATTCCGCTGGGGAATTTTGATGTAGACCTATCATCCTTTTTATATTCAAGTTTTTTTGAATATAGATAATAAGTTGAACGAAGCTGCTAGTATAGGTAATATGGACGTAATAGCAGAGGATGTTCTATATCTGACGAGAGGTAATATGGACGTGGAAACATATATAACGTTAGGTAGGAGTGGATAATTCAGAGGTAGTATGGACGTGATTATCCTTGACGAATGCTTTGCTTAATGGTTATATGGACATGGCAAAACATTTCTTAATCATTCTACCGGGGAAATAATTATCGGAAAATAATTCAGAGGTAACAGGGACGTGACTTGTTTTCGTCAAACCGAGTTTGGACGAAGTCAAAAACGGAAATGATTCCATTGGAGAAATATTTGAGAGGACATATTATCCAAGTCACCATCAGGAACTTACCGTTGATAGGCATCATGATCAAGTCACCATCAGGCTTGGTTAATCGGTACGCACCATTAGAATACACTGATTCTATGATGAAAGGACCTTCCCATTTAGGCTGAAAATTTTCTTTCGTTTTGTGTGTCATGACCATTGGTCTTCTCACTACTAAGACTAGATCCCCGACTTGGAATATTTTTTCCTTCACCTTTTTGTTAAAGGCTCTGGAAAAGCGTGCTTGGTATAGCTCAATACACTGCTGAGCTAACAAGCATTTTTTGTCTAGCAGTTTGAGCTCCTGGAGTCGCAGACGGTAGCTTTCTTCGGTAATCAACTCGCTGGCTAGGCCTACTCGAAGAAAAGGAATCTGGATTTCTAGGGGAAGAACTGCTTCGCTCCCATAAACCATAGAAAATGGCGTACTACCTGTTGGAGTCCGGACCGTTTTACAATAGGCCCATAGACATTTGCCGAGCTTCTCATTCCAATGGCGCTTGTTTGAAGACACAAACTTTTTAAGAAGTTTAATAATGGTTTTATTGAATGCTTCTTCTAGCCCATTAGTGTCACGACCCGCACCCTAGAGTAAGGGCACGAGACGTGAATACGTCCAGCCTACGCCGCAGTGTCGGCGGTAGAACGCTGTCCTAGGTCACAACATCTAGCAATGTAAATATCTAAACAGTTTATACTCCCCGAATGGGGGTGACAAGCAATAGAAACTCAATCACAACTAAGGAAGATATAGCACGATATGAATAGAACTCAAGGAAATGAAATAGATAAAACAATAGTCTAAGATAATCCCAGCAGTACAAGTCTCAGATAAAAGAATATATACAACTGATCTCCACATAAAGAGTCTAACTAGAACATGTCTCAAAACTACAAATGAAAGACAAGCTAGATAATCTAGTCTAGGCAGTCGGGGGAAAGTCCTCAGCTACTGCTGGATCCTCCTGAGGGTCTAGCTCACAGGTGTCATCTAAGGTTGCCCCGTAGTAGGTGTCCAGGCAAGCCTCCTCCTCGTCCTCGGTAATATTTTCAACAGGTCCAGTCAGGACAGGAGCGAGCACAGTACATCTCAACAATTCATAGCAGGTTAGAAAATGTAAACATGCAGTAAAGTAAGATACAAGTGCTGAGGAATACAGTATATAAACAGGAAGAAAGAACTGTAATAGAAATATCTACTATAAGTAGAGAACTAACAGTGGCTAGTGATGTAGAGTACAGGATAGCACATGTGAATGGAATAGATTGGTACATGATCTATACTAAAGAGTTGTACATGATCTACACTACTAAAGAATTGTTCACATGACTACTAGCACTCCCCCGTTTCCCCAATTAATACACAAGGATCTAAACAGGTTATGTTATTGTACATGATATCACATGGGGTCCTTAAAAGGGTGCATTTGATAGTATACATGAAGGCTCTGTGAACATGAGAGTACATGATTCACAAGAGTGTACATGTATGGTGAAAGCACAGGAGTACATGATGAAAGTGAAACGCACATGACATAATGTACCCGATGCTCCCGAGGGGGATAACATCGCATAAAGAGATCCGTATAGTACTAATCCATGATAATGTCATGACAGCACAAGTAAAGTAATCTACTGCAGGTAATAATTCTAAGCAGGATATGAAATAATCAGAGAATGTACTCGCCTGTAACTGAGTGTCCGGTATGAAACGTACTGTCCAAGGAGTGGTGTCTGGCTCCTAATCAGAACAGTACAAGTCACAACAAGTCCAAAATATCAAAATGGAGTCCTACTATGCATTTTATATGATTCTAAGTCAATCTAGGCCAAAGTCAACTCTTGGTCAACTTTGGTCAACCCTAGAAGTCAAACTAGGTCAACCAAGTCCAAACTAGGCTAAACTCAACTAATTAGGTCTAACAAGTCATGCTAGGCTCTAACAAGGCTAAACTAGACCACACACACCAATCCTAAGCTATACAAACCAACAAACAACCCACATTAATTTACCTCACACTAGCTATTTATCATGAGCTTCATGTATACATGAGTAAGGCTTACACCTATACCATATACATAGAGCATATATATAAAATACATGCCTATGATAACCATACCTCATTTGATTCTCACTATCTACAACCTACAATTATCATAACCTATAAATTAAACCACACTTATATTACACTATATATATACATTATCATATATGTCTACATACTAGACATATAGTCTACACATGGAAAGACTAGGCATAAGGAGAGAAAGATAGAGAGTAATATGTGTGTGAATGTGTATACTGGTGTGTTAGAGGCTAACATGAGTGCAGGAATTACAATGACAGTGAACAAGTATGGGCCTGTATATATGTGAAATGGTGTGTGTGTCTAAGTTGTAGGAAAAATAGATAACAGTGTATGTAGAACAGTTGTGTGTGCATAGCAGTGAGCATTAAAAGACAGAAAAACAAAGGGTGTGTACTAAAAATGTGTACAGGAAAATAATGGCAGGGTGTATGTGTGTGGCAACAGTGTACATGAAAATATTTCAGAAATCAAAAGCAGTGAAGAGGAGGCTGTGTACATAGGCTAACAAGAGTGCAGGAAAATAAACAGTGAATGAGAGAAAAGATAACAACATCAATCATTTCAGGTTATTGAAGAGAATCAGTAACAGTGTGTACTGTGTGTGTGTGTATAGGTGATAGGCAGAAATTAGTAAATGACAGTGAATGAGAATATAGGACAGTATGCATGACAGGTTATAAAAGTGTAGGAAAATAACAGTGAAGGATGTGTGAACTGTGCAATGGTGTCAAGTGGCAGGAAATACAAGTGACAGGAATAACAAGAAAAGAAAATCAGTCATGTATCAAATCCCAGTTTACAAAGGAAGGAAGGAAACCAATCCATGCCTCCCAACTCAGTTTCAAACTAAACCCAGTTTACAAATTACTCCCCTATACTCAGATTTTGTATTAAAAGGACAGTGCTGTGGTGTAGAGGATAAATCAAACATTGATACACAACTGTGGAACATCAATTCAGTTCCAGGTTAAAGAAAAATGACACCCTAACTCATGTTTTGAATCTTAGATTTAGGAGCACAGGGCAAGCTCAGGGATAGGCAAGGAACCCAGTTCAATACTCCTAAAATCTGATTTCAAAATCAGTTTACACTGTCACCCAATATGGAATCAAAACCCTACCAATCAATACACAACATAACCACAATTTGATCACATAGAGGAGTATAGATTAGAGTTTTTAAAACATGAACTAATCAGTGATTAATAGGTTACGATCATTTGACAAAATCAAATTTAGAAAAACTGGAATGTACAGGAACTATTGACATTATCAGACATTTGGTTAAATAGGAAATTGAATAGCAAAAATCAATTAATCTTTAATCTAATGATTAGAAAAATGTAAACATCCCTTGTGCCCAACCCCACATATCATCTCGTGTCACCCCAAAGCCTGACACGGCGTGTCCACACTCAAGAACTCAAAATAACACACACAGTGAAAGTGCAGTGCACAAGGTCTCGTGCACGTGTGCACGAGTGTCGTGCACACGACACAGCACGTGGTAGGCCACGTGCTCATGCACCTGGGTACCCCTAGACTAGGGTTAGGTCTAGGTCCAACTGTATTGGGTCCTCGTGTCCACGTGTCCAAGTTAGACACGCATATCAGAGCCCAAAAGCACGCTGAACCATCACAGGCAAAAACCAGTGTCCACAATCGTGCGTGTCCGACACGACACCATAGGTCATGCCAGTTGGGGAGTGTCATGACAGTTACTGCCCCAACGTGTCTAGTGAAAATCATGTGCTAAAGTGTCGTGTCCAGTGAGCAATCATGCTCGGGTAGCAGGGGACAGAACAGTCCCGAGCCAAAAGCTCACAGCCGTGTCCAGCTCGATTTGCACCCGACACGGACACAAAAAGACCATGGTGTCTTCACAAAAATCAATGAGCACACAAGGATCTACAATCCTATTCAAACAGAATTTAAAAACAATAAAGTCGAACTCTCAGAGGCATTTGGTCGAACACCTATGACACAATACTGATACGTGTCTAGAACGGACACGAAACCACTGACACAGGACACGAATCCAATACTGACCTTAGGGTGGGATCTTAGGCTTCCTATACATGAAGACTACATGGAGTTTCATGGAAATTTGGAGAAGTTACCTCAATGAGAAGTTTCAATGGAAAAAGCCCTTTGTTAGCTCCTCACTTGGTATCCCAAATCCTTCCAATCAAATCCAAACTGAACCAAACATTCATAGCAGCAAGAAAATCATCATTAGAAACTATTGCAACAAATTTGAAGATTTTAGGACCAAAAATGGAATTTTAATGAATTTACTAAGACAAGAACTCACCTCTTTCTTCTTGGATCTATTTTTCCTAAGGAGGGAGGCTAGCCCTAAAAACTAGGAGGATATTTATAATGGGGGAATCCCTAGGTTTAGCTAGGGTGGCTGACCACTTGGCTTTGGGTTAGGGTTGAGCTAGGTTTTGTTAGTCCAATCTAGCTAAGTCACAAAATGACTTGTGAAACTACAAGCCATTTATAAAATCAATTGATTTCTAATTCCTAATTCAAGTTATATGAATCACTAACCACTAACTTGAGTCACACTAGGTTAGACTAGGGTCACTTGACCTAACCAAGCCCAACTAACCATGGTTAGTTCCTAGGTTGGTCTACATGAGTCAAAACTGGCCAAAAACTAGTCCAAATAAATCCAAAATAATTTCTAAAAATTCCCATAAATTCTAATTAATACTAATAAATTTTATTTACCCCAAAAATGATAAATTTACCCTCAAACTAGAAATGTGGTAGTGACAAATCTATCCTCCTTAAAAGAATTTCGTCCTCGAAATTGAAAGGCGAAATGCAACTGATGAGAAGGATAGAAAGTATACCTCAAGGTCCAAAAAGATAAGGGTACCGCTCGCGCATCTCATCCTCCCGCTCCCAGGTAGACTCTCCTGGAGAATGATGCCTCCATGCGACGTGTACCAACGGTATCACCTGGTTCCTCAGAACCTTCTCCCGTCGATCCAAAATCTTCGCAGGCTGCTCTGGATAGCTGAGAGAAGGACCCACCTCAATCTCCGAATGATCGAGCACATGGCTAGGGTCAGCCACGTACCGTCTCAACTGTGATACATGAAATACGTTGTGGACCCCCACAAGTGCAAGCGGCAAGTCTAGCCGGTAAGCCACGTCACCGACTCTCCCGCTGATAACGAAAGGGCCGATGAAGCGCGGGCTAAGCTTTCCGCCTCCACCAAAATGTATCGTACCACGAGTCGGAGATATCCTCAAGAAAACCTGGTCTCCGACCTAATCATAAGCAAGGTCTCAATTAAAATAAATAACAAACATGATCAAAAATCACAAACAAACAACCTAAATCTAATCCTACTCTAATCTGTACCTCAAACTCCAAGGGTCTCCGGTGGCTATCGGCCCAGTGCCGATGTCTGTCCTGCGCCACGCGAAGTCTGTCCTAGATGAGCTTCACCTTCTCGGCTGTATCCACAATCATCTCTGGCCCCACCAAAGCTCGTTCACCAACATCATCCCAGGATAAGGGTGTACGGCACCTACGCCCGTACAGAGCCTTGAAAGGTGACATCTCGATGCTGGCCTGGAAACTATTGTTATAGGCAAACTCTACCAAATAAAGATGATCCTCCCAGGAACCTCCAAAGTCCAGGACGTACGTCCGCAGCATATCCTCAAGAGTCTGAATAGTCCGTTTTGACTGTCCGTCAGTCTGGGGGTGGTATGCAGTACTAAACTTGAGCTGAGTACCCAAGCTGGTCTGCAGACTCCTCCAAAATGGGAAGTAAAATGGCTATCCCGATCTGAGACGATGCTGATCGGAACTCCGTGGATCCTGACTATCTGCCGCATATACATCTCCACCAGCCTCTCTATAGACGTACCCACCTTGAATGGCAAGAAGTGGGCCGATTTGGTCAACCTGTCCACGATGACCCAAATCGCGTCTTTCCCTCCTAGAGTACGCGGCAATCCTGATACGAAGTCCATCGTGATATGCTCCCATTGCCACTCGGGAATGGGCAGCGGCTGCAACAATCCACCGGGCCTCTGTCTCTTTGCCTTGACCTGCTGACAGACCAAGCACCTCGCTACGAAGTGGGACACCTTCTGCTCCATTCCTGACCACCATACATGCTCCCGCAGATCTCGATACATCTTGTTGGTACCCGGGTGTATAGAGTACTGAGATCTGTGGGCCTCCTGCATAATCTGCTCTCTGAGCTCCCCGCTAGGCACACATAACCTGGCACCGTGCCTCAGGGCACCATCCTCTGCAAGTGAGATCTCAGGATCCCCCACACCAATACTGATCTGCTCTCTGATACTCTGAAAAGCCACATCCTCGAACTGGGTCGCCTTGATCCTGTCCACCAAGTCTGACTGTATCTGCATCCCCCATAGCTGCATCTGCACTCCTGGCACGATCACCTCAATCCCAAGGCTCTCCAAGTCGGCAAGCAAATGCCGATCCATAGTCAAACACATGGCTGTCGGATACCTACTAAAGGCATCGGCAACCACGTTGGCCTTCCCTGGATGATACTGCAGTGCAATGTCGAAGTCCATCATCAACTCTAACCATCTGCGCTGTCTCATGTTCAACTCCTTCTGAGTGAACACATACTTAAGGCTCTTGTGATATGTAAAGATCTCCACCCTCTCACCAAACAGATAATGCTTCCACAGCTTCAAAGCAAAAATTACTGCTGCCAGCTCCAGGTCGTGGGTAGGGTAATTCTTCTCATGGGGACGTAACTGCCTGGAAGCATAGGCAATTACCTTTTCGTGCTGCTGCAACACACAACCCAGCCCCTTTCCTGAATCATCACTATAAATAGTGAATCCACCTGATCCTGAAGGCAACGTCAGAATCGGAGCTGTCATCAGCCGCTTCTTCAACTCATCAAAAGCTGCCTGACACTCCTCTGACCAAACATACTCAGCATCCTTCCGGGTCAACCGTGTCAACGGCTCTGCAACCCGGAAGAAATCCTGCACAAATCTCCGGTAATATCCTGCCAGCCCCAGGAAGCTCCTGATCTCTGCAACTGAAGTCGACGCTGTCCATGCCTCAACTGCCACAATCTTCTTGGGGTCAACTGAGATACCATCTCCAGTCACCACATACCCCAAGAAATCCACCCGATCCAAGAAAAACTCACACTTGGAGAGCTTTTCGTAAAGCTGCTCCTTCTTGAGAATCTCCAGCACTATCCTCAAATGCTCCTCGTGCTCCTCCTCAGTCTTGGAATATATCAAGATAGCATCTATAAACACTACTACAAACTGATCCAGATACTGATGGAACACCTTGTTCATAAGGTTCATAAACACAGCTGGTGCATTGGTTAGCCCAAACGGCATAACCAAAAACTCGAACTGTCCATACCGCGTCCTGAAACCGGTCTTGGGAATATCCTCCCCCTTCACCTTCACCTGGTGATATCCCGACCTCAGATCAATCTTGGAAAATACCCGAGCTCCGCTCAACTGGTCAAATAGATCGTCGATCCGCGGCAGTGGGTATCTGTTCTTGATCGTGAGGTTGTTGAGTGCCCTGTAGTCAATACACATGCATACTGACCCATCCTTCTTTGGCACGAACAATACTGGTGCACGCCATGGCGACGAACTCGAGCAGATGAAGCCCTTGTCCTGTAGCTCAACCACTTGCTTCTTCAGCTCCACCAGCTCGCTGTTGTTCACCCGATAGACATACTGAGAAATGGGCTCCGCTCCTGGAACCAAGTCTATCGAGAACTCAATGTCCCTGTCAGGTGGCAGTCCCGACAACTCCTCCGGGAAAACATCCATATACTCTGCTATCAAGGGGTGTGGAATCGTCTGCTCCTCGACCGAGACTCCACAAAAGACTCCGCTGCTCTGCTCTGCCTGACGTCTGGAGTACTCGAACTCTGGCTCCCCCGGCGCTCTGAATAGAACTCTACCCCCTCTACAATCGATGCTGGCGTGGTGCCTGCTCAACCAATCCATGCCTAGTACTATATCGTAGTTCGGCAATGGCATTACGAGCAAGCTCACCTCCAACTCACGGCCTTCCAAAACTACTCTCCGACCCTTACAAACATCACTCACGAGGATAATACCACCCCCGATCGTGATCTTGTAAGTCCTAGGCAACGATTCAGCTATGGTACCGTGTCTAATCGCAAAAGATACTGAAATGAAGCTATGCGATGCACCGGAATCAAACAATGCAAATGCTGGACTGGAGTCGAGAAGAATCGAACCTGCAATCAGCTCTCCGATGACCTCTGTATCCTCTGCTGCCATGGCGAAAGCTCGCCCCTGCTGGCCTCCCCTGGCCTGCTACTGGTGCTGGACGAACCCCTGCTGCTGCGTCGGCAGGGCTGGTCCCCGCTGCTGGCCTGCTGCTGCTCTGGCTCCTCCTCCCTGGGCTGCTCGTCCCCCAGACCTAGCATAATCCCTCAGCTGGTGATCTGCCGCTCCGCAAAGAAGGCACCTCCCGAGCCTCTTTCTGTACTCGTTGAAGACATGCCCAGGCTTCTTGCAGAAGGTACAACTGACTGTCTGGTGCCTGGGTGCCTGATGCTGAAACTGCTGCTGGTGAGCCGGCCTTTGCTGAATCGGCTGCGGCTGAAACTGCCTCGGCTACTGGTGCTGAAAATGAGGCCTCTTGGCCTGGCCTCCGCTGCTGCTACTGCCCCCAACTGGGTCTCTCCCTCTTTTGAGCCTAAGCTCAAGATCATCCTCTGCTAGCAGGGCTCCCGTCAAGATCTCCTCAAATGTAGCATCTCTGTTCCCCTTGGTCAGGGACTTGACTTCCTTGACCAGACCCTTCCGGAACCTCTGGGCCTTCGCCATCTCGCTCAACCCCTCAACAAACCGGCCGAGATGGCCAAACTCTCCCGCATACTCCTCAACTGAGAGGCTCCCCTGGACCAAGCTCTCAAACTGTGTCTCCAAGGCTCTGACTGCTGAATCTGGGAAGAACTTCTTCTTGAAGAAGTCCCTGAACTGCTCCCAAGTCTGCCCTGGTACCCCCACCCTGGGGTCCGACTGATACCAGGTACGAGCAAGATCTCGCATCCGGCTAGCTGCAGCCTCGATCTGAAGGTCTATTGGAATCCTGGCCAAGCGGAAGATCTCCTCCATATGCTCGATCCACTCGTCGACATACAGGATCCCCTCTGTCCCCATGAAGTCTCTAGGGCTCATCTTCTGGAACTGCTCGATCCCTGGTGTCCTCTGCTGCTGCACCACTGGTCGAGCTGCGGCTGTCGTGACGACCAACTCCATGCCTCTGTCCTGCCGAGCCTGCTGTCGGTCCATGAACTGCTGGAAATAAGCGAACATCTGAGCTGCATCCACATGTCCTAGAGGCGGTGGTGGCTGGAAAGGATCCTCTGGAAAGTTCGGGTCCTGCCTCCCAGCTAGTGGGTGCATACCCCCTGCTGCGGCTGCCGAGGTCTCAACACAAGCTGAGGTGACAAGAGCTGCAGTCCCCTGGCCTCGCCGTGCTGGCTGAGAGGTAGCAGTCCCCTCTATAGCATCCTCATGGACGGCACGCTACGAACGAGTCTCTACCATCCTGAAGATAGACAAACAAGAGTATCAATTTCTGAGAAAGAAGCGATATAACAAGGGCAGACAATTATAATTCAAAGGATCAGCAGACAAAAGGATTTAGATGGCAATAAAAGGAAATTTTCCTAAAGTGATTGAGTATCTTAAAATTTATATCCTATATCCTATAGCAGGCTGCAGTGATACTCTAGTTCGAGTACCACTACACTTCTAGTCTAGACCTGCATGGGCCACCACTAAAAACGTGTCACGACCCGCACCCTAGAGTAAGGGCACGAGACGTGAATATGTCCAGCCTACGCCGCAGTGTCAGCGGTAGAACGCTGTCCTAGGTCACAACATCTAGCAATATAAATATCTAAACAGTTTATACTCCTCGAATGGGGGTGACAAGCAATAGAAACTCAATCACAACTAGGGAAGATATAGCACGATATGAATAGAACTCAAGGAAATGAAATAGATAAAACAATAGTCTAAGATAATCCCAGCAGTACAAGTCTCAGATAAAAGAATATATACAACTGATCTCCACATAAAGAGTCTAACTAGAACATGTCTCAAAACTACAAATGAAAGACAAGCTAGCTAATCTAGTCTAGGTAGTCGGGGGAAAGTCCTCAGCTACTGCTGTATCCTCCTGAGGGTCCAGCTCACAGGTGTCATCTAAGGCTGCCCCGTAGTAGGTGTCCAGGCAAGCCTCCTCCTCGTCCTCTGTAATAGTTTCAACAGGTCCAGTCAGGACAAAAGCGAGCACAGTACATCTCAACAATTCATAGCAGGTTAGAAAATATAAACATACAGTAAAGTAAGATACAAGTGCTGAAGAATACAGTATGTAAACAGGAAGAAAAAACTGTAATAGAAATATCTACTATAAGTAGAGAACTAACAGTGGCTAGTGATGTAGAGTATAGGATAGCACATGTGAACGGAATAGATTGGTACATGATCTACACTAAAGAGTTGTACATGATCTACACTACTAAAGAATTGTTCACATGACTACTAGCACTCCCCCGTTTCCCCAATTAATACACAAGGATCTAAACAGGTTATGTTATTGTACATAATATCACATGGGGCCCTTAAAAGGGTACACATGATAGTATACATGAAGGCTCTGTGAACATGAGAGTACATGATTCACAAGAGTGTACATGTATGGTGAAAGCACAGGAGTACATGATGAAAGTGAAACGCACATGACATAATGTACCCGATGCTCCCGAGGGGGATAACATCGCATGAAGAGATCCGTATAGTACTAATCTGTGATAATGTCGTGACAGCACAAGTAAAGTAATCTACTGCAGGTAATAATTCTAAGCAGGATATGAAATGATCAGAGAATGTACTCGCCTGTAACTGAGTGTCCGGTATGAAAGTACTGTCCAAGGAGTGGTGTCTGGCTCCTAATCAGAACAGCACAAGTCACAACAAGTCCAGAATATCAAAATGGAGTCCTACTATGCATTCTATATGATTCTAAGTCAATCTAGGCCAAAGTCAACTCTTGGTCAACTTTGGTCAACCCTAGAAGTCAAACTAGGTCAACCAAGTCCAAACTAGGCTAAACTCAACTAATTAGGTCTAACAAGTCATGCTAGGCTCTAATAAGGCTAAACTAGACCACACACACCAATCCTAAGCTATACAAACCAACAAACAACCCACATTAATTTACCTCACACTAGCTATTTATCATGAGCTTCATGTATACATGAGTAAGGCTTACACCTATACCATATACATAGAGCATATATATAAAATACATGCCTATGATAACCATACCTCATTTGATTCTCACTATCTACAACCTACAATTATCATAACATATAAATTAAACCATACTTATATTACACTATATATATACATTATCATATATGTCTACATACTAGACATATAGTCTACACATGGAAAGACTAGGCATAAGGAGAGAAAGATATAGAGTAATATGTGTGTGAATGTGTATACTGGTGTGTTAGAGGCTAACATGAGTGCAGGAATTACAATGACAGTGAACAAGTGTGGGCCTGTGTATATGTGAAATGGTGTGTGTGTCTAAGTTGCAGGAAAAATAGATAACAGTGCATGTAGAACAGTTGTGTGTGCATAGCAGTGAGCATTAAAAGACAGGAAAACAAAGGGTGAGTACTAAAAATGTGTACAGGAAAATAATGGCAGGGTATATGTGTGTGGCAACAGTGTACAGGAAAATATTTCAGAAATCAAAAGCAGTGAAGAGGAGGCTGTGTACATAGGCTAACAAGAGTGCAGGAAAATAAACAGTGAATGAGAGAAAAGATAACAACATCAATCATTTCAGGTTATTGAAGGGAATCAGTAACAGTGTGTACTGTGTGTGTGTATAGGTGATAGGCAGAAATTAGTAAATAACAGTGAATGAGAATATAGGACAGTATGTAGGACAGGTTATAAAAGTGTAGGAAAATAACAGTGAAGGATGTGTGAACTGTACAAGGGTGTCAAGTGGCAGGAAATACAAGTGACAGGAATAACAAGAAAAAGAAATCAGTCGTGTATCAAATCCCAGTTTACAAAGGAAGGAAGGAAACCAATCCATGCCTCCCAACTCAGTTTCAAACTAAACCCAGTTTACAAATTACTCCCCTATACTCAGATTTTGTATTAAAAGGACAGTGCTGTGGTGTAGAGGATAAATCAAACATTGATACACAACTGTGGAACATCAATTCAGTTCCAGGTTAAAGAAAAATGACACCCTAACTCATATTTTGAATCTCAGATTTAGGAGCACAGGGCAAGCTCAGGGATAGGCAAGGAAACCAGTTCAATACTCCTAAAATCTGATTTCAAAATCAGTTTACACTGTCACCCAATATGGAATCAAAACCCCACCAATCAATACACAACATAACCACAATTTGATCACATAGAGGAGAATAGATTAGAGTTTTTAAAACATGAACTAATCAGTGATTAATAGGTTAAGATCATTTGACAAAATCAAATTTAGAAAAACTGGAATGTACAGGAACTATTGACAGTATCAGACATTTGGTTAAATGGGAAATTGAATAGCAAAAATCAATTAATCTTTAATCTAATGATTGGAAAAATGTAAACATCCCTTGTGCCCAATCCTACATATCATCTCGTGTCACCCCAAAGCCTGACATGGCGTGTCCACACTCAAGAACTCAAAATAACACACACAGTGAAAGTGCAGTGCACAAGGTCTCGTGCACGTGTGCACGAGTGTCGTGCACACGACACAACACGTGGTAGGCCACGTGCTCATGCACCTGGGTACCCATAGACTAGGGTTAGGTCTAGGTCCAACTGTATTGGGTCCTCGTGTCCACGTGTCCAAGTTAGACACGCGTATCAGAGCCCAAAAGCACGCTGAACCATCACAGGCAAAAACCAGTATCCACAATCGTGCGTGTCCGATACGACACCATAGGTCATGCCAGTTGGGGAGTGTCATGACAGTCACTACCCCAACGTGTCCAATGAAAATCATGTGCTAAAGTGTCGTGTCCAATGAGCAATCATGCTCGGGTAGCAGGGGACAAAACAGTCCCGAGCCAAAAGCTTACAGCCGTGTCCAGCTCGATTTGCACCCGACACGGACACAAAAAGACCATGGTGTCTTCACAAAAATCAATGAGCACACAAGGATCTACAATCCTATTCAAACAGAATTTAAAAACAATAAAGTCGAACCCTCAGAGGCATTTGGTCGAACACCTATGACATAAGACTGATACGTGTCCAGAACGGACACGAAACCACTGACACAGGATACGAATCCAATACTGACCTTAGGGTGGGATCTTAGGCTTTCTATACATAAAGACTACATGGAGTTTCATGGAAATTTGGAGAAGTTACCTCAATGAGAAGTTTCAATGGAAAAAGCCCTTTGTTAGCTCCTCACTTGGTATCCCAAATCCTTCCAATCAAATCCAAACTGAACCAAACATTCATAGCAGCTAGAAAATCATCATTAGAAACTATTGCAACAAATTTGGAGATTTTAGGACCAAAAATGGAATTTTAATAAATTTACTAAGACAAGAACTCACCTCTTTCTTCTTGGATCTATTTTTCCTAAGGAGGGAGGCTAGCCCTAAAAACTAGGAGGATATTTATAATGGGGGAATCCCTAGGTTCAGCTAGGGTGGCTGACCACTTGGCTTTGGGTTAGGGTTGAGCTAGGTTTTGTTAGTCCAATCTAGCTAAGTCACAAAATGACTTGTGAAACCACAAGCCATTTATCAAATCAATTAATTTCTACATTCCTAATTCAAGTTCTATGAATCACTAACCACTAACTTGAGTCACACTAGGTTAGACTAGGGTCACTTGACCTAACCAAGCCCAACTAACCATGGTTAGTTCCAAGGTTGGTCTACTTGAGTCAAAACTGGCCAAAAATCAAACTAGTCCAAATAAATCCAAAATAATTTCTAAAAATTCCCATAAATTCTAATTAATACTAATAAATTTTATTTACCCCAAAAATGACAAATTTACCCTCAAACTAGAAATGTGGTAGTGACAATTAGTCGCTGGATTGTAGGTAGTAGAGGCTACGTTCTGGATTCGATTGCTATCGCAGAACCGATAGAATGCATGGCTTGTAAATTGTGGGCCATCATCATGGATGATCCTGCAAGGTAGGCCAAAGCGGTAGATAACATGATGTTTGATAAAATTGATCATGTTTGACGCCTTCACTTCGGTGAGCGGTATAGCTTCCGCCCATTTGAAGAAGTAATCGGTTATGGCTAGGATGAACCGATGTCCTCTAGAAGATGGCGGACTGATTGGTCCTATAACGTCCATGCCCCTGGCTTCAAACGACCAAGATGCTGCCGTCGGGTGTAGAAACTCCGAAGGTTGATGAATGAAATCGGCATGAAACTGACAAGCTCTACACTTTTTTGCATATTCAACATCATCTGCTATCATCGTGGGCCAATAATAACCTATTCATTTGAGGCGATCTTGTAATTTGGGGCCTGGTTGATGTGTACCACAAACTCCGTCGTGAGCCTCCCGGAGTGCATGTTTGGCTTCTATGTCTGACAAATATCGTAACAGTAGCCCGTCGTAAGAGCGTCTGTACAGTATCTTGGTAGCTGTGTCGTAGTAAAATATTAGGGATCGCCTTTGGATAGACACTGCTTCCTTCGGGTCCTCGAGGAGGATTCCATAGACGGTGTAGTCTATTAAAGGAAATCTTCAGTCTTTAACATCGACGTTTGTTTCCGTTGCATAACTGTGATGAATATGTAAGGCATTTTTCACACAAAATAGTTCTCGACCAGACACTGTGATCGACTGCTGAGTATTGGTAGGGACGGTCAAGGAAGCAGCGAGACCGGCTAGACCATCTGCTTCTATCTTTTGTAGCCGAGGCACGTGCTCGATGAAGAATCCAGCGAACGTAGACACCAATTCGATTGTTGCTCTGTGATAGGTGATGAGATCTTCGTGACGAACTTCACAATCCCATCGGACCTGACTAACTATTAGCTTGGAATCGTCGTAAGCTTCTAGATAGTCAACTCCCAGTTGTTTTGCCAGTTGCAGGCCGATTAATAGGGCATTATATTCGGCTACGTTGTTGGTGCATGGTTCAACGAGAGAATATGCACGATGTATAATCAGACGATTAGGTGATACGAGCACGATGCCTACTCCGGCTACAATATTTTTTTTAGGTCCTGTTCTTGATGCACTGTCAAAGAACATTCGACAAATAGGAATTTCTTCAGTTGCAGTGTTAGACTCCACCACTTCATCGGGGATTTCATCGTAGAGTTTGGACAATTCTGGCACCGGACGAGCTGCTAGAAAATCAGCTAATGCTTGGCCTTTTATTGCCTTCTGAGGAACGAAGAGCATATCATATGGAGTCAACATCATTGCCCATGTAGCTAAATGGGAATTGAGAGAGCCCGATTTAGTCATAAGTATTCTGAGAGGGTTGACTTTAGATATAATATGGATAATCTGCCCTGACACATAGTGGCATGTCTTCTGGATGACAAATACTAGTGCAAGGCATTCCTTTTCCATATGTGTGTATCTGTGCTCGGTACCTACCATTGTGCGGTTGAGATAGTAGATTGCCTGTTCGTGGCCGCCTTCATTCTTCTGAGCTAAGAGGGCACCAAAAGAATGGTCCATAGCACAGACATATAGTAAGAAAGGCTTTCCCATTATTAGAGCTACCAGTATTTAAGGGCTTGTAAGATACTTCTTGATGTCATCGAATGCGTGTTGAAGTTGTTCAGTCCAGATGAAAGATACGCCTTCCTTCATGAGCTGAGTGAATGGTTGACACCTTCCAGAGAGGTTCGAAATGAATCGTCTGATGTAGGCTAGCCTTCCTTGTAGTCCGCATAGCTCTTTGAGGTTTCTTGGAGGATGCATATCGAGGATAACCTTCACTTTCTCCGGGTCAAGATGTATAACCTTTGAAGTGATGACCAAACCAAGGAACTTGCCACTGGAGACTTCCAGAAAAAGACTTGGTTGGATTCATCTTGAGTTGGTGTGCACGCATTAGTTCAAACACCGTTCTCAAGTCTTGGAGGTGGTTGCCCTTGAGACGACTTTTAACTGCGATATCGTCTACGTAGTACTCCACTGTTTTGTGCAAATGATCGCAAAAAATTGTGTTCATGGCTCGCTGGTATGTCGCCCCTGTATTCTTCAATCTGAAGGGCATCACCGTATAGCAGTATACCCCCAATGGTGTTCGAAAAGATGTGTGCTTCTCGTCGTCGGAGAACTTCTTGATCAGGTTGTAGCCTGAGAACCCATCCATGAGGTACATCCGCTCGAAGCCGCAAGTAATTTCGATCATTACGTCGATGATCGGTAGAGAAAACTCATCCTTCGGGCATGCAGAGTTCAAATTACGGTAATCGATACAGACTCAAACTTTACCATTCTTTTTCATGATTGGAACGACATTGGCAACCCAGTCACGGTATTGTTTTTTGCGAATGAACCCACTGGCAATGAGCTTCTTGACTTCATTCTCGATAGCTTCCAGGACATCTGGTCGGAATCGTCGTTGTTGCTGCTTCACTGGCTTAGCTTTAGACGAAATATTCAGGTGGTGCATGGCGACTTTAGGGTCCAGGCCTGGCATGTCTTCATAGCTCCATGTAAAGACGTTGATGTATTCTCTTATAAGCTGTATAAGAGATTGGCGTTCATCGCCAGATAGACTTTTGCTGATGAAGATTGGTTTAAAAGATGATTCATCTTCTAAATTGACTTGGATGACTTCATCTTCGGTAGGTGGTTCACGTTGTTCGAAGCGCAGCTTCTACCATGTATCCATCTTTTGAGCCTATTGTTCGAGCTCGATCGATTGGACATCGTCCGTAATTTGGTCAAAGAAAACCATATTGACGGACAGAGTTGCTTTGAACATGTCACCAATGCTGGAGTCTGAGTCCCAGAGGGAGGAATCAGAAGAATGAGAACAACGATCTGCTTCATCATCTGATCTTTCGGGAGTTGTTGGAGTAGTGACATAACCTAAACTAATACCGTTTCGTTGATAGTAGTTCTCGGGTTTGCAAGGAGGAGCGAAGTGTCGTATTAGCAACCGTCGTCCCCGGCCGTAATTTAGCCCCTGGTCGCTTTTGATGTCATATCCCATGTTCTGGATGATATTCTTGGCTTGCCAACTATATCGGAAAAGTTGCATTTTCTCAGAGTCATAGTCATCTTCCGTGTTGTGCTTGGAAGAAGTAGAGTCTGGAACGAACATTCTCTCGCCAATTATACGACCGAAGATGATTAGTTCTTCATCCTTCTTTCTGGCTGGAACGATGAAGTAGTGGATATCTTCTGGGTAAACTTTTTCCCGCAGGTGAGACGTCATGACCGGCATGCAGAGGTGTGGTCCTATGCCGTGCTCTAGAGCATATATCATATCTATGTAGTGGTTTACAGATTGATAGACATCAGCGTAATTCAAAGATAAACCTTTACTAAGAAAATATGCAAGTTCTTCTTCAGGGATAACATCATCCGCTGAAGGTACATTATTATGAGTATTGATATACTTATTGAGAGGATCATCATCTGGAAGATGAGCCACAGTCTTGGCCAAGTTCACCACGTAGGATAATTTTTTAGGATTGGGATGATGGACATCAGTAGGTTCCTTTCGGGGTGTCTTGCTGAGAGTGATGGTCAATAGTTTGACCTTGTCAGGGTTCTTCTTTTTCATCCTGATTGTGAGAGGCTTCAGAGTACTTTTTGGAGTAGTACGTCCTTTGACTTGGATGATCAGGGGACTATCATTGGTGGATGAACTTGCCAGCTTCATTGTCAACATCGTTGCCATCATCCTTGGGGGGCTGAGATTGGTAAAGTACCGAATCTCCATAGTAGGCTTTGATGCCCTTAAAAGGATCGACATCGGCAAACTCCGTCTTCACAACATCGTCGCTGTTGACGTATTTGAAGCACTGGTGAAGTATAGAAGGAACGATCATGTTCTCGTGTATCCAAGGACGTCCCAAAAAGACGTTGTAGGATACATTGGCATCGATCACATAGCAGAAAACCTCTATTCGGAGATCACCGATCTGGCACTTAAGACGGATCTTACCCAGCGGGTGGCTTCAACCAGCGTTAAAAGCCATGATAGTTGTGTTGGTTGCAGATAGCTTGTGCAGAGGGATTCCCAAAATTTAAAGCAAACTTCTTGGAGTGATGCTGAGGAAGGATCCTGGATCGATGTGTATGCGGTCCACCTTGATCGCCCCGATATACCCCGTATAGTACATAGGTCTATCATGACGATTATTTTTGAGTAGCATGTCCTCCTGTGAAAGGGTGATGTTGGGCACCACTTCCATAGTACTGTGGCAGTGAGGACATGAAATAGGGTCTTTAGCGGAGGCTTTGACTTCAGCGAGATAAGAGTCGACATGTAGTAATGCCTCACTTAAGGCCTTTCGCATTTCTTTAGAGAGTCGCAACAGATCGAACAGAGATAACCTGGCAGGTGTATTGGGTAGTTGTGCCAATATGTCAAAGTTGTAGGGCCAATCCATGCCTTCGGTGAGCTGGCACCTTCAGAGACTTGTCAAACTGCGTCTCCTTCTGCTTGGCTTTGTCTGTAGTTGGAGGCTTAGACGGGACGGCTTCTGATCTTGTGGGGGCAGCAGGAGCTTGAGAAGGTACTGCTTCTTCTCGTGCGGGATCGTACGTCCGAAGATAATTCTTTCCCGATCGCGTCTCGCCAGATAGAACCTCGTAGATGGGAGAAGACACCATATGGCATGACTTATATTTCTTACCCCTTTTTGCTTTGGGAGAGACCACCCCCAGTGTCATCTCTTACACAAGGTCCGGATGGACCCACATGATCTCACCACGTTCAGTTGTGAGTGTCACCAAGGTTGAGTTGCGAGCTGGTGGTAGGTTGACGACTTCCATTATCGCCTTGGGGATCGAGACCACGCCGTCTGGGACTTCTGTGGGAGGGAAGTCACCAAACTGAAGAGAGATCATGTTAGAAAATACGACCTTGTCTTTAGCTTCGAGGTTGATCACTTGGCTGTCGATGAGTTATTGTATATTCTTCTTCATGACGATGCAGTCCTTGGTGGAATGATGCACGTACTGATGATCGAGGTAGTACTTGGGATCGTTGAGCTGGTTCGCCTCTGCAGGACGTCGTGGTGGAGGCAATGTCATTTTATTACCCTTTATCAATGTGTAAAAGATGGTAATGACATCGTCTTTGTCAAATGAGAAGGTCTCCTTAGGCTTATCGGAGGTGCCCTGAGAATTGGAAGCTCCTTTGGAAGTTTCGACCTTCAGGATTTCTTTTCCTTTACCCCCACGGACAGGGATAGTTTGAGGATACTTGCCCTTGTCTTCGGATTTGCGTGTTTTCAACCCTAGTAGCTCCAGATTAGGAATGTCGTTTTTAGCAGCATCAGCAGCCCCAATGAAAGCAGGCCATGTATCATACTTATGTATACCTAGACAAAACTTTACCGTAGGAAGGAAGTTATGTCGACAAGTATCCATAAGTTCTGAGTCTGGTATACCGAAGGGCATCTTCAATGCTAGCCGCCTGAAGCGTTCGATGAAGACGATGACAGACTCAGTCCTCCTTTGCTTGGTCTCGATGAGGGTAGACATACTAACATGCATGCCACTCTCGTAAAACCTGTTGAGGAACAACCTCTCCAAGTCTTTAAACGAATTGATACAACAGTTAGGCAGACTACAGAACCATTCGAAAGCTACCCCCTGCAAGGTGCTAATAAACAACTTTGACAAGAACGGATCGTCCCTGGGTAAGTGCATAGTCTGCGTATTGAAGTATGTCATATGTTGACGAGGAGAAGTCAACCCATCAAATGAATTCAGCGTCAGCGGCTTGTAGTTAGGAGGGCAAGTAACATTCTCCCTCTCAGGGGTATAAGGTTGAGATATCCCCAGCATTTACAAGATTTGGTGGAGGTGTTGGGAAACGGCTGTTGAACGGTTGTCCGGCGTCGTTGGCGAAGGACCACCCCCAGCATTTGCAAGATTTGGAGGAGGTACAACAGAATGATACTCCGTTTGTAGCGAAGGTGGGTTGTTGCTATGAGCCGGACTAGCATAAGCCGAGACATTTTGTTGAGGTGGAGGGACCGTCCCAGCAGCTTGGACCGCCATGATACTGGTAAGCATATCAGTGATCTTGGCAAATGCTGTTTCAAGACCCTCTAGACGTTTGTTGGTCTAATCACTAGCTTCTTCATGTCTTTCTCCGTCCGCCATGTATGTAGATAACATACGAGGATGAATAGAGAAAACAGTACAACTGGTGCTGATACTGTCTGTCTCTGAGTGGACAAGTCCCTCATCTTCAGGTAGAGGAGGTAGATAGTCACCATCAGACACGGAGAGATCGTCGTCCTCTGGAAGGCTACCCCCCAGTGTGAAGGTCATCCGCTTCAGACTCTGAAGGAATACTACCCCCAGCTTGGGAGTCTTCGTCATCTATATGGAATCTTGCCTTCGACGGAGTACCCATATAGACTCCTTCAGATATGACAGCTGCTGGCCATCCATTTGTGGACTTTGTCTTCTTCTTCTCGCGGAACTGAGAGAGAAAGTTGGGTTTGTGGTCCACCGTCTTTGATTGGGGCTTCCGTAAGGGGGACCCCATGAAGCCATGTTGGAAGAGACACACCGTGGCTTTTCATCGTCAGAGAAATGCAGCCGTCGAAACACGGACTTTCTCTGAGGCATTCTTGTTGCTTTGGAGCAGCAACAGTTGATAACAATACTGGTGCACGGATGTGCACTATGAATTGTTATGTCTCCGCTCGCTTTACGCTTATGATTTATCATGTCGCGCAAGTCAGCGGAAGGGAGTTTTGCCTTACAACACATGTTGCATGCATCGCCGAGCTTTGCATACGGGTTCGTAAGGAGAGTTGGCGCATCCAGACTTAGTTCACGTGCAGGGGCAACCCCCACACCTAAGTTCTGTGATGTCCTTGATTACAGCCCCGTGCTATACGCGTTGGGGCCTGCCTTTTTGCTGTGGGCGCATAGGCCTTGGAGACTGGCCTTGGGCGCATGCTTCTTGGCAGCATGTCTGAGCCTACTTGATGTGGGCGCATAGTATGGATCAAGTGAGCCTGGGCACATAGCCTTGGGCGCATGACCCTGGATTTCCAATCTGTCGAAGACAGATGCATTCTGATTGGGGTTATACACCCAAACATCCCCTTGAGTGCATGGCTTTAGGCGCATGCTTGGTGGAGCAGCGCTATTTTCTTCCAGTTTCACCTTTTTCGTTTGTGAGCCTCGCTGGGTTTGCTCAGAGTGTCGAATACCACAATTCTTGGCATCGTAGTACTTTCCTTTGCCAAGTCTCGAGCGTCGAACACTCTGTTGTTGGTTGTGTAGGAAAGAAGTCACTGGGCTTGTAGATCCCGGAACGGTGTGAGCCTTCTCTATTTAGGAAGCATCTGTGGCAGAGTCATGCACCCATGTAACAAAGTCCTCCAGTTGTATATCTGCTATGACACTAGCAGGATATGCACAGCGAGCCTTCGAAAGCCAAGTCTTGCGAGACTTGTTTGGCTTCGCTGATTTTGAGGGAGTAGAGCCATCCCTCGAGAGTATCTCTTCGAACGCCTGCTGATCGAACTTTACGATCAGCATCTTCTGAGTGCTCCCTACTTTGTTGGTATCGGATTGCGTCACCACCTTCTCGTCAGAGGAAAAGGTAGTCCCCAGCAGAGTCTCCATTTTTGTGGACAAAAAAAGAAGAAAAAATGCTATCTTTTTTTATTGGCGCAAGGCACCACAAATTGAGTACGCCTGAAAGATCCTGCTCTGAGGATCCCCGAGTATAAAAAAGAATTTTAGGGAATAGGACGATGGAGATTGAACGGCAGTTGCTCCTTTATTCCGTTGACACTCCGATTACAAAAGTGGGAGAAAATATAAGAAAATTGCTAACTCTCGGCTCACTGGCAAGAAGTACAGCAATTTGGCTCTTGAAAATGCTCTCCGTTATGTCCTTTGAAGAGGGATGAGACCCCTTTTTATAGTAGTTTCTGAGCTGGAACGATGTTATGCGCCCACATGAGGAAAACACACTAGTTTCATATGGGCACATAGTCTTGCCTTGGGCGCATAGGGTATAGGTGCATGCTGGCTGCGAGATCGTGGGTTGGTCGTGGTGTTGACGTGGCCGCATGCTTCGGTGCACGACATCTCGTGGAGACTGACGTGGCCGTGCGCTTCGGTGCACGTTTTGATCATGGCTTTGACTGAGTCAGGCTTGGGCGCATAGCCATGTTTCAGGCTATGCGCCCTCCTTCATAGGGTGGCTTGGGCGCATAGAGCTTCACATGGTGGCTTGGGCGCATATGTCCTCATTGGCTTGGGCGTATATGTTCTCATTTGCTGAAATTTCATGCTTCTACATGGTCGAGTACTTCGGATCAAAGCTCGCGTTGTAGAAGTTACAAGGACTTCGTATAAAAACTTGCGATATTTTTCCATAGTAGATTCAACTGGAAGCTAGAGTTCTTCCGATTGGAATAGTCCTCATAAGAGGGAAACCAATATACATCACCGTGTTTGCGTTTGTTTTCTGATCTCTACTTGTCATATATATATATATATATATATATATATATATATATATATATATATATATATATATATATATATATATATATATATATATATTCTGTGATCTTGTTGCTAACTTTTTAAATAGCTAATTTTCTACTGCCTTCTCTATTCACCCCCCTCTAGAGTATTGCGCTTTACAATTCGTTCCTACAATTGGCATCAGAGCAGGTTATACAGATAGAGCACGGAAACACTGCTTTTATATTCTTTATTATTTCAGCTGTTACATAGATCACATTATCACACATGGTAGCTGTAAAATTCATAAGTGAAGGCCAAGCCACAAACAAACCCTCACTGTTTTATGGTACCAATTACATATACTGGAAAATACGGATGAGCTATTATTTGTAGTCACTAGACTTTGACCTCAGGTCAATTGTTATCAATGGCTACAAAAAGCCTATTATCACCTCTATTCTTACTTCCTTTATTATTTAAAGCCTTATTATAGTTACACGGGGGAAGAGAAGAAGTTAGCTAGCCTTGATGCAAAAGCAATTCATGCTTTTTATTATGCTGTAGACATAAATATATTTAATCATTTTCTACTTGCACTACATCTCATAAAATCTAGAAAGTGCTTGAAGCTACTCATGAGAACAGGTATGAAAGTGAAGCTAGCAACTCCAAAGAAGAAAAAAAAAATCCTTGCAAGATGGCATCAAGATTTGAGGTGCAGCAGAACCGATTATCTGAATAAGAGATTGTATGGTACAACTTCAGAAGATCAGGCCACATAACGGAATATTGCCCTACTACTACTAAAGTGGAGAATCGATACGAACGACCAAACGAAGGAATATTGTCGTCTCACAAGTACGCTACCACGAGCATATGATGTGGAAGTGAAGCAAGCGATTCGAAAAAAGAAGAGAGATATCGTCTGGTTGCAAATATATGCACAATGGCATTATCCAATGAGGTACAAAATAATCTCCTTTATGAAGATAATTAATTTTCTTATGATGGGTTATCTGATGCTTTCAATGATCTATTGGAAGAACACAAGAAAGTATTAAATAAGTATAAGCAAGCTAGAAAGGATATTCTATCCTATAAGCATGAGAATGAAAAGCTTACTTGCTTATTGAATGATGCTAGAAATACTTCTACTTCTGATAATTATACTAAGATTTCCACACTTGATTTTAGATTGCATGAGGTACTTGATTGCATTGATAAAAGCACTCAAGAAAATGCTAAACTTAAGGAGGAATTAGAATCAAAAAATAACAAGTATTCTATTGCTTCATGTAGAATTGTTGCTCTTTTTGCTAAATATGATAAGATCTGTGATAACACTAAAAAGTTAGAGATTAGACTGGAAAAACAGGTCAAGACACATGACACATCAAAAAGTCACAAACGACATATCGTCAAGAAAGGAAGCTAAAGCTTCATATAACCATGATTTCTATTACAAGTATCCACGCACATCATATCACACCACTGTACGTTCTCATACTACTACACAAAGAACTAATGATTTTTTTCATTATTGTGGTATGAATGGACACATTTTTAATCGTTGTCATATTAGAAAACTTATTGATATGAACTTGTGCAAATGGGTTCTAAAAGCTAACAAATACGGGTCCAAGTTTTGGATACCAAAGTCTTCGCCTCTTAGTGCAGGTGAAGCTTCTCATATCAAATAGAACCATGGAACATGTTGGTAATTGGAAAGCTATAAAAGTTAACTTCCAAGCAATTGCACTAACATAATTGTGGTCACTAGAACCACTTTAGTTATACTGCCAAAAGCAAAGGGTACCGTGTCTTTAATAAAAGGACCATGATCATCGAAGAGTCAATAAATATTACCTTTGACGAATTGAATCAACAGATAATCGTAGATAATAATGAAGACATCAGTATACCAATTGCAGCACCTGCAGAACCTTTAAGCATAGCACCAGCTAATCCTCCAGGCAGATCACATACAAAATCAGAAGCCAGAACCAGCTACCTTGAGAGTTTGCCAAAAATTGGCTAACTATCCCATGGACTTGGTAATAGGTGAGATTACCAGGGGTGTAAGTACTCGTTCCTCTAGCAAAGATATAGTTTCCTGTGTTGCATTTATTTCACAGCTAGAACCAAAAACTATTGAAGGAGCATGTAGTAATAATTTTTGGTTAGATGCTTTGCTAGAGGAATTAACCCAATTTAAACGGAGTTAAGTTTGGGAACTTGTTCCCAAGCCCATTGATCACCCGGTCATTGGCACCCGTTGGGTATTCCGAAATAAACTTAATAAAAATGGTTTAGTTACTCGTAACAAGGCCCGACTCGTAGCTCAAGGATATAACCAAGAGGAAGGTATCGACTACGATGAGACCTATGCCCCAGTTGCGAGATTAGAATCCATTCGTATGTTATGTGCATTTGTATGTTTTCATAATTTTAAGCTTTTTCAAATGGACGTTAAAAGTGCATTTTTGGACATCTTTATAAAAAAAAGTTTATGTAGCTCAACCTCCAGGTTTTACTGATTTCAAAAACCCTGATTATGTTTTCAAGTTGAATAAAGCCTTATACGGTTTGAAACAAGCCCCTCGTGCTTGGTATGTGTTTCATTTAACAAAATGCCTAAAATTGGCTTTTGAAAGAAAACTAGAAAAAGTACAAAAGTAATGGAAGTCTGATCTGAGAGCGATCACTTTGTTCCTTGGACCATACGATGATGAAGAAGAAAACTGCTTGAAGAAGATGAACAATCGAAAGAACTAAGTCACCAGAAAGGTATCGAGCAACGGCACTGATGGCACAGTCGAATGCTTTCCTGCTTTGCTTCACCCTGTTCTAGAGAAAAAGTTGAAGAAATGCTTCTGGGAATATCACTCTGAAAGTATGAGTTTTCTCAGAATCTCTTCTCCTGTATCTCTTGATCTCTTGATGATTTTTGTGTTGAAAATAAGTCTATTTATAGACTAGACCCTCTGTGTGTAAAAAGCAACATAATAGGGTCTTTACGCAAGCAACTGTCACCTACGATTGAAAATCAACTCTATGCGTGATGACACATGTCATATAACTTCAGCAATATAAGGAGAGCACGTACACATGTTCCTCGATAAGTGTGGCATGAAAGCCACGTATGCAGACCACGTTCTTATGTAGCCAGAAAAGATCGGACGTAAAAATGACCCAAAATATACTTCCTGTGTAAAGTAGCAGACTGGACGTAAAATAGCCCAAAATAAACTTCCCATGTAAAGTAGCTGAAAATATCCTTGAGCGTAAAATTAGCTCAAATAAACTTTACGCACATAACAGCCTTGAGCGTAAAAAGCTTGAATAGCTTTCGTGCGTAAAAGAAGCAATCTCTTGAGCGTAAAGTAGCCCATCTACACACTAAACGACAGTGTTGGGTTTAGTGTAAATCAAATCTTCTCGACTTTTGTGCTGTCCGCTGTCAGAAAATCATTATGTCAGAACCATATCACGCGCATTAAATGCGATGATTTGACAGTCTGTCCCTAGCGTAAAAGCTTTGAGGATGGCTCTCGCGTAAAGTAGCTCGCGTAGAGTTTTACTCTGTTTGTCTTGCGTAAAGTCTGAGTTTGACTCTGTTTGACTTGCGTAAAGCTCTTAACTTTTCTTTGACTTGGTCTATGAAGCACTTTTTAGGCTCCTACAAGACCCCCTTCAAAGTTTTCAAAATTTGAAGTACTTTGAACAGAAGCATAAAATCCGGGATATCCAACGGTCATCTGCGTAAAATTCGGGATACTCAACAGTCCGCGTAAAAGTCAAGATATCCAACCGTCAGCGTAAATTTCAGGAATTTGAACCAATTTCAAAATTCTCTATAAATAGAGTTTTACGAATAGAGAGAGAACTTTGCTCTTTCTCGAAATTTCAATCTCTCTTTGTTCTCTTTCCCTTCATACTCTTACTTCGACGCGATGGCCCCCAAGAGCAAGACCACCGTCGGCAGCAAGGGCAAGAAGCCCGCCGCTCCAACGACAGCCGATCGTGTAGAAATCAACACCCCACCATCATCAGCGGCCCCTCGACAGTCCAACCCTGCTGTGGCTTCGGCCGTGAGTTCGCCGGAGAAGAATAAGAATCGAAGAATCGAACTTAAAACTCCACGCCTACGTTATACGTGTCAGCGTAAAACTTGAAATAAGAAAATACGCCCACGTTTATCGTGTCAGCATAAAAATAGAAACATATGCCCACGTCTATACGTGCCAGCGTAAAAATTGAAATACGCTCACATTAATATGTGCCAGCGTAAAATTTGCATTACGCTCACATCAATATGTGCCAGCATAAAATTCATAATACGCTCACAACAATATGTGCCAACGTAAAATTCACAATACGCTCACATCAATATGTGCTAGCGTAAAATTCACAATACGCTCACATCAATATGTGCCAGCGTAAAATTCATAAGTGAAAGACTTTGCGTAAAAACAAAGAACTTTTATACTTTAAAATTTTTATCAACTTTAATAAGCGTAAAGTTTGCATAGTCAGAGTCTTTAATCTTTATGCGTAAAACTCAGACCAAGTCATCTGCATAAAAATTTCAAATTAGATTTTCACTAACTTGATTTTTCTTTTGGCAGTGGATTTGCAAATTCACCCACTTGCAGAAATATTTGGCTCATTAGCTGGTATGGTGGGCTCAAATTACTTGGAGAACTTGTCTCATGTGGAGTTCCCCAGTCGAATCCTGAATACCCTGAAGAGAGACAACAGCTGATATCTGCTCAAGGGGACAGAATGTTGTTGTCCATGATAAATAGAGAATTGTTGACATCGCTGGATGGCCAACAATTTGTAAAGCCAGCTTTCTTATTCGGGGATGCGATAGATTTCCAGTCACAAACACACACTATGAAGGAGGCTTGGGTATTCAATTTTGGAGAGAGAGTAATGTATCTCCCCGACATGGTTAGAGAATATTCCCTGTCTGCATTTGTCCATGCCACCCATCCCCGACAGATGCTATGAAACCTGACTCCCAGTAGTCATGGTAGGCCCGGCAGAATCATCTACAAGAGGGATAGAGCAGAATCTCGTTTTCTGTTTAGAGTATACGATACTATCAGAGGTAATATGAACGTGACAGATCGTAACAACTCAAAGAAAAATAGATTAATATCTATTCAGAGGCCATAAGGATATGATAGATAGGAAAAGAAATAGACTTAATATTTATTCAGAGGTCATAATAACATGATAAATAATAAATCCATTTTTTTAATCAGCTGGTAAGACAAAAGATCAAAATTCTCTTATAGGAGACAAAATAATCAGCTTAACCAAACATTGGTAGCTGGGGAATAAAGGAGAAATTCAGACATAATATTTCTTCAAGAATTGCCATTAATTAGCATCATGAGCAAATTTCTATTAGGTTTAGACAACCTATAGGCACCATTGGAGAATACCGACTCAATTACAAAGGACCTTCCCATTTTGCTTGGAATTTCCCTTTACTCTTATGAGTCCTCACCATCGGTCTTCGAACAGCTAGAACTAGCTCACCGACTTTAAATACCCTCTCTTTAACTTTACGATTGAATGTTCGAGATATGCGGGCTTGATATAACTCAATGTGCTGTTGCGATTGAAGACGCTTCTCGTCCAATCCTTCGAGTTCTTGGAGTCGTCAGCAATCATTATTCTCTATAGTTAGCTCATTAGTACTGGCTATTCTAAGAGATGGAATCTGGATTTCCAGTGGATGAACAGCCTCACATCCGTAAACCAGTAAAAATGGTATAAAACCAGTAGGAGTTCGGACTGTCGTTCGGTAAGCCCATAAGCATTATCCAAGTTTCTCATTCCAATCACGTTTATTAGAAGAGACAAACTTTTTGAGAAGTTTAACGTTTGTCTTGTTGAAAGCTTCTGTCAAACTATTAGCAGCTGGATTATAAGCCGCATAAGCCAGATTTTGGATCTGATTCTTGTCAAAAAATCGATAAAATGCTTGACTGACAAATTATGGTCCATTGTCATGAATTATCCTTCGGGGAATCCCAAAACAATAAATGACATGATGTTTAATGAAGCTAACCACATTTGATGTTTTTACTTCAACAAAGGGAATCGTTTCAGCCCATTTAGAGAAATAATCCGTTATGGCTAGGATAAATCGATGTCCCTTGACGGAAGGAGGGTTAATCGGACCAATAATATTCATGCCCCAAGCTTCAAAAGGCCAAGAAGCTGACGTAGGATGTAAGAATTCAGATGGTTGATGAATAAAATTGGTATAAATCTGACACGCTTTACATCGTTTGGCATAATCTGTAATATCTGCTATCATGGAAGGCCAATAATATCCCATTCTTCAAATACGATCATGTAATTTTGGACCCGGTTGATGAGCACCACAGACACCATCATTAGTTTCACGGAGTGTTTGCTTAGGTTCACTCTCAGAGAGGCAACGCAGCAAAAGTCCATCATAAGAACGACGATATAACATATGTAAAGAAGAATCATAGTAGAATCGAAGATGCAGCTTCTTTTGGACCTTCAGGTAAAATCCCATGAACCGCATAATCAATGAATGGACTTCTCCAATCCCTTTGTTGAGAATTTGATTCTGTAGTATAACTCTGTTCAATATGCAAGTTATTCTTTACACAGAATATGTCTCGATCCAACAAAGTTATTGTATTTTGTCTTCTAATTGGAACAACTAAGTCTGCAGCTAAACTAGCAAGAGCATCAGCTTCCAAAATTTGAGAACGTGGTACGAATTCGATAAAAAATCCTTTGAATGAAAGGACCAATTCGATTACCACTTGATGATAAGGAATGAGGTCAGGATTTCTGACTTCATATGTCCCTCTAACCTGATTAACAATCAGCTGGGAGTCTCCATAAGCTTCCAGGAACTCAATGTCCAATTCTTTTGCTACTTGAAGACCAATTAGCAGAGCATTATATTCTGCCACATTATTGGAGCATGGTTCATTAAGAGAATAAGCAAGGTATATGACCATATTATCAGGAGAGACCAAGACGATGCCTATTCCGGAGACAATATTGCCTTTAGGTCCAACCCGTGATGCTCTATCAAAATATAGTTACCAAATGTCATCATTCAAAGTCATGTTACAATCCACGACTTCATCTGGAATATCCTCATATAGCTTAGATGTTTCAGGTATAGGGTGAGCTACTAAGAAATCCGCTAATGCTTGACCCTTCACTGATTTTTGAGGCACATAAACCATATCATAAGGAGTAAGCAACATCGCCCAGGTGGCTAATCTGGAGTTAAGAATGCTTGGTTTTCTCATTAATACCCGAATAGGATTTATTCTGGAGATGACATGAATAGTCTGTCCTGACACATAATATCGTGTCTTTTGAACAGCAAAATCTAAGGCCAGATATTCTTTCTCCACAGAGTATACCTGTGTTCAGCTCCGACCATCATTCGACTAAAATAATAAATTGCTTGTTCATGACCTTTATCACTTTTCTGTGCAAGAAGAGCACCAAGGAAATAATCCAAGGCTCAAACATAGAGCAAAAATGGTCTTCCTACCATTGGAGGTACCAGAACTGGTAGATTTGTAAGGTATTGTTTGATGTCATTAAAGGCTTTTTGACATGCTTCATCCCAAACAAATGATACACCTTTCTTTAATAGATGAGAGAAAGGTTGACATCTCCCAGAAAGATTGGATATAAATCTTTTGATATAAGCAATGCGACCTTGGAAACCACGGAGTTCTTTTAGATTGCGTGGAGGACGCATTTCAAGAATCGCTTTGATTTTGTCAGGATCAACATGGATATCTTGAGAAGTGATGACAAATCCCAAAAACTTATCACTGGAGACCCGTAAGAAAGACTTAGTAGGATTCATCTTGAGTTGATGTTGACGCATCAACTCAAATACTATCTTCAAGTCTTGAATATGATCATCTTTTGATCGACTTTTGATAGCAATGTCATCTACATAACATTCAACTGTTTTTCGTAGCTGTTCTTGAAAGATATTGCTTATAGCCCGTTGATACGTAGCACCGACATTTTTCAGACCAAATGGCATAACCGTACAACAATAAACCCCAAGGGGTGTACGAAAAGCAGTATACTTTTCATCTCCTGGATGCATCTTAATTTGATTGTATCCTGAAAATCCATCTATGAAAGACATGCGTTCAAAACCACATGTATTGTCTATCATGACATCGGTAATCGGAAATGGAAATTCGTCCTTTAGACAAGCTGCATTAAGATCCCGAAAAACTATACAAACTCGAACTTTTCCATTCTTCTTCATGACAGGTATAATGTTGGCAACTCAGTCTGGGTGTTGTTCTTCACGAACAAAGCCACATGTGATCAGCTTTTTGACTTCTACTTCAATTGCATCCATCATATCTGGTCGAAAATGCCGCTGCTGTTGTTTTACAGGCTTAGCATTAGGAAGAATATTGAGTTTATGAGTAGCTATTTTAGGATCTAGACCCGGCATATCCTCATAACTCTACACAAAGATATTAATATATTCTTTAATCAGTTGTATTAACTCTTCATTTTTATCCTCAGAAAGATTTTTACTGATGAATATTAGCTTAGACGTAGTTCCGTCTCCAACGTCAATCTGGATGATTTCATCTTCCGTAGGTGGCTGTCGTTGTTCAAAATGAAGCTCCTATTGAGTTTTCATCTGTTGTGCCCAAGGGTCATTTTCAAATGGTTCAGATTCACCATCAGTTTGAACCATATTGACTGAAAAGACGCACTCAGATTCATCATAATAGTCTCCTCCAAAATATGAGGATTGTAAAAAACTGGAAGAACATTCTTACATATCTTCTTTGTACATGTGGGATGGATCGGATTCGACGAATTAAATTTCTTCCGAATCTGAGGATTGTAAAGAACTTGAAGAAAATTCTTCTTGTATATCTTCATTAAACATGTGGGATGGATCGTATCCCAACCCATGACGAGTTTTCTGGTAAAACGGATCACCACATAATGGTAACCGTCTGCATTTGCCTTGATTTAGACCTTACATAGTCTTCAAATCATATCCCATATTCTGGATAATCTTAAAAGATTGTTGACTATATTTGTCAATTCGAATTCTTCTTTTATCTTTCTTTCTGAGATCATCTGTCTGAGCAACAGGGATATTTCTAGCCTAGCCAAACACAATTTGGCGCTTATTTTTTTTATTAGACGGAATCACAAAATAAGATTCTTCGTGACGTCTATAAGTCACACAAGCTTGTGATGATGAGGCTACAGGAAGAAGATAGGGAGAAGATGTTAGGAACTTTTGAGCATAGAGTCCAACATCGACATGAGGAGGAAAAGAATTTTCTTTGTGATTAATGTATAAGGTTTCCTCTGTATTTATTTTATTTTTATGTTGATGACTTTGATTATCAGCAGATAAAGTCATTCTTTCAATAAATTTGATAGCCATATACTCCAAAAGAAAAACTTTATTAATATTAGAAAGTACAGAATGATCAATATTTACATTATTTACAAATTGACTACTACGCTTTGGATTGATCATAAATGGACCGTCATTCGTCTTCTGCGTAGATTTGCCAAGGTTGATGATTAGTGGCTCTGGCTCATTCGTACGAGAACTACGTCCCTTGACCTTGATCATGAGAGGTTAAACTTGGCTCTTGACTGGAATTTTCATAGATTCCTCAGACGAAGCTCGAGTTCTTCCTTTAACCATGATCATTGACAGGTTGGGATTGGATTTGTCCTTTGACTTTAATTTTCAAAGGTTGATCTTCTGGAGGATCTTTATTGACAGATTGATCTTCTACAGGCGACCGATCTTCAGCCATATCAGATATCTCCTTCACATGCTCATGTTTGTAGAGTATTGAATCAGAGAAATAGGCTTCAACACCCTTAAAAGGATTGATATCTACGAATTCAGTCTTCACAATCCCTTGAGAATCCACGTACTTAAAGCATTGGTGGAGAGTTGAAGGCACAATGTTATGCTCATGTATCCATGGTCTTCCCAGGCGGATGTTGTATGATTCATCGGAGTTAATAATATAAAAAGTCGCTATAGTTCGAAGATCACCTATATGAATCTTCAGACGAATCTTTCCCAATATTTTACTCTTTCCAGAGTTGAAACCAACTATTGTGGTACTAGTGTAAGTCAAATCACTAGTAGGAATCCTTAAGGGTCGTAGCATACTCTAAAGAATAATGCTAATAGAAGACCCAGGATCAATATAAATCCTGTCAATTTTAGTAGATTCAATATACCCTGTATGACACAGAGGCCTGTCATGCTTATTATGTTTCAACAACATATCTTCTTGTGTGAAGGTATTGTTAGAAATTGCTTCCATCATACTGTGACATTGTGGACATGACACTGGTATATTGTCAGGACTCTTGAGTTGAGCTAAGCATGAGTCTGCTTATAGCAAAGCTTCACTCAAAGTTTTGCGGCTTTCTTTAGAAAGGCTAAGCAGCTCAAAGATCGAAAGTCTAGCCGGAGTATTAGCTAGTTGGGCTAGAATATCGAACATGTAGGGTTTTATCACTACCCCTTGATTTGAAGCAGATTTCAATGGGACGTCAAAGCATACTGCTTTTTGTTTTCCTTTCTCAACCATAGATGGTTTAGAAGGTCTTGCATCAGCAGGAACAGGAGATGGTTGAGCTGGTAGTGTTTCAACAACGTCCTCCGCTTCTTTCGAAGTTCCCTCATAATCTTTGTAGTACTTTTTTCCAGATCTCGTACCAGCAAAGGTTTCTTCTTCAGACTCGGAAGAATGAAGTACCATATTACAGGTTTTGTTCTTCTTTTCTTTAGTCTTCTTCTTGCGAAGATTTTTTATGAGGGACCTCAAAACCCAATCCAACAGTAGATTTTTGACTTAGAATTTGTAAAGGAAGTCGCATTCCTTTATCATAGTTCAAGCCTTCCGTCTTCTGAAAGTCATAGCCCATCTTTTTCATGAGATGGACTGATTGTTGACTGTACATGTGAATAGGTAGCGGACTATCAATAGATGGTTTAACAGAGAAAGAAGAAACATAAACCTTTGCAACCACAGGAGAAGGAGAAATAGAAACCTTTGTAGCTACAGGAGAAGGAGAAATAGAATCCTCTGTAGCCACAAGAGAAGGAGGAATACTCGGGGCAGGAGAAAAAAATCCTTACAAGAGCTTTCTCATAAGCAGCAAAGACTCGTTGTGCCATGTATAAGGGACACTACTCATTGCTAACCATTGTTGATGAGTAAGTTTGAGTTTGGTAGAACGAGCCAAACTTGGAGGGTATTTATTCAAACCCCTCAATCTATCTTCCAAAGGAATGCTATCCCAAAGATGATCCAAATTATCATGATCTGGAGTAACAATATGAGAAATCATATTGCAGGTTTTGATTTTCCTACCTTTCTTAGATTTTGAAGTTTTACCTTCATTTTCTATTTTAGGTACTAAATTAGGATGTACCCACATGATTTCACCATTTTTTAAGGTAAGAGGCAATAATCCTTCACTTTGCTCTCTAGCAGACAGGAGATTTACAATTTTCATTGTCGCCTTAGGGATTGGGACGATCCCATCTGGAACTTGCTGTAGAGGTAAACCTCCAAATTAAAGAGAAATCATATTAGTTGTGACAGTATGCTCATCATTGGTTAAAGCGATGGCATTAGCATTTATCAACTCCTGGATTTTTTCTTTAAGACGTAGCAAGCTTTAGTAGGATTATTTATGTATCTATGATAGATACAATATTTGGGATTGTCAGTCAGATTCACCTCATTAAGCCTTTTTGGCTCCAGAATCTGGAGTTTGCCACTCTCAACGAGACATTAGAATATCCCTGGGATATCACTGTCATTAAAAGAGTACTCTTCTTTTGGTTTAGAAGACTCAGGATTATTCGGCGTTGTTTTGGGTTCTGAAAGGTTAACCACTAGGGTTTTCTTCCCCTTTCTATTACGATTGCTGGAATTATTGCCTGAAGAGCCTTTCTTTTCTTTGTCTTCTGAGGCAATGATCATTCCGTGTTCACGAGCCAACCTACCATTAGTCTCGGCTGAAACTATTGCTATAATGAACGAGGCCCAATCTGTGAATTGAGAGCCCAAAAAGACAGCAATAGTTGGTCGCAGATTCATCTTGCATGTGTCAATCAATGTTGAATCTGGCATGCCATGAGGCATTTTCAAAGTTGCCTTTCGAAAACGTTCGATAAACGTCCGAGTATCTTCTTTTTCTTTTTGTTTGATTTCTATTAAGGAGGACATATTCATGTCCATTCCTCCCTCATAGAAACGGGAAAGAAATATTGCTTTAAACTCGTCAAAAGACGATATACAATTGTCGGGTAGACTATGATACCAGTCGTATGCTGAACCCGTCAAACACCCAATAAAAACTTGGGTGAGAAGAGCATCATTCTTTTGCAGATGCACAGTCATAATATCAATGTAATTGATATATTGACTAGGAGAGGCCTTCCCATCAAATAACACCATCGACTGTGGCTTGAATTTTGGAGGGAAAGGCACATTATTCCAATGAGGAGGATAAAGTTGCTTAATCCCTAACCTCTGAAGTTGATCCTTGTGCTTCAGAACTTCAAACTGTGCTTTTAACTCCCGTACTGCTTGAATAGCTTCACTGGTTTGAGGAAGCACATTTGATTGGATAGTGGCCGGATGTACCGTAACCCCCACCGGAGGTGGTACATCTTCTGGAATGAGAGGATCTGGAGATACAGAATTTTGATTGACAGCAGGCTCTTGACTAAGATTATTCAAGGGTACATCAACCCCTTGACAATCTCGAGTTTGTGCTGCTACCTGCACCGAAGTTACCGCTGCCGGTTGAACTGTTTGTTGAGTCATTATTATTTGATGCATACTTTGCATCATGGCAAGCATGTCCTTCAGTGACTGTTCAACTGCAGAAAGACGTTGTTCTGTATTAGCAGTTGACGTCTCTGGTTCATCTCCGATAGCATATGATTCAACCTCCCTTGAAGATACAGAGGGATTGATGTAGAAGTATGAATCAATGCTATCAGTTTTGGACTCTAAAGACTGAATACCCCTAGCTTTTGAATCTGAAGATTGCAACTGTCTTTGACTTCTTGACCGGGTATGCTGATATACCCCTTCAAAACTATCAAGAAGTCGGTTGAACTATTGTTGTCTAGGAGTCTGGGACGAATTGTGTCTTGGACGTCGTCCCCTATTGGTATGAGATGCCATATTGACTGATGCATATGACAACTCATGTTCTTGGTCATCAACTTGTTGCTGAGGCACATTATAGCTTAATCGGTCAAAAACTGACCATTTAGAAGCCGAACAGCAATATTTGATTACAATCTGGTGACACTCATAATAGTGATTTTCTTGGGAGAGTGTCACAGGAGATTTTCTATTTTTACGCTTTTGTACGAGTAACTCGCGTAAATCAGAAGGAGTAGCGGGAGTAGTCTTCTTTATTATATTTGGAACAAAGAAACGTTTAGTCCCTTGTATATAAAGGAGATTACTGGCTGCATTAGCAGAACCAAATTGTACATTTTTATGCGCTTGGAGTTGCGTGCATAAATCTTGCGATTTTTGTGCACAAAGGACTCCATCAGCATTACGCGTAATTTGAATATTTGGTACCTTGTGTAAAGAAGTATAAGAAGGATGTTGGTGGAAAAATGAAGCTTTACCAACAATAGGATTTTTGTTTTTACGCTGCATGCGTGCAGGAAAATTCACTTTAGATGCAAAGGCATCATTGTGAACTTTATCTACGCTGTCACCGACAGGAGATTTACCTTTACGTTAAAGCACAAAACATGAGTATCTGCCGCATCACAGATGGGAGAATTTCCTTTACGCATGGAACGTAAAGCTTGGGAGTCTACCACGTCACAGAAGGGAGACTTATTTTTACGTGCAGAGCGTAAAGCTTGGGAGTCTACCACGTCACAGATGGGAGACTGATTTTTACGCACAGAGCGTAAATATTGATTTCTACGCACAGAGCGTAAAACTTGGGAGTCTACCACGTCACCGACGGAAGACTGATTTTTATGCCCAGGGCTCATCATTGAAGTAGAGACTGCCTCGTCACAGATGGGAGCCTCTACAACAGGAGTGGGAAGGATTCCTTTGCCTTCAGAGACAGCAGGGAGATCCAAGGATGCTTTGGATTTAGGAATCCAAACTTTTTGTGCCTTCCACGATTTCTGAACATTGGAGCAGCGAGTACTACCCCCAGTTCGGAGCATTTCTTCGTAAGCAGTCTGGTCGAAGTGAACAACCAGAGTCTTCTTTGTCGATCCGACCGACACATCATCATATTGAGCAATTGCCTTCTCATCAGAGGAGAAGGTCGTCCCCAGCAGAGTCGTCATTTTGTTTCACTTAACAAAATGCCTAAAATTGGCTTTTGAAAGAAAACTAGAAAAAGTACAAAAGTACAAATTATTTCTGGGAAGTATTGCTATGAAAGTCTGATCTGAGAGCGATCACTTTGTTCCTTGGACCATAAGATGATGAAGAAGAAAACTGCTTGAAGAAGATGAACAATCGGAAGAACTAAGTCACCAGAAAGGTATCGAGCAACGGTACTGATGGCACAGTCGAATGCTTTCCTGCTTTGCTTCACCCTATTCTTGAAAAAAGTTGAAGAAATGCTTCTGGGAATATCACTCTGAAAGTATAAGTTTTATCAGAATCTCCTCTCATGTATCTCTTGATCTCTTGATCTCTTGATGATGTCTGTGTTGAAAATAAGTATATTTATAGACTAGACCCTCTGTGCGTAAAAAGCAACATAATAGGGTCTTTACGCAAGCAACTGTCACCCACGATTGAAAATCAACTCTACGCGTGATGACACATGTCCCATAACTTCAGCAATATAAGGAGAGCATGTACACATGTTCCTCGATAAGTGTGGCATGAAAGCCACGTATGCAGACCACGTTCTCATGTAACCAGAAAAGATCGGGCGTAAAAATGACCCAAAATATACTTCATGCGTAAAGTAGCAGACTGGGCGTAAAATAGCCCAAAATAAACTTCCCGTGTAAGGGGCTAAAAATAGCCTTGAGCGTAAAATTAGCTCAAATAAACTTTACGCGTACAACAGCCTTGAGCGTAAAAAGCTCGAATACCTTTCGTGCGTAAAAGAAGCAATCTCTTGAGCGTAAAGTAGCCCATCTGTACACTAAACGACAGTGTTGGGTTTAGTGTAAATCAATTCTTCTCGACTTCTGTGTTGTCCGCTGTCAGAATATCATTATGTCATAACCATATCACGCGCATTAAATGCGATGATTTCACAGTCTATCCCTAGCGTAAAAGCTTTGAGGATGGCTCTCGCGTAAAGCAGCTCGCGTAGAGTTTTACTCTGTTTGTCTTGCGTTAAGTCTGAGTTTGACTCTATTTGACTTGCGTAAAGCTCTTAACTTTTCTTTGACTTGGTCTATGAAGCACTTTTTATGCTCCTACAGTATGATCTTTTAAGCTCTTTTCTACTTGATAACAGTTTTACAAAAGGCAAGGTTGACACTACACTGTTTATAAAATCCTTTAATGGAAATCTTCTTTTAATTCAAATTTATGTAGATGATATTATCTTTGGATCTACTGACGAATCTCTCTGTCAAGAATTTTCAAAGTGTAAACAGAATGAGTTTAATATGAGCATGATGGGAGAAATAAAATTCTTTCTCGCAATAAAAATCAAATAAACCAACAATGGGACGTTCATTGATCAAGCCAAGTACACAAAAGACTTATTAAAAATGTTTGATCTGGAAACCGTCAAACCACTTGGCACTCCGATGGCGACTTCAACCAAGCTTGATATTGATGAACAAGGAAAACCGGTCAACATACGTATGACGACCCACACCCGCTTTTCGGATGCGAGCTCGTGAGCAAGCCAGCTATGCATTGAGCGGACTCCAGCCCGACTCGAATAAGTAAACGCTGTCAAGGCTATGGTATGCTGCCAAATCATAGCAAAGAAATCTATATCTCAATCCACAAGAGTAATATAAATATGAAAGAACAACTATGGGTCGTGGTCTGCCGCCCACTAGTGTAATGTCTGATAAGACTCCAAAGAATATAACATGAGTCTACAAACTGAATCAATAAATAGAATATCTCATGATAATGAAAGAAAAGCACGAGTTGGATAATAACCATGGTATCGATACCTGAATCTCGCAAGCAATATCGAAATCATCTGAGCCCACAAGTGTCATAATCATCTGCCATCCTCCTCTGCTAACTAACTCCTTGCAATTGCTAAACCTGAAGAGATCATTAGGTCCTCAGGGGACATATCAAGATACATATAAACATGCCTATCTAACAGTTCTATCATGCATAGAAATATAACCAGGATATAAACAGGAAACGAGACGGAACTGACAAGTGGCTACTGACAAGTCACTACTAACAAGTGACTATGGACACAGATATGGGAACTACTACGCATAAATGAACTGATAGAAGAACAAGTAAATAAGAGGTCAATGGAATACCAAACCCTCGTCCCGAGTGGATTTGAAGGTTTGAACTAATCACTAACCCTCGTCCCGAGTGTGGACTCGCAGGTTAGTTCACGACAATCACCCTCGCCCCGAGTGTGGACTCATAGGTGCAAACTGATTAAGACAATCACCCTCGCCCCGAGTGTGGACTCGCAGGTGCAAACGGTCAATCCTCGCCCCGTGTGTGGACTAGCATATTGCAAGAAATCGATACTAGAAAATAGCAGTTCAGTTACACATACTCATAGACACGACTCAGTCAAGGTACAGGTGATGACTCGTACCACTTAGTCTTGACACACATAAGGACAACTCTAGCATAAACTATAATAGGGACTGGCCCGGTATAACTACACTATCACGTCATGAAAGGTGGTAATATACAAGTACGACAAATAAGCTGATATACGTGGTATGATTAAAGCATACAAACCAATCAACTAGAGAACTGAATAATAACATATAAAATGAAAGACTATAAGCATGTAAATGAACTGTAGAGGGAGGTAAGGTATTTTGCCTGGAGTTTGCATGTAGATCCAAATACATCTCATCAAACTGATAAGCCACAGGAGTCAAATCTCTCAATAGTCTCCGAAAGCTGAAACAGACATTGCCAATATTCTCAAAATAGTCAAATTAGCTGGAATTGCCTTTCCTTAAGTACAATTCTGGACAAAGGGGCAAAACAGTAATTTCGGGCCAAAACGATGTCCGCCGTTGGACCCGCTTTGTACCGAAAAATGTGCCAGGGTCAATGGTCTTTAAAGTCATCAAACTATATGTCAATAGGTCTAATTTTCTGATACGAACCCAACTGTTTGTCCAAAGTAGAATTCCGGCGGGCCGTGCACAAAATCGTCCTTTGAGTCGGACCGTGGGGTCCGCAAAACGGCGATCTGATCAACTATCTCAGAATCGAACCAAACTTGGCATACATGACCAAAAAAATGATACGGTCCAGTTGGCGCAAGTTTCGTCTCGATCTGACAAACGTGTACAAAGTAATTACAGTTTATGCAAAGTGGCCGATACGGTAAATTTTGAGGATACGCATCAAATTCGTCTCGCACACGCAACCAATTTGAATTCCGTCAAAGCCCACACGTCCACGAAGTCGATATGCACTTTTCGATGCTTTTGGTTCACGATCATGTGGCCTGGTTTGGTAGGACGCACATCGTATCGAAGGTTTTTCTAGATTTTTAATATTTTAAAAACAGTTTTTTTGGTCAATTTCGGAATTTGATTTCTCGACACGTAGCCGATGATTTCAATTCCTGTAAACTGGGTTTCAGTGCCCTATAGGTTGTCTAGGGCTGTGTTCAACTAGATTTCTAAATATTGCTACGGCTTGGCAGAAATCTGCCTTCCAATATGGGGTTGGGACTGATTTATATGTCCTGTTTAAGAACAGTTTTTGGGCGATGTTCGTGTCAATTTTATAGAAAATCTAATTCGTTTAAAATAAAACTAACTGAAGGGATTGGAAGGCGTATATATCGGGATCATACATGAAGAAATATCTCAAAAAATAATCGAGCAACGAGGGTGAATTTCGATCACAAATTTGGGTTCGCAACTGTCACTATCCGGCTCTCGGTCCGCCGCACGTGCACCTGCAGTATCCGCGCGGTCGTGGCCGCGCGCGGCGGCTCCCAGGGTAGCGCGCGGTTGCGCCAAAGCCGGGATCGGCGCTGGGGGTTGGAGTTGGGTTAGGGATTCTCGATCTCACCCTCCCAATATATTTATACATGCGGTTCTGTTATAGAACAGGGGTCGGGGAGATTTCGGTTTACTGTGTTTGGGAATTCGTCGCTGGGCTCGGCTTGCATGCTGTGGGTTCGAGCATGGGGGAAAAACTTGTATGGGTTTTCTTTGGTTTTTTTTTTCTTTTTCTATTTCTTTAATTCGCATATAAGATATATATATATATACTATATATCTATATATGTGTGTGGTGTGTGTGTGTGTGTGTGTGT
>JANAVB010022999.1:9649393-9656893 GCA_029216955.1 Iris pallida
TCAGTTAGCGACGGACTAGTGACCGCTTAGCGACGGATATTTCCAGTTTCGACTACTTTTCGACGGAATATCCGTCGCTACCTGGAGATTTGAAACTGTTTCCAGTTAGCGACGGGTGGTCGACGGATTCGGGTCGAAAAATCGGTCGCTAAGGTCTGGAAATAATAGTTCGACGGAATAGCGATGGAACATCCGTCGCCAAGGTCCTGGAAATGCATGACATTTCCAGAACCATGGCGACAGATTATCCGTCACCAGTCCGTCGCTTCGTCGACGGATAAGCGATGGAATGGCGATGACTCATCCTTCGCCATGGTTCTGGAAATGCCAAGCTTTCCAGAACCTGGTCGACGGATTATCTGTCAGTATTCCGTCGCTAATCTGTCCTTTGATAGCGACGACATTCGACGGAATAGCGACGGAACGATACCCTCTGATATGCTGTTACGACGGTTTAACCGACGGATTATCCGTCGTTAGCTTCTACACAGTTTAGTATTTAATACTTGAAATCGATGAAAGACCGTCGGAAAGTCCCGTCGCTAAAGCATCGTATTGTGACGACAAAAGCCGTCGCTAATCCGTCGCTTGGCGACTACTTAGCGACGGATCATTATTAGCGACGAGCTGATTGCCGACGGTATTATTGACCAAGATTTCGTCAGTGATCGGTCGTTAATACATATTGTCGACGGACGGGTGGCGGATCTGGCCGTCGCTAAATCGACATATTTTGGTAGTGATAATAGTTCGGTTACACATACTCATAGACTACTCAGTCAAGATACAGGTGATGATTCATACCACTTATTTCTTGACACACATAACGACAACTCTAACATAAACTATAAGGGGATAAGCCCGGTATAACTACACTATCACGTCATGTAAGGTGGTGATATACAAGTAAGACAAATAAGCTGATACGGTATGAAGAAGCATATAACCAATCAACTAGAGAACTGAATAATAACATATAAAATAAAGACTGTATGTATGTAAATGAACTGTAGAGGGAGGCAAGGTATCTTGCCTGGAGTTTGCATGTAGATCCAAATACATCTCATCAAACTGATAAGCCACATGAGTCAAATCTCTCAATAGTCTTCGAAAGCTAAAACAGACATTGCCAACATTCTCAGAATAGTCAAATTAGCTAGAATTTCCTATCCTTAAGTCAAATTCTGAACACAGAGGCAAACGGTAAATTCAGGCCAAAATAATGTCCGTCGTTGGACCCGCTTTGTACCGAAAAATGTGCCAGAGTCTGTCACGACCCGCACCCGCTTTTTGGATACGAGACGTATCCAAGCCAGCCTACGCCGCAGAGTCGGCGGTAGAACGCTGTCAAGCCCGCAAGAAATAAATGCTCAAAATAAATACTATTGCTCATTTATATTTTCTAGATTTATTACAACATTTACAACTAAAGAAAATACAAGATTTTACAATTAATGAAATTGACACAAATTGCTTTCTATTTCTAGGTTGTCTCCAGCATACCCAAGTCTTCCCAGTGCTAAAAGTGATCGTGGCTAAACCAGAAAATGACAGTTTCCAGTCAGAAATAGAACAAGTACACAAACCGACGGTAATGCGAACACAATAGAATTAACAAGACGTGAAAATAACATATGAGATATGAAAAATGGAAGATAACTGATGACATAGCACGATAGAAAAATAAACAAGGAAAAACTAATAAAAGACATCTATCTAGGTGGTGTAAAATATCATTTTCAACATGTGAACGGCTAGGGAGTAAATACGGCTTACTGCACGTGTCGTGTACAGCCGCTATCGTTCAAGAATAGACTCATGGGAAAGTTCTGGGTAGTCCACATGTTTACTAAGATATTTTTCCTCCCGACTACTCCGTGTGATGAGCGTGTCAACAAGAAGGAAGATATATGTATAGACATGAAATGAAAAGACTACTATGAATCGAAAAGCAATCAGAAAGTGCACTTGCCTGGGGTCCTTAGCTGGAGAAACCAATAATACCATACCACTCAATGAGCCACAATCAGTCAACACATGTAGAAATCTCCGGATGCTAAAATAAATAGTACCAATGTTCTCAGAATAGTCAAATTAGCTAGGATTGCTTGTCCTTAAGTTCAATTCTGGACACAGGGGCAAAACGGTAATTTCGAACAAAAATGATGTCCGCCGTTGGACCCCGCTTTGCACCGAAAAGTGTGCCAGAGTCAATGGTCTCTAAAGTCATCAAACAACATGTCTACGGATCTAGTTTTTCGATACGAACCCAACCGTATGTCCAGAGTTGGATTCTGGCGGGCCGTGCACAAAATCTCCCGTTGAGTGGGACCGTAGGGCCCGCAAAACGGTGATTTATCAACTGTCTCAGAATTGGACCAAACATGACATACAGGACCAGAAAAATGATACGGTCCTGCTGGAACAAGTTTCGTCTCGATCTGACGAGCGTGCATAATATAATTGGAGAATTTGCAAAGTGCACGATACGATGAATTTTGACGGATACGCATCAAATTTGTCGCGCACACGCGACCAATTTGAATTTCGCCAAAGCCCACACGACAACGAAGCCGATACACAGCTTTTGATGCTTTTGGTTCGCGACCACGTTGCCCAGAATGGCGGGACGCACGTCGTGTGGCTGAATTTTCTAGTTTTGAAAACAGATTTTTCGTCAACTTTATCTTAATTTAAACAGCAATTACCCAACAAGAATTAAATCTAAAAATAGCATTTCCATCTTGGTTAGGTTGTTAGAAGTTTGTTCAAGCAGTTTTCTAAAACTCGCGATGTTCTGGTCACAAATCGACCGCAAACATCGGACGTTAGGGCAGTTTTTATATCCTGGAAATCGAGATTTTTCCCAGTTTTGGGAATCGATTTGCGACGCTCACGAAGCGAATTAATCCAAAATATTTAAAGGGTATTGAAGGGCTATAGGTTAGCTTCGTACCTGCGCAATTGGATCAAAAAAATGATCAAGCGTGGGCGAAGATATCTCTTCGCGAAGTCGCCTTCCTTGATGCAACTGCTGCTATTGCCGCTGTCATCTCGCGCGCACGCGTGCCGGCCGTGGTCGGCCTCCACGACGGCGGCAGGGTGGCCGTGCGGACGCGTGGGGGTGTGCGTCCAGGTGGGGGTCAGCGGGGCGCTCTCTTAGAGTTTAGGTTTCGATGATTACTTCTGTGTATGTGCGCATGTTTATAAACACTGAGGGAACGAAGCAGGGCTCGGGTTTGGCGTGGTTCTGGGCCTATGAGCTCTTGGGAGCTCAGGTTGTGCGGCCTGCTGCTTGTTATATGGGGAGTTCGGGCTTGGGGTAGTTTCACACTGGCTGGGGGCTTTGGGCAGTTCGGTTTTGTGTTGCTGCTGCTTTATTTCTTTTGGTATTTCCTATATGAATTTAACTCATATATCCATCCTATATACATACATACATTATATATTAATTTATTATTGCATATATCTCTTATACATAAATATCTACGTACATATACACATTTATATATATATATATATATATATATATATATATATATATAAAATATATATATATATATATATTTCTAAATATTTATCTACTTTGAATTCCTAATTCTCTTTCTATATTTATTTCTATATACCAACGTATATATATGTATATACACACACACGTACGTAAGTATATACACGTATACATTTATATTTATATATATACATATATTTAAATATATATATACACATACATACACTATTATATATATACTATTTATATATACATACATTTTCATTCACACACATAATATTTATTTGACAATGAATAATATAAAAACAATATTATTAAATAACAATCCCAATAAAATAATAAACTAATTAAATATTTGTAAAAAATCTAGTAATCACCATTTAAATCAATTACATAATAAATAAAATATTTCAAAATTTCGGGAAGGGAAGCTACAAATCTACTCACCTTAAAAGTAATTTCGTCCTCGAAATTCTAACTCCTAAACATGCCAAAATTTAAAATAAAAATTAAAAGAAAAAAAATCCACTATTACCACAATATCCTCGAATTTTAATTTCTCAGAAATATTTATATCCTCCTCCTAGACATTCCGTAACTACATAAACTCTAGGGCTTCTACCCAAGGGGTTGAGCTAGTTGCTAGTCAGGTTGGTTAGCTAGGTCCTTAAAGCTCAAAATGTGCCTTCAGTGACTTTTGTGTTTAAGTAGCATAAGAGACCTCTATCAGTGGCACACTAGTGGCGTGTGCGTAGTGGGCTTCGAGTAGATCACCATCACATATTGGGTTGGGAAGTATACCGTTATTGTGGTAAGGGTTATAGCTAGTCCTTTTAACCTGAAAGTCGTAGCACAAAATAGAGTACAAGGGGACGGGTTTAAGCGGGACATGATATACCTAGGTGAAGGTGGACTCGTCTAGATCTTGCATATGAAATTTGTTGGAAGATAACAACTGGTCTCGTGCTCCGAATATTAATGGCACGGCCGGGGCACAAAATGACCTAAACGAAAAGTGGGAGTTCATGGGGTACTAATTATTATCCTAATGAAAGTTATTCTAATCAATCGGTAATCTTGGTATATCCTAAAATTTTAGAAGGCCTATGGTCTACCCACCTTAGAAGCTAGGATATGGTTTTAGGAATAATGAGGCTAGGAGAATTTTCAAAAGTTCGAATATTGTACCTCGACTCTTGTTAATAAAGAATAAGGCACGGCATACGGGACACAGTAGATATAAGTCAAGTTAAGTGTCGTTCCTCAATAAAAGGAAAACAAGGGTGTAAAATGTTATATGGTCAATAAAAGGAGGACGATCTACTCGTCTATAGTATACAAGAGTTATCTACTGGGTAACCAACTCTAAGGCACTTCATTCGAAAAGATTTCTAACAACTAAGTCGTGTATTTCTATTGGGGTCAAACTTGTCAGACTATTGTCACAAGGGTTCTAGTTGAAGCAAGCTTCAAACAAGTGATTAGAGGCTCACAACATTTGGTCCCTGGAGAATAGGTAGTCTCCTAGGTTGGCATTTGGTTAAGGGAAAGATCCTAATCATCTTCGGATTCCAATGACAAGAAGATCAAAATAGTAGGTTTAAGGTCGAAGGGAGGACGAGTAGCTCAAGACAATGTTCCAGTCACAGGGCTGGCCGATAGTAGCTACGCTTGCATATACAACTATCATAGCCATGGGGGATACTCTATATCTATCTATCAATTATGAGCTTTCGTCTTTCCAATCAGTGAAAGACAAAAACGATAAAGAGTTCAAGAATGTTGTCACTGAACACAATTACATGATTCAAAGGCGAATGTATAATTCAAGAAAAATTGCCAAAGCAGTCCTGGATGAGATCCTAGATACCTTTATATCTCCATCCACGTAGGGTAATTAAATGAAAAGCAAACCAAATGCATCATGGTTGATCAGACCGTAATACAATGATTCTGATTAGACAATATGTTAGCGGGCGTCCCCAATAAACATATGTCTCGAATCAAGCTCGATAAAAGAGTAAGCTTGCAAAGCTAGGCTGTAATAGCAACGTTGGTCAAAAATAGTCAAAATTCAAGCATACGGGATTTTTGGAAGGAGGAGTAAGTAATTAGAGTTTTGAGAGAATCAAATCCTTACTTGGTGTCCTTGCCTATACAGTTATCCTATTATCTTCCTATCTCTAAGGCCTCGGTCGACTAATGGGTTTTAGACTTCGGAATTCTATATTCTAAGTAAGCCTATTAGTGTTAGTCAATTATCTCGTCGATAGATCACAATGAACATATAATACGAGGTGGGGAGACATGCTACGAAACTTCTACTAGTATTGGTCTTGGATCTTAGAGGGTATACATGGCACTTTTCTATCCGCTATAATATCCTAAACTTGTAGTCACGTCTGAAGTCACTTTACCGAGAATTATGCCTCACCCGTATACCCAGGCTGCGGTAAACTCTTGGTTCCGTGATTCAGGGATGATATGCTACCAGGTACTCTACTCTATATTGGCACAAGGGTATCTAAGATCTAAAAGAGGTCAATCGAGAACGTAGCTTTAGCAATGTTCCATAGGCTATGGTTCTTCGGGATGATTTTAATTCTGTGGGTTGTGCCTCGCCAGTGCGCTGCTGGCTGCAGTGAACCCATACGATCCATTCCCAAACAATTGGCGACAGTGCGCTGATGTCTAATCATCGCAGTCATCTAACTATATTCCTAAGGATTTAAAGGAACTGCTAGAGTTTCAAACTAGTTACCAAAAATAAAAAGTGTAGGTATTTGTCCTATCAGTCACAACACTTAAAACAAAGATTTAACATGAAGGAAATGACTAAAGACAAAAGAAATACAAACACTCTAGTATCTACTTCCTATGCATTTCAAATTGCTGAGGGAAAACTTTAAATCAAATCTAACTCGGGGTTCATACAGGAATAACATAATCAGAAATTATAAACCAACTCCTTACAGTAAAAGAGAATTTAAAACAGGCAATTCTAATTTATGATATGAAATTTATATCTAGATAGAGCAAAAGAAAACTGAACAGGTTATCGAGATTATAGCCTTAATTATGGAAAAGCCTAACTAATCAAGTGAGTAGTACACCCATGTTGGATGATATCATTACATCAAAAGCAATAGTGTGTCTATAAGGATCTAGCAAGCTATCTGAATTTAATACTTCTAAATTGCATGGCCTATCTAACAACCTTAACTACCCGATTAGTCAATTTGAACAAGGGACTCCTAGTCCTAGTCATTATCTTAAACCATTTCAATCCTATTTGTGAATGAGCATTTTTTGCGCGCGGGCTCACAATAGTACGACTAACGTACCATCACGAGTTCGCAATCTTTTGTGAAAACTGACCTGCATGGGCCACCACAAAAACTTGTCACGACCCGTACCCGTTTTTCGGATACGAGACGTGTCCAAGCCAGCCTACGCCGTAGAGTCGGCGGTAGAACGCTGTCAAGCCCGCAAGAAATAAATGCTCAAAATAAATACTATTGCTCATTCATATTTTTTAGATTTATTACGACTTTACAACTAAAGAAAATATAAGATTTTACAATTAATAAAATTGACACAAATTGCTTTCTATTTCTAGGTTGTCTCCAGCATACCCAAGTCTTCCCAGTGCTAAGAGTGATCGCGGCTAAACTTGAAAAATAATAGTTTCCAGTCAGGAATGGAACAAGTACATGAACCGATGGCAATACGAAAACACAATAGAATTAACAAGACGTGAAAATAACATATGAGATATGAAAACTGGAAGATAACTGATGACATAGCACGATAGAGAAATAAACAAGGAAAAACTAATAAAAGACATCTATCTAGGTGGTGTGACATATCATTTTTAACATGTGAACGGCTAGGGGATAAATACGGCTCACTGCACGTGTCGTGTGCAGCTGCTATCGTTCAAGAATAGACTCATGGAAAAGTTCTGGGTAGTCCACATGTTTACTAAGATA